>JADLZN010001301.1:0-460000 GCA_018155175.1 Sinocyclocheilus anophthalmus
GTCGAGGCAGATACCACACACACACACAACACACACACACACACCACCACCACACACACACACCCCCAACACAGGCACCCGGGCGTCGGCAATCCTCGGTATTTTCAGTGTATTACATTGTCTCAACAACACCATCTACCGACTACCTCACGTCCTCACTCAGCTGGCAGACCGTTAACTTCACAGAGCAGGGCTTCAACTTCAAAAACAACTGGAACATTTTAGGGTGGCATGCAGAATATTTAGTCAAGGAAAGGGTAATATTTGAAGATAACAGTTCCATAACCAAAACAATATCACATAAAAATGATAGTTAACCCAAAATCTATACAACTTTCTTTCTTCAGTGGAACACAAAAGATATACATATTAAATTTCATATAGACGTCAAGGACCACAAAAATGTTTTTTGACTATCACAGCATAATCATATATGACCATGGGCAGATTCTAACAACAGTGATGCACTCCATGGCTTATCATTCCTACACTGCGATATTACTAGTACTACGCAATAAATGCAACTAAAATGACCTTTGTTCATGATAAGGGAAACAAATGTGGGAAGACGATGAAACTATAGCCTATCCTTTCCACATTTGTCAACAGCAAATATCTCATGCAAATTAAATTGAGTTTTGGTTGTTGCTGTAATAAACGGCATCTATGTGCAGTGTGAACATGAGCACCATTCAGGTTGTTTTACCCTTCTTGGATTGAAATAATTATTGAGAACGCTAACCATTGGTCTTCAACTGGGACCCACAGCCCCTTCCAAGGGACCCCACACAGATGTCATTAAAATTATTTAAAAATAACACAATAAGCATTACGTGTTCAACTAAGGGGAAAAAATCAATATTATGGATAAGAGAACTATTTAATCATGGTCTTTACAAAAGGGTGAGAAAACATCTTAATGGTGATTTGTTTACTCGGGGGTACTAACTCATCTTGTTTGCATGCTCAGACAAAGACCACGAGTTAGTTGAAAAGTTGTGGATTGCTGTGATTTTTTTTAAACTAGCGTTGTTTAGACGCTCATTCATCGACGCCCGCATTCAGGGCTGAAGAAGATCGCTTGGTGACCAGTGATGTAATGTAAAATTTCTCCAGATCTGTTCTAATGAAAACAAACTCATCTGCTTCTTGGGTTGCCTGAGGGTGAGTACATTTTCAGAAATTTTTTGGGTGAGCTATTCATTTAATTGCCATTCCATGTTTCTGTAAATACATTTTTTTTTTTTAACAAGCAGCTTTGTCTTTATAGCAGAACTATCAGAAATATCTTGGGGAATATTCAGTTCTTGTCTTACAATGAGGGGCTTTGGAGCTCAAAAAGCTGAGAATCACTGCTCTAAACAAAGCATTTTTGTTTCCGGCTGTTGCACAGATTTTTACAGAGTTCATCCTGTTTCCTTTGGGCTAATCATATGCATGGAGAGCTCAATAATACAAAACAATATGGGCCATAACACCATACTCTTGTAGACAGCAACACTCTTGATTAAAAGCACAATACAGACAACTGTATATGAATAAATCACTCTATCAATTAGTGCAAAGTCAACATATATCATGTTTGTGCATGACTCCTGAGTGGCACTTGCAACAAAAAGGACAGGTCCACAGAATCAGTGTGCGGCTGCATTTTGCTCATGTTCATGATTGTGTTGGAGGTTTTCAGTCACAAGATCCATCTTTCCAGCCATCTCGCCATCGCTCATCCACCTTGCTGCAGTCATACGCTGGCTTGCCTAATCGGATGTTGATGTCATTATGGAGGCGACACAGCCACTGTGAGAGGTTGTGCCGACTGCTAGCGTCTGGTTGATTCGTTTTCAGTCTGATAAGACACAAGATCATTGAAACATATGCTACTAAACACAAATTGTAAACACTGCAATGCTTCTGCTGAAATGCTAAAAGACAAACATAAAAACCACAACAATAAATGATGACAACCTTGATCTCAGGTCCTCTGCACACTCATCACATGGGAAAACCTTTGAGAAGAGGTTGATGAACTGTGTCATCTCCCCCTGTTGTTCTGTGGTCGGTGTGTCTGGATAATATGCAGCCATAGTGTGAAGAAAAGACCATGAGCTCCTTCCCAGTTCCTCTTGGTCTAGAGGGCATTCAACAGGCCTAGCCTCCTCCATCGGCATGCTCTCCTGTTCAAAATATCACATGACTGTTTACTGTCATAGCACAACATTATTGTAGCCATTTACATTTATACATAAGGTATACATGTGTTTCCTAGGAATCAAACATATGACTCTGGGTTGATGCAATTCTCTGGCAGCTGAGCTATAGTTCTTGAAAAGTAACTATAACTATGATTGGCGTCTCTGTTGTTAAACACAATATTCTGCTTATTTATTTTCTAAATATTTTTCTTAACAGAAACTAAGAGTACTGACTGATTAGTGTACATCCTTAAAACAATAAAGAAACATGGTTTAAGTTTACATCTTGATTTTGAGATTGTTTAGCATTTTAATTTATATTAGAGCTTAGTTTTTTTATTATTATTATAGTAATTTGTTTGTTATTTATATTACAATCAGTAGTTAATATTATGTCAAACTAATATACGTGATAAGCTATATTTACAAATTTTTCCGTCTTATTAGTATTATTGTTAAGAAGGCATTATATTAAGAATGTGTATTAAAGGTACGATACTTTACAGTCATCCTAAGGCCCTTGAAAAGATATGCTGACCCCCCACGCCCCCCTCCGCCCCCCACCATAAATATTGCAAATTCATCCCAAAACTATTTGGGAGGTAAGTGTATGTGTGTATGTAGATAAAGATAATATCATTATATAGTAGGTATACTATATAATAATATAGGTCTACTAATACTCGGACACACGGCAACTCCCATACAATACAACACACACACACAACACACACACCACACACTTACTAACCATTTAGTGTTACTCAAGGTAAAACTACAGACCCAAGGCAAACACGTGTGTCCTATTCATCTAATTGTTTATTTTATCTATTGTGTTTTCACAGATATTTTGACTTACCTGTGATGTGAGTAAGGAGTGTGTGCGGAGCTTTGGCTTCAATCGTCTGTATCACGCTGCAACTGAGAACTAAGACGTCCCCTGTTTGCTGGGCACACTTCATCCAACGGTATAATAGCACTAAGTAAAATCCGTACACCACATCGCATGTTTCTTTTCGCTACCCCCGGCAGCGCTCTGCGCCTGACTCGTGCTTTCCCCTCGGGGGTCCTGCCAGCCACGGTAACCGGAACCCTGCCCATATACGCGCGTTTTTTATGCGTGAGGATCGCGACCCGCATGCAGCAACTGCCATTTTTTACAATTGCACGCTGTGTTATGTCAGTGGATGTTTGCGCCAAGGTGGGTTGTGCCTCACAATAAAACTCCCCAATCAGCTAAGGTCAAACTAGCCCAGCGAGATTCATCCCCATCGCGTTTCGAGGGTTACCTCGTTGGGGGGGGGTGTAAAATCGTCGTTCGCCGGTGGGATTAATCTACTGCATGTTTATGTGGAGTAAGCGGTCAACACGTCGGCGGACATGAAAAACAACCCGTGTCAACAGTGTTAAAGTAGCCCAATTCCCGCGGGAAAACTGCGGACTGGCAACACTGGTTATGTACTACAAGGGTTGCCAGATCTCCGTAAAATCAATACCTATCAAATCAAGCTTAAAAACTAGCCCAAATATCAAAAACATAGACTGTATAAAAACAGATCAAAACTTAAAACATGCGATTCCCATACGTAAAATACATATTTTACTCTGTGCACTGAACACATTTTACAACGTACACAGTCTGTTTTCATACATTAAATCATCTTACCTTAATATTAACAGCTGGTGAATAAAATTATTAGGTGGGATGGTAATATTTCTTAACTACTTGAAAATAACTATTTACAGTTTTAAGATCTTGTTCTGATGCCACTCTTCTCCTTGGTCTTTGCCATACATTTCTGCACATAATCTCCTTACCAGTCTAGCACAGTTTTATTATGGGTAATATAAATTGTACAGAGTGCAATATTTCAATACAAGCAAAATATTAAGCCATATTTTGCTGTAAAACCAAGTAGCCCCTCACTGCGGAACACAAGATCAAGGGGACGAGGTTGGATCCTCCCTTCATAGTGTGTGGAGATGTAGGTCGGCGTTATCGCGGTGGAATTATGGGTTGCGTTTGGGATCTCGGGTATGTGGTAGACCGGGTAGGTTTATGGTTTGGCGATGGATGGTTGTTGGTGGATCATGGTGTGGTGACGAGGGGGTAGGGTCTTAAGAGGGTGGAGGGTATGGGTGGGTTTGGGATCAGGTTTTAGACGGGTAGTTTAGGGGTGGAGATTGGATGGGTTTGTCTGGGTATCAGTGGTGCTGAGACTGTCAGGGTTTTAGGGGGGAGAGTTGGGTTTGGGGATCCGGGGTGTGGAGACTGGTAGGTTTAGTTTTATACTTGGTGGTTTGTTTTGTATCAGGGTGTTGAGACGGGTAGGTTTAGGGTGGAGGATGGTGGGTGGGTTTTAGCGGGGCATCGGGGGTTGGAGATTTCGGGGTAGATTAGGACCGCGACACCTCCGTACGGTGGGACGGTACTTAGTATGTGATCCGTGCGAGCTAAACCACATGTCCGCCTGGATCTATGTTGTACCTTCCTCGCTGTGGACTGTGACCATTCTTCGTAAAACCGCGGACCCTGTCAAACCCTTTGTGCATTTTCCGAGTGTGTAACGAATCGGTTATTTGAGCCCCCGGGGGGGATCTTCTTATTGAGCATGATAATTAGCGATGTTGGCGGGGCGCACAAACGACGAATTATTTTCTAACCGCGACAGGTTCTACCGTTCACGTGGCTTGCCACTGGGTATTACTGCTCACTACAAATGACGTACGGTAATTGGGTCCCAGGTAAAAAGAACCATTAACCGAATTCGTTGAAACTGCCAATGTTTGATGTGAATCGTGATATCTGGTATGAAATACTCCCAGAATCAAATCCCACCATGTAATAGTATCAAGTGATCTTATTAGGGTGTGTGGCTGACAATCACAGTGTGGCGGTTCAACGTAATAAAAAAATTTGCCAGTAACAGTACGCTATATCTAACTTATAGTGCAGCTGATTAAATATGCAAACCTTTGTTTCGACACACCGGACGAAGTTTCTCCGCAGCACTGATCCCCACATCCATGTCAAGCAAGAGCTTCGGCTGCCTTAAACGTCAACGATCAAAACAATCACTTTTCTATAAATATACCGAAGGGACGTATCTATACTTTCATCTAACAGGAGTGACTTTAGAAGTAAGCTTCATTCTGCATGAAGCAAGCTCAATCTGTCCAACAGTGTTTGATAAGTTTGATAAGTGTCCTGCTAGCTTATAGACCTGTATACTACGACCAACGCAGAACGATGCAATCTGAAGTCCTGTAGCAGGCTATGACTACATGCTTTACTTCTACAGAGCTGCTGGGAATGTTCACGAGCGTTGACATAAGGAATTAGATCACACATTTTACTGACAATGGGGATTCTGAAGAAATAGGAGAATAGTGAGAGAGAACCTCGCTACACGCAAGAAGTAACTAAGCGTCGAAGGTATAATAAAGTGCCTTCGTTAAATATCCCCTCATGGGCCTTTTGTTGCTTTGTATCCGTTTACTCCTCATCAGTTAAATCCCGAGTACTTCCAAACTTGTTTTGCAGCAACTGAGTACCATCTGGGTTTATTGAAAGCCAAGCTAGCCAAGTACAGAGCCCAGCTTCTGGAGCCCTCGAAGTCATCCGGAGCCAAAGGTGAAGGCTTTGATGTTATGAAATCTGGTGATGCTCGAGTGGCTCTGATTGGATTCCCCTCAGTTGGCAAGGTAAAAATGACAACATCTGCGCAATGTTTGATGGCCAAGAGGTGGTCTAATCGAAAATCTAAATTGAAAAAAGATTTTTGCTACAAAAATAGTTTCTCGCTAATGAAGTAAAGTAATTATCTTTCAAACTAATACGTTTTACCCTGTCAAACATTTCATGAAGAAATATACATCTGTCTTTCATTTATTTTGGGCCTGTCACTATACTGAACAGTTCTGGAAAAGTATTGTCACATTTATTATTATATCCAGCAAGATAGAACTATATTTTTAAAGGTAATTACTGAAGACAGTGCTAGCTTTGTTATAAATTGATCTCCTTTGCAAATTTTATATCCACAAATATAAGTTCACCAGCAACAAACCAACAAACTAACAACATTTCATCTTCAGTAAAAAACAAAGCAAGTAGAATGACTTAAATGCCTTTAATTTGTATACTTTAATTTATGTATAAATTCATTTCTAGCCTTCATTTTTTTTCTTTCTCCTCCTATTTGTCTTTTTCTGTCTTTAGCAAATTATTAACTCTTATTTTTCTCTGTATTCTGTTGACAATGGGTGTATTGTTGTTCAATTTTGTGTAATATACACAAACATTTTCTATTATTAATGTCAATTATGTTTTGCACAAAAAAGAGGCATGCTCTAATTTATGGTGTTTTTGTAGTCTACATTTCTCAGTTTAATGACATCAACAGAAAGTGAAACAGCTTCATATGAATTCACCACCTTGACCTGCATACCCGGTGTCATTGAGGTATTATTTATTCCAAAATATTTTTCTTTTCTCTCTGTTTTTGTTTATATCTTATTTCTATTTATGTTATTGCTGTTGTTATTATAATAATTATAATAACCAACATGATATTGGTTTCTTTTCATTTAAAAATTCAATTCTAGTACAAAGGTGCCAACATACAGCTGCTGGATTTGCCTGGTATCATTGAGGGGGCTGCACAAGGTATGTTCACTTGTGTTTTGAAGAGTTATGTATATTTGTACGTGTATTTTGGCATATTAAATGTGTCCTTTCTCTGTGTTTTTGATTTAAAGGTAAGGGCAGAGGCATACAGTTCGGTGCTGTGGCCAGAAAGGAAACAAAAAATAAAAAAAAAGAAAAAAACTGATAAAGTTATTTTCCGTGGCAGCTTTGTCACATGATGTTGGATGCAACTAAAGGAGAGGTTCAGAGGTGAGTTGGAACACTGGAGAGTGTTTGCACTATTGCTTTGTTTGACGATTGTTGTTTTGTGTTTTAGGGAACTTCTGGAAAAAGAACTTGAATCTGTTGGCATCAGACTCAACTGCCCCAAACCAAATATCTATTTTAAGGTCAGTGTTTTAGGTAGGGCTGCACAATTAATCGAAATTAAAACTGCAAAGGCAAAAAATCAGCTTATTAGGCAGAACTAGCGATTGTTCATGCGTAGCTTTGCAGTGAGCCGGTTTCTGTGATCAAGTAGTAATCTCCATTCCGAAGCCAGAGGCGCTCAAATCGCGTGAAACTAACTCCAACTACAGCCCCTCAGGAAGAAATCCATGAATCTATAATAAACGAAGATTTTAACCAAGCCACATCCTGCAATCCTGCAGACCGTTTGCGCCAAAAAGCAGGTACACGTGCTAATGCTAACAGCTACCGGTTTGCCAGTAATGTGGGAAAAGAGACCCAGAGGACTGTTTTTTTTTGTAGTAGATGTCATGAGAGGACGAGGCTTCACTTGCGAATAACCGCTTTTTTAGAGCACCGCGTTATCATTTAATGAATCGACAGCCGTATCTGCTATCCTTCATGCGTTCACTAAACAATACTTTTGAATTGAACCTTTTTAGAGTTTACTACTCGACAAGACTTGAGGTATTTTATAAGAGCAAACAGTTGTATAACAGCTTACGCATTTCTCATATCATAATCCTATGGTAGATCTGTAACCTGCGATTGGTGTGCGCACAACTCTGAGTTAAGATTAATTGACGTGCAAGGTGTAATGGGTGACATTGGTTATTAACGTCCTTGTTACTCCCTAGTTGATCCGTATAGCGCTTCCCCAATGAATAATACAGGTACAAGACCCTCCGGATATCTACCCCTAATATTAAACCAATCTCTGATTTTTACTGCCTTTCAGTGATTCACATGGACTAGTAAAACACACGACAAGCCAATATATGGTTAGTGTATCTGATCCGTCTTATTATCATGTTTATTTGAAAAGTTTATAATAATGCAATGCGAATCGACATAGCCTTTATCACCGCTTAGAATACTATGAAATATGTTGCGTGTCTTTTTCTGTGTAAGAAGCCACATCATCTCACCGAAGGATTTATTTCAAACACTCGACTAACATTATGAAGTGAGTTTGGAGTATTGAGTAAAAGCAACGTTATTAATGTGATTCTTGGTTCAACGTTCTTTCAGATGCGAGCAGCATTTACTGCTAACGCAGTCCTCGACTGACGAAGCTACGCAAAAAATGCTTTGATAAGTTCGACCCGGACAAGCAATTCATATCGGCGATTAATCATCTGCGAGACACATTTGTGGCATAGCTTGTCAGTGAACTGCGCTCTACCTTTTACTTACTACTATCTTACGCTTGCTTTACTGAGAAATACGAGGGGCAAAGCGGCCATTGAGCATCGAGCATGTACTTGATTAATCGTGCAGCCGTCATAAGCTTCTTGTAGTTCTAGGTTTTTGCTGTGTATAAGCTGAAGGTGTTATTGCATTCACCAACTTTCTTTTTACGATGAATGTGTATTTGAAGTTGGGCGAGGCAGGGGGGGAGGTCAATACGGTGATGGGCCAACGACAGACAGCTAAATCATACACAATTAAACTGTTAGCAAAAACGGTTGTTTTTATTCATACCGGATGGGAGTTGTGGCATGAAATCGCTTGAGGGGTTTTGGCACTCTCAGATTGGGCGAATTGAGATGGAAAACGCATTTTTGCGATAAAGGCGGCACCGCGTAAAGGGCGGGGGCGGGGAAAGGGGGGGGGTGTGACCAATTAACATGGAGCACGCGCAGATAGTCGCCCGTCAATAAATTCTGGCCTTCACAGAAGCCAGGCGAGGGCGTGGACGCACAGCACGGAAGGGACGGCGGTCTGTAGCCGCTTGCGATGTGTAAGTGGTGGGCACCACGAGGGGTGGGGGGCGGCAGTCTGACATAAAGTGAGGTGGAACCCGAACTCCTTTCACACCTCTGTGACATTTGTTATGGTCATGGTCTTAAATGCGCGAGAAAGTATCGGTTAGCTGCAGTAGTGAAGTAGGTGCTTCTGTGGGGTAATCGATTAGGCCCGAAAGTCTTACGCATACGAGCGGTGTGCGCGAGTCACATAAGACAGGGGAACACGCACGTACACGTGTGCCTGAGATAAGAGTAGAAATCCAGATAGACCAGGGGAACACAGTAGAAGCAAAATGGGACACCGTAGAGCAGCATCCGAAGAGCAAGAGTGGACCGAGGGGACAAAGTTCTGGGTGGATTGGTCCGAAATCGCTGGAACATACGCTCTGGCTGGAAAACAAATAATGTCACAATGAAACCTTGATGACAAAAGGAAGAGTCCAATTGTACTAGACGAAACAAGTGGTCGAGAAAAGTCGAGAGTAAGTCTATCATTCCACATCGGTGTCTTGTGATGAACAGTTGGGGTGGAAGCAACAGATGGGTGAAGGATAAACAATCAGAACAGATTACAATGGGACAGTTCCGCTTGACTTGTGGGAACGTGCTGAAAAATGTCTTTTACAGTTTCGAGTGTTATTGTTAGTGTCAATTCAAGTTATTTTTATAGACCAGTAAAGGATTCCAGGAAGCTGGGAAACAGAAGGCATAATTCCGAAGAAGGAGATAACAGGAAGCCAATGTGCGCGGACTGAACTATCAAAAGGGGGCAGAAAAAAGACAAAAAGTAAACGCATTTGTGAATATATTACAATAGTAGGGAAGAATGGAGAGAACCACACGAAAGCGCGGACCATAAAAAAATGAACTATTCACGAGCAATAAAACCGAAGTTTTAGAAGTGGTAGATATCCCTAAGGCGAGGACTAGAAGAGGGTCGTTACAACAATTGTTATAGAGTAATAAATATAAAAGGCTAATCTAACAAACAAACAATGACCGAACAGAGATTCAAACATCGAAAACGAATAATGTATAAGAACGCAATCCAAAATAGTGATTACAAAAGAGTTATGAGTAAAATGGTACAAATAATCGTACATACATATTAAAAAATAAATAGAATTGGTCATCAAAATAGAACCAAATAAACCGGAATAGTAACGACAACAAGCGAACACAAGTTGTAAAAAATTTATTCCAACTCATCGGGTAATAGCCATAAAAGGAAAACAAAAACACATATGATAATAAAAGGTAAAACAGAGAATAAAGTGAACATCACTAGGGGGGAGGAACAACCACTCAGACAAGAAAAAACATACAACACAATACAAGAAAAAATTCGAGGCGAAAGAACAACGAGATCATGAGAAAAAAAATCTCAAAAAATAGAAAATGCAAAAAGAAATAAGAAAGCAGAAACGACGCAGAGACAACAAAAAATAGACTGGGAAGAAGATGAACGGAGACACAGAGCCAGGAAAAAGACGGAAAAATAACAAAACAAAAATACACCTTAAGTGACTACCTCGACAACACAACATAAAGGGTGACAGGAAAAAGGGAAGGCCTATAATAAAGCAGAAAAAAAAGAAAAGAATGAAAAATAAAGGATCATCAACCAATCAAAGAGCCTAAGATGACCAAATAAACGGAACTGATACACAACCTGGAATAAAATCAGCGAGTAGATAGAGAGGACAAATACTATAACGCAGAAACACGAAATAAAAAGAACAGATATGGTAAATATAAATGATCAAGACAAAAACAAAAGAACATAGGACAAAATATACATATTTATTGACAAATAAAAAAATACAGGAAAAATAGAGCGATGATCTGTGAATCAATGGGAAAAAAAAGGTTCAGCGCGCAAAAGACAGAATGATAGGCAATCTGTACCTCGCAGAACAGACCAAGACAATCGAGTTGACAATTCACGGTTCCCTGCACCAACTGGCATACATGATGGACTGGGGACTTAAATTAAATACAAAAAATAAACAAAGTAAAATTTTTCTTCGGCTGTACTAAAAAAACACACTTGGAGACACTCATCCGTTTATTCCACACATATTAATACAAATTTTCCACATAAATAGGATACAGGCGTCAGTAAATACACACATTACCACGGAAGAAAGCCGGCAACGCGGGGGGATCTGAGTTTTGGGCAGGAGGACCGCCTCCTGACTGAGTGTTATTGATGGCTGGGTCGTGGGCACACATAGGCACAGCCGCTGCGTATGAGAGATTATGTTCTTCAAGAAATACCCGGATGCAGACTCTCCGTTTTAAATATGTCACAGAATTTAAAAGTGAGATATAATAATCGTGTCTATTACAGTCGTACACCAAGTGGCATCAATGTGTGTGCTATAGAGGAAGTAACATCGGCTTGCCGCAGTAGACGCTAACATGCTACGTGAGTGCGATACTGTAAGGCATGAAGCTGAAAATCTAGATTTCCTCCTTGAGCAGCTTATGAATACCGGCTCGGATCTGCATATACACCAAGACGCGCCGGAGGTTGGTTACGTCTTTTTTTGGTCCCAAAAGGTAATTTTAGGTGGCTGTGGAACCCTAAAACAGTGGGTCGCAACCTTCGTTGCACTCAACTCTATGTGCGCATCTGTTGTCCAACACAATATTCAAAGGCCCCCCACATAAGTTAATATATTTATGAGATTCCTGCTCTATAACAAAGCTGCTTGTTTTGTATTGATGCATTCAATGAATTAACCATTTGTTTTTTAAAGCATTTTCATCCTCTTGAACGGGTCGGGAGTAGCATAAGGTGCACATTTGCACCCTATTTATCAAATTGTACATCGTAATTTAGTCCCAATTTTGTGAAGTACGTTATCAGAGATTGTCATCAATCAATCAACAAATCCCAAACTGCATTGTTTTAGTTTTCCCATGTATTAGTGCTTTGTATCCCCCCAGCTCTTGTACCGTTCTTTAAGCTTTTATTCTGTTTTACAGAAACCCGCCAGAGACATGTCCAGGCTGTTAACAGGGACCCGTATAATGCCATGAGAAACGAGAAGCAATCAGGGAAGAAAAGCAAACCCTGTGGGTAGTCGATGTGCCCTGACAAGTGAAGTTTCAGGTTAATGTCCTTGATACTGCAGCTTTGTTATATAGTAGTACATTTTCACGTTGTCAACCTGGGTGCAGGAAAGGGACTGACACTACTCAAGTGCGATGAATAGCACTAAGAAAAAAATCTGGATCTCCATATCTGGCATTAAAAAGGGGGGAGGGGGTGGTTACAAAACAAGAACAACCAAGCGAAAATATGCAAACTGAAATGTCAAAATTGCAAAAGACGAAAAAAGTAAAAAGATGTCTGGAGAAATTCCTGAAAAAAAGGTGTAAATTCATGTTACACAGTAATGTGCGCAGGGAAATAAAAATAGAAATGAGTAGAATCAATCGGGTGATTACATAGGGGGAGTTGGGGTAGGATCTGTACTCATGCTCTTCCCGTGAGTCCACCGAATCACACAGGCCAGTGTCGCTAGCCCAGGTTCAAGTACACACTTGTCTGGGTAGATCTTTTCTTGCAGCTGGAGTGCAAGGGTAGTATTCGTGCTCGGTTTGGCAAACCAGCGGTCGCAATGTGATTATGTCCTTGGGCGGAAAAACCGTTACGGCGGGCGTGTTGGAGGACAGGGAACAGGCGCAACCTCTACAGTCCTCTAGACGAGTAGACGTACGCGACCATCAGGGTGGAACATGAGGAGTGTCATCAGATGGGGGAGAGGAGGGAGGTACAATCGGTGAGAGGCTTCAAATCGATGTCATTCAGATTGTGAAGAAATAAAATCTAGTCTTCAGATCCACTACAATATCAGTATAACATTTGATATATACAAAGCAGAACATTTTTGTTGACAACTGCAGTGTTTCATGGAACTTCATAGACAAACCTGTGATCAACAATTAAAAAGTGATTATTTTATGAAAATCATCTCCCAGACAAAACCCATTCTAGTACATAATATTCAGATCTTTTTTTTTAGTTTACTTTTCATAATATGAAAAAGAGTTCTTTCTTAATAAACTGAATTGGACATGAACAGTGTTTGAGAATGAAAAATCTAAATGCAGTTCAAATCTGTAAATAAAAGTTTGAGAATAAATAATCATATTTCAGACATTTAATATTCTGCACTTTTATTGGGTACTAACCAAATTGACATTGATCATGTGAAGTCTTTTGTACAAAGGTTTAGATGAAACAACTAGATAGTTTAGGATACATAAAAAAAATGAATGAATATAAGATCACCATAGTCAGATGACCATGCAGATGGATTCCACCAATCCTGGGTTAGCTATATATAACATGCCTCTACAACCAGCATGTCATAATCTAAAAAGATCACAGTTCATTCTTACTTGAAGCACTTAGACAAGAACACTTGTCCAGTTGATCCATACCAGTTGAGGATAGTTCAAGAAGATATGTCATGTTCCTCAAAGGAGCAGCAGATTGTTGAACTTCAGCACTATACAGTTCTCACAAGGCGTGTTGGTCATTTATCATCTTTTATGGTGTTTTAGTTAATCATTTAGATTATTAAGGGTTTGGTGCATCAATAATGACCCCGGTGGAGAGCTGATGAGGGGATGTTTTACTGCACATATCCATGGGACATTTACTCATGAAATCAAAACATTAAACTAAATATTACCTTGCTGAGAGGGTTTTAAATGTAGCGTTTCCAGCATAAAACTTTAATTTATGCATTATTGTTTGACTAAGTATGGTTATGTGGCGAGGACTGTCTATGATTACAGCACGCCATTAAGTTCAGCTCACAACTTAAACACGGGTGGTGACTCAGAAACACACTACAAGATGTGAACTGTTAGCTTTCTGTATTCATCTGAAAACCTAGAGCAGCCTACTCCATTCATTACAGAAAACTAGTATAATAGACGACATTAAATATGCATGCTGAGGCACTCGGGCTGTACAACACAACGGACAAGTGTGGAGCGGGGAATTATCAAGCCGTTGGAAGGCTGTTCCACTTCAGGCTTGATGGGTCTTTGTGTAATTAGCCCACATTTCAAAGCGCTAAAATGATGAGCAGGATGGCAAGAAACTGTTTTGGAATAACTTGAGAAGTAACGTTTCTACGCTGGAGTTGCTTTGAATGGGTTCGGATGGAAAGATAATGGTAAGAAGGACGAGTGGAGTGCCAATACGCTACGCTTGTAAACATGACACTTAATGCTGAGGCCATATGGTGCAGTGTGTGTGTGTGTGTGGGTGCTTCAGCTTTTAATACTCCATTCCGAATCATTTACTGCTCATGATGAGTTTTTTTTTAAAGGAAGCTAAGATTTTTAAGGAAGCTTCTTTAGAACTGAGCAAATGTATTTTACTGCAAGGACAGCCCAGTGAAATAAACTACATGATCTTTCTTTAAGATTTTAAAAAGTTAGTAGGCTAAAGGTGTTTTACTTTATTTCTGGCCATCAACGAATCAGAAAGAAAGCGACCTTTTGATTACACACCACACACACACACACCAACTATTAATATAGGATACAGGATGAGGATATGCTGAATTTACATTTACATATTTATTCAAATTACTCAAGTGTGTGTGTGTGTATATATATATAGAGAGAGAGAGAGTAACAGGAATAGACAGTTTTATGAGGTTTTGGGTGGTATTTCAAACAGCATGGTGTACTAATATTTGATCATATCTGTAAACTTACACTGTACATTATACTGTACATTGTATACACAGTTGCTTAATTTTGAAGTGGAAATCATTGAGGAAGAGTGGGATGATGCCATGAATTTCACATGATAAGACGGTCATCTCTCGTGTTCTCCAATGAGCTTTTGCTGCCCCCTGCTGATTTACCAGTGCAATGTCAGGGAAAATGTACGAAAATGATACCTTTAGAGGTACAGCAGCCTGTCAGTGGGGAAGCAACACTCATTCAAAGATACACCACCTGCTGTACCTTTGGTGCACCTTAAAGGAATAGTTCACCCAAAAATGAAAGTTTGCTGAAAATGTACTCACTTCCAGAACATCCAAGATGTAGGTGAGTTTGTTTCCTAAAATGAACAGATTTGGACAAATTAAGCATCACACTTGCTCACCAATGGATCCGTCTTCAGTGATGTGTGCCGTCGAAATAGTCCAACAGCTGATAAAACATCTAATCATCAAGCAATTACATCCACACACCATCCAGTGCCATCAGTTTCAGGTTTTTAATGAAAAGCTGTGTGTTTTGTAATAAACAAATCCATCATTAAGGTGTTTTAACTTTAAACTGTCATTTCTGGCCAAAATACGAGCCCCTAATCCATAATCCATAATAATGCTTCCTCCAATGCTTTCTCCTGTTGTCCTCTCACATCAAAATCCACTGATATGTTTATAACATTTTCACTGGAGAAAGCAATATTACGCATGGAGAACTCATATTTACAACCAATCAAAAACATATATACAAACATGCTGCTTTTCATTTAACAAGACATTCATGGATGGAGTTGTGTGGATTACTTGTAGATCATTGTGATATTTTTATCAGCTGTCTGAACTCTCATTATGACGGCACCCATTCACAGCAGAGGAACCATTGGTGAGAAAGGGATGTAATGCTAAATTTCTGTTCCAAATCTGAGAGACGATCAACTCATGCGGCATATTTGGTGGCCCTGTGAAGTTGCAGTTTTTGCATGTTTTCTTTTTCTGACAGTATGATGCACATGAATTCAGCATGGGCCAACTGACAGTCTACTATAATGAACAGTTATTGGTATTGGCACAAATATTGACCATAAGGAGAAGGAGCTTTAATAAATACGTTTTTGTAGATGGACACTTTGTCACTGCCTATGATGATGCATTCTCACGTCTAAAACTTGGAGGCAAAAACAGTCTCTGCAGCTACTGCCTGTTAGCAATTAGCTTGTAATAGGGGTGAGGTGGTTTGTTTGCATACAGAGCCAGACTTTTGGTTTCTAGAATAATAGAAATTGTATACCTGCCAGCTTCTCAGACATACATAACAATGCTTTGTGTCATGTAATGCATATTGTCCAAATCAGGAAACACGCAAGTCAGATTACCATTGCTTTTGTTCCACCGCAGTTTGAGAAGATGACTGTTTGTATGTGGGCAGTTTTTCGTCTGAAAGAGGGCAATTAGTGAGAGGAAGCACATAATAGATCAGCCCTGATTTGAACATACAATGAGTTGGTCAAGCATATTTAAATGCAGCACACTCATTGTACTGAGAATGGATCTTATATTTCAGAACATTATATAGTGATTGACAACTTTGAGCACCTCTTTTGGAAAAGGGTTTGGATGTAATAATTTTTGAATTGCAATTTTTAAGGTAAGTGTTACAGCTATTGGCATGGTCATTTTGATCAATATAAAAATAGACTTATTATGCATTTATTATGTATGTTTCTTGTAAAATGCTAGTTACATATTCTTTTACAATTATATGGTCATACTTTAGTTTGGGGACCAATTCTCACTATTAACTTTTTGCTTATTAGCATGCCTTTTATTAAGATATTGGCTGTTTATTAGTACGAATAAAGCACATATTATTCTGCATGACCATACTCTACATCCCTAATCCTACCCAATACATAAAAGTAATAATACCTTACTAACTATTAATAAGCAACAAATTAGGAGATTACTGAGGCAAAAGTCATAGTTAATGTTTTGTTAATAGCGAGAATTGGATCTTAAAATAAAATGTGACCAATATTATAAATATCCATAAATAAATTGTTGATTCATGGTATTATATATATATATCACAAGATTAGATTAAAAAATAAGTACGTTTTTATTTAAAATTGTTATATTTATGTATATACTTATATATTCCTTTCATTATTTATTTAAATATATGGCCATTTATCACTATATGGGCATATCTTGGACTTTTGGCCACCATTTTATAGACCCCAGATGCCCTTTTAAGGATTTCCCTTCATTATTTATTGATTAATGGCTGGCATTGCCAAGCAGGAGGAGGTTCATTACATTAATGAAACACTTTGTTTGCTTGTACGTGACAAAACTGCACTTGTGTGGTGTAGCTTAATTGTATTAATTTAGATAAATCACCGACACAATAACAAGACAGTTTATCAAGTCATGGTTTAATGTTGTTGCTTTTACTGTTAGTAAGAAAAATGTAGCTTCTTCAGTGATGCTGGAGTCACTTGCCTCAATAATTAATTGAACAATAATATGAAACATACACTGTAAAAAAAAAAAAAAAAAAAAACTATATATATATAAATATCTCTGTGCCATTTACAGTAAATGCCGGCATCTGTGGTTGCCAAACTTTACCGTCTAAAAATATGTAATAGCACCTTTTGGTTTTAAACAAATTTACTTAAAACACTTGACTGTAAAAACATAATTTCTTAACGTATATAATGCCAATACCCAACCTACTGTTGAATAGTCACATGATGAATTAAAGCTCTCACAAGCAGAAAGGGAATACTAATAGATAAATGTCATTTCCCACAAAGACTAACCCATCATGGTACCATCAGGACACTAAAATAAAGCAAAAAACATTCAGTTTACAACATTAGATGTATTATAAAACCTGAATGTCATACCACTTATAAGAAAAACTAAAAAGTAACATAAGCTATTTCATGAAAAAACTCAAATGTTACGTGTCCATGCGGGGTTCTGGGGAATATCATTTACGGTTTTGACTTATTATTTTTCCACTTCCAAAAACGACAGTTAAATGTATGTTAGTCTGTTACATTATTAACTTACTGTTCACCCATTGAACAGATTTTTATTGTAGCAAAAAAAAAAAAAAAAAAAGACTTTTCCGTCTGTTACTGTGTAAAATCACAATCATATTTGTTGCAGTGTCGCCATTTAAAGCTTTGTGGATTGTACAGTGGATAACTGGATAACGTTTTAGAGGCTGTTGCTGCAGCCATTTGACATTTCATGTGGAAAAGATGTTGTTTGGCATTTAAATGTTTGGCATGAGACAATGCATAGATTTAGTCGCTTAGATATCTCGCTTCTAACCATTTATATCACCACTGAAATTTAATCTAGTCCTCCCCTGAGCCTCTTGATTGTAACCTTACCCAGCACTTGGCCTAGGTGAATAGGATTTAAACGGGTTCATTTAGGGTTTGTGGTATGCATTATGTCTCGCCAGGGAGGCTGAGCTATGTGTCTACACCGATATAAGTCTTTGCTTACCTTTATATTTGCCCTTATATAGCTTAATATGTATTTAGTTTTTTAAAGTTCCTAAGTAGTGATGATGATGTATATATCCTGCTGGAAAATAATGTGATTTTAAGAGTGCTATTTAGTATTGTAATGAAACAAAACAAATCAACTTGATATATCGATTTATTTTTGTGTTTTATTAATTACATTGACAGCTAAAGTTGAAGTCATAACTGTGGTGTATTGGAAATGGATTGGACAAGGAGCTCATAATCTCTTCTTGGACTTGTTTCAAGGCATAACAGCTGAATTGCTGATGCACTGTAGAGGCAAAATTACTCAACTTAAATTACTCTGATAACAATCTCTTCCAGGAAGGAAAATGACAACAAAATTAAATCATGAAAAAAAATGTTCAATGTAAATCTCACCTACATATAATATCACATAAATATGCAATAATTGCATGGGATGGCGAATATCTGATGTTAACAATGAATGGGGTCACTCTATATTTAGAACTTTTCTGATTAATATTTTATTATTTCTTAGTGAACTGAATACAGACCAGCCATTAAGAATTAATCCCTACCAGTGTCATGAACTCTTGGAATATTAAGTGGTCAACAGAGAAATAATCACGCAGCTTAGTATGTACATATGTGATTATAGTCCGTTATAAAAACTTAATTTTCAAAGAGCTTACATATACATATGTATCACACAGTTGGTAGCATCATAATAATGTATGTTGATACTTGTTTGAATTTTCTCCTGCTCATAAAAATATATTTAAAAGATAAAGATGTGCTAATTATTTTAAATGCTCTCCAAAGTCATACTGCCAATAAAGTATGACATTTAAAAAAACAATATATATCTTATCTGTCTGGATTTTTACAAGCTAAATATTTATACTTTGTACAAAGAATATACTTTTGCTCTGTTTTATTGATCTAAACAATCCAAAATATTTGTTATATCAATTCAATTAATTTAAATAATTTCCATCTCCGATATTTCAGTTAGGTGGTTCATAATTTTGCTTTAAATCAAAATGTTGTGCATGGTATCAATCAAAAACAGAAAATAAAAGTTGTCTGGAACAACAATTACAAGCTTTTTATTTGTTTACTCTAATAATATTAAACATTTAACCCACCTCAAATGTGATGACATTATTGTGTAAACATTCCTCCACGGTCAGTATCATTATCATACTTAGGTTCTATTTGGAAATGTCCTCAGACACAGTTTAGTAACAGCTCAGCCAACGTGCATTATTTATATAGGAATGAGCCAAACAGATAATGTTACCCTAAGTCAGTGTAGCTGATATATTTAAGGTGCCCTTTGCAACTAGCATGGGGAGCCCTCGCATACTTTCAGACACATGCATTTGGAGCTCTTGAAGGACACTACCTGCAAAACTCAAGAGGACAAAAAGTGTAACTGGACTACTTTTCCCAAGGCATGAAAAAGCTTGTAGCACATGACAAAAGGGATGCTGACATTCATGGATGCCTGTGATAAACAGCCTTTCGTCTGTGGGAAATCTCTTGCCAAAATTAGCACTACAGCCAAGGACACTACTCTGTCGGACATTCCTGAAATGTGAGGAATTCACCTGTAAGGTAGAGTCCTGAAGAAAAGGAGCTAGCAGCAATTTGGCTTTTGTGTTAACTGGAAATGCTTTTGACCTGGGCTTACACTCAATAGACTAAATTTGACATATAAATAATAACTTTTTTTTGTGATGTAAGAGATCTACTTGCACTTTATACTCATTTACTCTTTGTTGAACCTGTATTCCACATGGAACATTTGTATTACAGTTTGAGTTTTCTGTCACTGATCACCTATTTTTGACACAGTGACATATATTAGAATGACTTTTGGAGAAGGATAAAATGCCTCCAAAGAAAGCGGACAAAGCTGCACCTAAGAAAGGTGACAAGGGAAAGGGGGAAGCAAAAGAAGACACAAAGGCAGCAAAAGATGACAAGAAAGGGGGGAAGGGAGGCAAAGGGAAAGAGGATCCAAAGAAAGGAAAAGGAAAGGGCAAACAAGCTCCTAGTGAATCTGAAGAGGCCTCTGATGCGGAAAGGAGTGAGATTGAGGACAGTGAGGCAGTGGATGAAGAGGATGTGCAAAGTGAGGATGATGGTGGTAAACGAGGGAAAGGGAAAGCTGCACTGAAGGGAGCGTCCAAAGCTATGGCTGTGAAGGCTGTAGCTAAGCCAAAGCGTGGCCAGGCAGCAGAAGAAGGCATTGACCCAAAGACTGGTAAGCGTGCCAATATTAAGGCTGCATCTAAAGCTGTTACAGGATTTCAACCTGAAGAGAAGAAGCCACAACTTCAGCTTGGTAAAATGAAGGACATAAACCTGAAAGGGGCCTCTTCAGCTATGATGGGCTTTGCTGTTCAGGGTCAGCAGAATGTTCAAAAGAAAGAGGATGCAAAAGCTAATTTAAAAGGTGCTTCTAAAGTTCTCACAGGTCTGACAGGAAAGTCCCCATTTTTTTCAAAGTCAGCCCCAAAACAGTCTAAAAAGCTAAAAAGCACATCTAGGCTTTTCATGGGACTATCTGGCAGCAAGAAGAAAAAAGGTATGACACCAAAGGCATTACAAAGTACATCAAAGTTGTTTTCAGGTTTTGGAAAGTCAAAAGCTACAGAAGATGACAAAAATAAAAAAGAGGAGGGTGGAAGAACACTCTTATTACTCAGTATTGGTGGAAAGGCAAATAAAAATGCAGCAGCTACCTCTGGACTAGGAGGCAAATTCAAAGCGTTTTTTGGTAAAAAGAAAACTGGAGCTGCACAATTCAAGAGTAAAGGATGGGCTCTGGGGAAGATATCAGGAGCAGCAAACTGGCTAACTAACAAATTCATCTCATCCAAAACATCTAGAAGACTAGGTCGCTCTGTTCGTTATGACAGGTCAAGTGTGGGGCAATATCATGGCTATCAGAATGGAGGTTATGAATATGATGAGGGTGAGTTCAGCTATGAGGAAGATGACTGTGTTCAAAGCAGTTATAGCAGAAATAATCCCCGGGAACGATATAGAAGCAGAAATCATGACAGCTATGGTCAGGGGAGCTTCAGAGGACCACATCAATATGACTACTTTGAAGATGACCAGGAGTATTATGATTATCCTGAAGATGAGTATAGATTCTATGATGAGGAGAACGATTATTATGATCCCATGTATGAGGATGAGTATGGCTATCTTGATGATCTTGACTATTATGATCAGTATCAGTATGATGGAAGACAACCTTATGGTTATTATGATGACAGAATGGACTATGATTACAGACACCAGAGAATTGATGAATTTGGATACCCTGTTGATGGTATGGAATACTACGATGAAATGGGTTATGCTATGGAAGATGAATTTGGCTACCTTGGTAATGATGTGGAATATTATGACTATGGATACTATCCAGAACAGTTTGACTATTATGGTGATCAGCAAAATTATTATAATCACTATGATGGTGTTTCAGATGCCTACATGATGTATCCAGGAAATCAAAATGCATACAATCAAAACCAGTACATCTACAATGGAGAAACCGGTGCAGTTTACATTGACCCTCAGATGGTTGTTAACCAGCCATTTATGTACACGGTGGAAGATGTCATGGAACCAACAGAATCCTCAGAACCGTATGGTAATGAATATGTACAAATACCAAGAGAAGGAATGTTGACTGAGGATTCATTCAGATTCCCAAGACCACAAGTAAAATTGTTTGGAAAAGAAAAACTTGACATTTCAAGTCCAGTGTCTCAGTTTCCCAGGAATGATCTTGAGATGATTCCAGACCAATTTGAAAACCAGCCACTTCCTTCGCCTATGAGCTTTCCTCTATATATTCCACAGCAACCGGAGACTGTACAATGGTCATTATCTCCCACACCTATATTAATTCAGCAAGTACCATCACCAATTATTCCACCTAGTAGTCCCATTTTAACTCGATCACCCCAAATACCATCCTCACCTGTTTTTCAAGCAAGACCCTTTTCGTCTCCAATGCCAGTGTCACCTGTCCCAAGTAGACATTCTTTTGGACCTGTTGGACCCATACCACTCTCAACACCAGCATCTCCAGTTCTGTCTGCAAGGAGATTCGATCCAACTATGGGTGATCCAGTATCTCCCCATTTAGTCTATCCAGATCCCATGTTTCAGAGACTTGATTTTCCACATGAAAATATCCAACCAATAACACTGAGACAATTTAACCATCTCCCCTCACCACAGCTCTCTTTAAGACAAAGCAATTTTTCAACTCGAAGCAGCCCTGTGCCTCGCCAAAGATCTGATATGTATGAGGAAATGTGTCCGAGGTTCTCACCAAGGCAGTCTAGAATGTTTGGCCCACCTTCAAACAATAATAATGCACAAAGGCAGTTCTCTCCTACTCAAAGACGAAAATTTAGCCCCCCTTCTTCTCCACAACCATCCAGACGAGCGTCATCACCATTAGCTTCTTTAAGGGGAAAATCTCCAAACCCCCAAAGAAAGCCATTTGGTTCTAGAGCACCATCCCCTCTTGTTAATGGAAGAGAGAGTCCTCCAATGTCTCCACGAGGCTCAATGAGAAAAAGAAGTCCTCCTTCTTCGCCTAGACCAACCCTGAGGCAAAGAGCTAGTCCTGCTCCTCCAATAAAATCTCGTTTCAGGCCAATTGGTAGAAGCAATCAGGAGTCTTTCATGTCATCAAGATCTATGAGGAAAAGCTCTCTTTCACCCCAACCATCATTACAGAGGATGAGCCCTCCACTATCTCCAACAATAGGCCAACAGTCACCAGAGGAGTGCTCTCCATACCCACCCCGCAGAGCCACATCTTCCATCCAAAGACCTGTGTCTCCAAGACCAATATCCCCCTTTGCTTCTAGATCTCAGAGACCTCTTTCACCATCACCATCAGCATTTTCTGGCAGAATTCAACATGACCCACAACATCTACCTACTCGTTCATCCACACATAGATTCAGAGGATTTGGTGGGAACAAAGTGCCAATGGGAACAGTTAAGCCATCTCCTATCAATCCAAATTTTCAAAGAAAAGGTCATCATGGTACTCCTCAAATGCAAAATGTCGCTCCATTCAGATCTTCCATCCATAATGCATCCATGGGTTCAGGAGCTTTGAATCAAAGTGCTAGATCTTCCCCCATCATGTTGGCAAGACAAGGTTCCAGACCAGCAGGGTTTCAAGACTCAAAGAGATTCTTTCCGCCTGGAACACCAAATCCACAAAGAGGTTTTCATAGACCTGTTGGGCGAGGGCGTCCTGTTGTGAGAGTACCAATAAGTCCTGTTTCTCTCAGGCAATCGATAACAGGCCAGAGTTGTCCTCTTTTAATGAATGCTCAACCACCTTTTCCTCAACAGTTTCCGATAAAACAGCCTGGAATACCATCACCACAACTCTCTATGAGACATTTTCCAACCCCATGTCCATCACCTCAGCTTTCAGTGAGAGCTAGTTCACCAATGTCTGTACGCTCTCCATCGCCGATCCTCTCATCCTCTATACAGAGAAATGCTCTGCATAATGAATTAATCAATCGTGCCTCACTCAGATCACAATTTCCATTGAGTAGCACTCCTCAGCCTCAAGTAATAACTGAATTTGCCCAGACATTTGAACAAGGGTCATCTCCTCTACTAACAAATGCTTTACAGAACCCAAATCTGGCTGCTGCTTCATTCAGTTCACCTTTTCCAAGGTTTAAATCCCCAATGTCGCAGATTAACCAAAATTTATCTCAGAGCTGTTCTCCAGATTTTGCAAATGCATTGCAAAATCCACTTCTCCGTAATGCCACTTATCGCTCACCTCTGCAAAGGTCTGCATCTCCTCATTCTATAGTGGCACCTCAAGAGGTTCAGGTAACTAGTCTGAGTTCTTCTCCAATGCTCTCTAATGCATTGCAAAACCCTTACCTACGTAATGCGTCTCTCACTTCCCCACTGCAAAGAATCACATCTCCATATTCTTCCACAGCTGCTCAGCAGGAACCGCAAAACATTTTGCAACCTTCTTCGGTCCTAACCAATGCACTAAAAAATCCTCAGTTACGCAGTGCTTCATACATCTCTCCTCTTCAGCGGAATACATCTTTATATGCTCCAGTGATGTCACAACCCGAACAGCAAGCATCAGTATTATCAAATGCACTTAAGAATCCTAACTTAAGAAATGCATCCTATTCTTCTCCTTTACAGAGAAATCCTACTCCTTTCCAGCAAGCACAGGATTATTCCTCCCCTTTGTCAAATGCATTAAAGAATCCAAACCTTCAAGGTGCCTCCTTTCGACTACCTGATACATCAATAATATCAAAGAATTTTGGAGGCCAAAAAGAGGAGATGACTACATCTGTTCTGTCAAATGCTTTGCAAAACCCTAGTCTCCGGAAAGCAACTTATAGGCTCCCAGATGGTACAATAATATCAAGAAATGAGCCAGCACAACCAGCTCAATCTTCTTCACTGTTATCCAATGCTCTCCAGAATCCTAACATTCGAAAAGCAAGTTACAGGCTTCCTGATGGAACACTTGTATCCAATAGCACTGATGAAGCCGCGGACACAACAAATTCCTCACCGTACCTGGGAAGAGCTCTACAGAATATTAACCTGCGTAAAGCATCCTATAAACTACCTGATGGCTCTCTCTTTTCTCGAAACCAACCAGCAGAACAGTCATCCTCTCCACTTCTTTCAAGTGCTCTTTTGAATTCAAACCTTCGTAAAGCTTCCTACAGACTTCCTGATGGAACACTTTTGACTAAGAGCTCTGAACAAGAACCAGAGAAATCAATTTCTTCTAATTTGTCAAGTGCACTACAAAATGTTGGTAAGGCCAACTATCGCTTACCTAGTACCTCTGGCCTGTTTAGAAATCCAAAACAAGAGCAAGCTCCCCCTTCAATGCTGTCCAGTGCCCTTCAGAACCAAAACCTTCGTAAAGCATCTTACAGATTGCCTGATGGATCAGTCATGACAAGAGGTCAACCAGCTCAAAGTGAATCTCCCACATCACCCTTCCTGGGAAATGCCTTGACGAACGTTAACTTGCGTAAAGCATCCTACAAGTTACCGTCAACACTGGGATGTTCTCCAGAGGACCCAAGGTATGCAGTAGTGACCCCTCAGATTCAGGGCCAGTCTGGTGAACACTGGGCTCAAAATCAAATAATAGATCTTCATGAGCCAGATGATGTCTGGTCTTCAGAAAGAGTCCTCCCTCATCATACTGTTCAGAACCTCACAAAATGGTCCATGTATAGGGATGAAGAACTGGAGAATTTTGTCATCCCTGTGTTTCCTGGCCAAGAGACAGATAGCACAGAACCTGCATGGCTACCAGATAGAGAAGGTGAACCTCAAGGGAACTGGTATGACAAGGTAACATAACTGGCATATAGTTGCTCTATATAAGAAACCGTTGCTTAGTTTTTGTTGCCATCTAGACTTTACCTGTGAAATTCTCATACACTAGAAATAAATACACTAGAAAAAAATAATACAATGTCTGTGCCACTAAAATGATGCTATGATATGACTGATCTGAAGCTTCAGATTAAACAATTAGATTAGAAAGACTGAAATTTAGGTTTAAAACTAGGGGTTAAAAATAATAACAGGCAATGTCAAATGTCAAACGAAAATATTATGACTTGGCTATTTGGATTGGTTACTAGATATTAGGCAATATAGACTATGGATGACTGGATGGATCTTTTTTTTTTTTTTTAGAAGTAATCAATTAAAATAGAAATGACTTGGCAAACTCAAAACAAGAACAATAACCACAATGCACCAAAATACACCTACCACGCCAGCTATATTACAACAGCATCAGGTATAATTTCAACAGACTTTAGTCAGGGTAGCAGCATATTTAATTTTTTGACAGAAGTACAGTGTGCTCAATTGATTGTACATGCCAGTTATTGACAAAATATCTTTCCAAAACATCTTTATGTAAACAAAAACTCAAAACCATGCATGTCCTTGCAAAGTCTATAAGACTTGTAAGCCTGTCCCACAGCTTCATTTTCATTTTTGTAAAATTCAATATGACATCCACCCTGACTAAGGTCTATAAGTAAAAATGGTGTGAAACATTGGCCTTATATAATGATTGGTTTACACATTGTTTACACAATTTTCTTTTACTGAAATGCTTTTTAGATGTACTCAATTCGAAGCCTGCCCACAATGCTGTACCGTGAACGTGCAGAGGAGGATGGCTTTGAGGACATGACACAGCTTGAGTATGAAATTACTGAATAAGATGAATGCGAAATACAAACACACACACACACACACACACACACATGTTGGTATTGGTGGTTTACGGGGACTCTCCATAGGCGTAATGGTTTTTATAGCGTACAAACTGTATTTTCTATCGCCCTACACCTAAACCTACCCCTCATAGAAAACTTTCTGCATTTTTACATTCTCAAAAAAAAAAAAAAATTTAGGTCCCCACGATGACAAGAGTCCCCATGAGTCCGTGTGCATTCGGGTTTAAGTCCTCACTGGGATAGAAAAGCATGTACACGCACACACACACACACACACAAACACAACACATATATATGGATAACTTAAATTTTGTGTTCACATTTAAAAGAAAATGCTTTGTTAAAGAATAAAACTCTTTCCAGGGAACTGCACGAAGGTGCTGTGTTACTGAATTTGAAGAAAAGGTTTGAACGCAATTTGATATATGTAAGTAAATTGCAAAGTCCACTGCATATTTGCATATCTTAGTTATAAAGAAACACATAAATGTACTGTTCATGTGTTTCTTTAGAACTAAAAAGTATGTATTTTAAAACCACTGGTTAAATAATATTAAAATGCTATTATACTGTAAAAAATGTATTACTAAGAATTTTGCATGAACTTTAAAATGAAATAAAATGAATTAAATTCTAATTAAATTCATTAATGAACTATAATCAAAAACAGATTATTAACTAATAATTTTGTTTTCTTCCAAGACTTATATTGGAAGTATCCTGGTGTCTGTTAATCCATACAAGATGTTCAACATCTACGGAACAGACATGGTTCTGCAACACAAAGGGCATGCGCTTGGAGAGAATCCTCCGTAAGTTTATAAATAAATAAATAAGTAAATAAATAAATTCATTCATTCATTGATTCATTCACAATAGTAAATGAACAAATGAATTCATTTACAGTTTTTTTGCACTGGTACTGTTATAAAATGAACTTTCTTATCAATGCAAGGCTAATTGCTTACATTGTACTTTTTTCTTTCATTTGTTGTGCTTCTCCATTGTGTCTTCAGACATCTATTTGCCATTGCAAATGCTTCATACACAAAAATGATGGATGCCAAAGAAAACCAGTGCATTATTATCAGGTAGGATTAAGGTACACTTTGATCTCACAGAATGTAAGTGAAATATTTAAAATATATTTAAACACTGTTCAACTTAACTTAACTCATAATTATGTGGTATGGAAGATCAAACAAAGGAATTGTCAGAATTCAAATAGCTGATCTATGTCCTGTCACCTCAAGTAGTCTTTTACACGGATGGAACCATCAGTGTCAGTTCTACTTGACACAACTGATCTTCTGGAAAACTTTAAACCTAGCTCTGATGGAGATAGCTGTAAGGAAAGACTACTGATGTCTAGGCCATGATTGCAGCAGCAGATCATGTCTCTGTGAAATACACCCATGGCTGTTCACAGTAGCTGGAACGACAGTTACACTCAAGCATTCAGTTTCACTTCTGTCTGCTGATCAGACACCTAACTCATTACTTAAGTGCATAGCAAAAGACAAGGAAATCGGTTCCTCGCATGCCAAGCCACATTTTGTGCCGATTTAAAGTGCAATTAAGTAGTTAAACTGGTTATTTAGGGGGTTACAGTCATCATGTGGTTTAAATGTGCTTATTGTCTTTCAGTGGGGAGAGTGGCTCTGGTAAAACAGAGACCACAAAGCTAGTTCTCCGGTACTTAGCCGCAATACATCACAAACAGAACATCACACAGCAGGTATGAGTTAAGCTCATGAACTCTTTTAAAACTGTTAAAATTCAGTTCATGCACACTTTTTAACTAATCTTTTTCTTCTATTTAACTTTTATGCAACGATACAGATTGAGGTATTGTACTTCTGTTTGGCCTTCTGTTGTTTGTACCCTATATGTTGCATGAGTTGTTGCACTTTGGGATATGCAAGTGTGCAAAAGCTTTTTTTTATTACCTATAAAATAAAAAAAAATAATATTATATAATAATAATAAGATAATAATAATAAATAAATAATATAATTTTTATTATAATAATAAATAAAGTAAAAAGTGTGTTGTTCATATTGTTCAAGTGATTATATGCACTTTTTGCTTAATGGAAGACAGTAAAATTAAGACTTGTCATAGATTGTATCTTGTAAAAAGTGTAATTTGTCTTATTGCACTGGCAGATTTTTTTAACATGTTAAACAAGTTAAAAAACAAGTGAAAAAATCTGCCAGTGGGTGCAGTAATACAATATGCACTCACATTCAAGATAGAATCTATGAATGCATTTCTCATGCAGTGTTGCTTTTTTTTAGTAAATTTATCTTGTTTTAAGTATTTTAGATAGTTTAACAGGAATTAAAAGGATAGTACTTTGCAGTGTTGTATAATTACAGCAGTTTATTGCTACATTGCTTATTCTACAGATTCTTGAAGCAACTCCTCTTTTAGAGTCTTTTGGAAATGCCAAAACTGTACGGAACGATAACTCCAGTCGATTTGGGAAATACATGGAAATATTTATGGAAGCGTAAGTTCATCAATATCAAGTCTCTTTACTGTGTTATGGACACACCTATTAAGAGTAAGCATTTCTTTGGAGTAACTTTTCAACTGAAAGAAGATAACAGGGTCAAGATTAACATGAGGCTAGTTAAAAGGCCTGTATGTTGGTGTACATGGGTTAAGTTGCAAATTACATATTAATGCTTGTCTGATTTTCTTGCTTCAAACAGAGGGGTAATCAGCGGTGCCATAACCTCACAGTATCTACTTGAAAAGTCCAGGATTGTGTTTCAGGTACTTTACATAATGCTCATATGGACATTTAAAATTTCATCATTCAATAAACAAATTCTTTATAGACGTCTGAAAGGTTAATTTCCTTAATTTTTATCTCTTAGGCCAAAGATGAAAGAAACTATCACATTTTTTATGAGATGCTTGCAGGCCTTCCTTCACAGCAGAAACAGTCTTTATACCTTCAAGACGCAGAGACGTATTATTACCTCAATCAAGTGAGGCCATGTTTTAATCATCTAGATCATTACAGCAATAAAAGCCTCAAAAATTCAAAAGCACTGCTGTTAAACTGCTTTTCTCTTTCGTGGATGCTCTTTTTGGTTGCAAGGGTGGAGACTGTGAGATTGTTGGCAAAAATGATGGGGAGGACTTCCGCAGGCTCCTCAGCGCTATGGAAATACTTCACTTCAGTGCCGAAGACCAGAGTGGAATCTTCAGGATCCTGTCTTCCATCCTCCACTTAGGAAATGTCTTCTTTGAGAGATATGAGGTACAGTGAAATTCAATCAAATGTATCCTCCTCACTTGGATTTCTTTCTTGTTGATGTGTTATGATGCCCTTTTTTAGTGGTGCCATGAATTAAGTTTCTTTTTTTTGACTCCATATCTTGGCAGACTGAATCTCAGGAAGTGGCATCAGTTGTAAGTGCTCAGGAGATCCGAGTGGTGGCTGAAATTCTACAGATTTCCCCAGAGGGTCTACAGAAGTCCATTACTTTCAAAGTCACGGTAAGAAAAACCTGCTTGATAATGTCTTCAATACTAAACATTATCACATGTTACATAACACAGATGTAGTTTCTATTTTTGGGTATGCTTTATACTTAGTTGAAACAACTTATTTAATAAAATGAAAATGCTATTATACTGTAAATATTTTATTATTGTAACATTAGAGTCCACTGTAGGTGAGTTGTGATGAAACCCAAGTGCAGTTTGATATCCAGAAGACTTGACTTGATCATACTTGGCTTGACAAAGAAACATGAAATGAACAAGAACTTAAACCTGAACATAAAACATGACACTCACCAACAATGGTTACAGGAGACAAAGCTAGAAAAGAGACAATAGCAACATGAGGGCTATATCAAACAAAATGGGTGACACAATCCAACCAATGAGAAACAAGACACATGACCAAAACAACTTGAACATATGCTAGCAAATGTAAAAAAAAGTTTAAAAAAAAGTCCCTCTAGTTATCATCCTCTCATCTAACTGCTACAGGAGTACCTGTATTACAGCAGCAATATCAAATATACTTATAGCGGGGATTGTTATATACAGCAGCCCAAAAACCTTTGGACGCTTAAGTCAAATTTTTCATTATTTTTTTTGCATTAGACAATTGTCTTAATGCATTGTTGTTATTTTATTGCACTGGATAATAAAAGAAACCATCAATGCAAAATGTATTTTTTTCTCAGAACTAGCATTATTTTCAGAGCCATTTTTGCGCAAAATTTTACTGGATTTACAGATGATTTTCACTAGATGTAGGAAGTCAGTTTCCCTCAAGGAAAGAAGTCAGTTTCCCTCAAGTACACACTGTAGTTCAGCAAATTAACTCTAAACATATTACATTAACGTTTGAGAACCACAAAGAGTCAATTTTGAACAAATGTTTTGTTTTTAAGTGCTTAACTGAAAAGCATGCTATCTTTCTCTATAATAGATGACAACTGCTTTGTCATAATGACATTCATAGACTTAATGGCTTGAGTGTCTAAATATTTTTGCAGCCACTGCATATTGTGTTTCACATGAACTGACACTGTTTGAGATAGACTGGACTCGAGGACATTAACAGGAAGAGTCAGTGACTCACCTCTAGACCTTACATGACCTCCAGGCAGACCTTACGTCAAGGTCCCACGCCAAGTATCAACATATTGTTAGTGAAGGATTTATCATTACATCGTTTTCTTTAAATAATTTTTCTTGGAAACACAACCATCCAAATGTCAAGACTGCTCAATTTGATAGCAAGCACAAGACACCAAAAGAAAGGCGCAAATGGTGCGTATAAGCCCCAAATCCCTCAGATAGTATAACATGCCAAGTTGATTATGGCAGGGCAGCAGGCCATATCACTGTGGTAACTCATGTAACCCAGTCAGGGAAAACCCTGGGCAGAAACAGACATCAAGGTGCCCTGAAGCCATATCAGCCTCCCATCATAGACTGTGTTTTTATGTCTTTATTGTGTAGCAAATACCATCCAACCCTCTGCAGGGGTGCCACCAAGAGGTCTGACACAGTATTAACCCTGCTTAACCAGTCCATCACAATCACATTCAACATCTCCAAAACCTAAAAGGCTGTTCTACTGTGAATACACTGCGATCAAAAGGATTGTGTAACAAAACTTTACTTTCTGCAACAGTGCTCACCAACTTTTTCAGCAGTTTAAGAAGTATTCTTCTCATTCATTTTTTTTTCTCGTAAGGGTTTTAAATAAGGCTTTGTTATAAGTTACTTAAGTTATATTGTTAAAAGTTATAAGCCAGGAAACAAGCCGTGAATTACAACATAACAACAATTATAACATAACAAACTTTGATTTGAAGGGGAAAAAGTGCTAAAATGGGACAAAAAGACAATATAAGACTGTGTACTAAATAGCTTTAATGAAGAAAAAAATACAATCCCTTGAAGCATTGTGAATGGCATAATACAATTAAAAATGATGAGAAACAAAACTACTGATTCAAAGATAAAGAATATATTGTACATTCATTGTTATGCATATTATGCATACAAATATTGAAATACTTTGAGAGTGTAGGCAAATTGACTCAACATTTGTCATTTGCAGTGCTTCATGGGAATGGGCAGCTGCTAAAGAGTTTTTTGGTGCTATTTGCTTGTCATAATTCTTTGATTGGTGGAAATTTCTCATGAGTAATGTCGTTTTCTACCAGAAATTCTGCTGTTGAACACAATTATTTAAATATATGTTGAAATTCCCCTATGAAGAAAATACATGGGAGTTTTACTTCTGGAACCCCAATGTTGCACTCTATAAACTAAAGAACATCTTAGTTTAGATCTATGGTGTAGTTATGGTATTACCAAGCGGGGCTAACTCAACCTTGCTAACTAGCCAAACCTTGACCTTCTGCATCAGACAAACCTGCCTTAAAATCATACCACTGCTTGAGCCAATGACACTGTCATGCTGATCGAGACAAAACAAGCAATGCTATGACAAAGATATTGTGAATGAGGGATGGAGAAATATTTTAACTGTTTACATTAATAATATAACAAAACATGATGATAGATAGCAGCTGCAAATGCATGCTACATATATATGCTCCTATTTCAGTCTAATAATTTATATCAATTCATGAAAAGGCAAGGCCCAATAGTAAAATCTCTCAGATGTGTCAATTAAAACAAATAGAGAGCTTATTCAAATGTTCCTATTCAAACCTGAGAAATGTTTGAAACTATCCAAAATTCCACGCCAACAAAAGGAAAAGTCTTTAAAGTTCCAGCATTCCTTGTCCAGTACAGTTTCTGGAAATGAAGAAGCATCCAGGGTTTTTAAAAGAAGAAGATGTTTCCTTATGAACTCCCAATTGTTTCCATTTCACATATTTTCCATCTGAGGTATGTAGAGTTGATTCTTAACCTTCCTCTGATGGACACCATCAACATATGCGTATTCTGTTTCAGCATCTTTCCTCACATCAGAGCCATATCAGTTCCTGATTTCAGATGTATCATCGAAAAACCTTTCATATGATCCTTCACACAGCATCTTGTTTCAGATCAGCTTTTGTCTCAGTTGGTCTTGGATAGAGCCAGTGCTCATCAATGTTCACAGTCCCATTGCCATGTTGAAATGTGCTAAGTCATTTAGAGTACTACTCATGGCTGCTACTGTGACACCTCTGAGGGCTCTTAAAGTAATTTAGCTAATTCTTTTCATTAGAGAATCAGGCACTCCCTATGTAACAGGAGAGGACCATACTCAAAGTCATTTCGCTTTGTCCAACTGAATTGCATGGTGATCTCATGCTACCAGGCTTTTCTTATCTGATGAAACCATTAAAGCCCTGCTTTCAGACATCGAGACCAGAATTTTATCCCGCTAAGAGACAGATATATCCAAGTAAAGTGAATGCGAAGGAGAATTCTTCTACCACAATGTTAAACTATTTAAGGAAAGATTTTTTATTTAAAGGCCTTAATGTCATCAGTTGAAAGGGATTAGTATTGTCTTGCCACAGATGCCGGGGTGTGTTTACATCTACCGACACTAGCGCTGTAGGCTGCTCCTCTTAAGGGCCATATCAGTTTCACTTGCCTACTGATAGTGCCTTAGCAACATTTCATCTCAAAGAGATCAGCAACATTTGAATAAAGCTGGTTTCCAGTAAAAGCTGGTTTCCACAACACAGTAAAAGTGTTGTGTTTTAATATAACAGAACATGTAAGTTGATCCTTTTCAGAAACCTTGCTACAAGTATTTCTGATTATTCTGTACTTTTTTTTAAACAGGAAACAATGAGGGAAAAGATCTTCACCCCCTTGACTGTTGAGAGTGCAATTGATGCCAGGTAGAAAAACTACATTGCATTTCCATATGCTATATTTCACTTAGACATAACCGGTGTTACCATGGCGTTTGTACATGTCAAACAGAAGAAAAGCAGGCTCTGCATCTGCTTTCAAGCACTTTGAAGCTCTCAACTTCCTCTGGGAAAGTTTACCGGTGTTCCCTCTCGTCTTGTTTATTTTTTGGTTTCGTCTTCCTAGTCTTTTCGACGTTTGGCCTTGTAAGCTGTAATCTTTAATGCTAATATTTCACACCCTACAAACTCCTGAAAAGTACTTCAGATGAGTCTATCATGCTCTCAGCACCCGGTGGATGCAGAAAATTATTGACAGGCAGAACTCCCTTTACAAGCCTTCTGATTGGCTAAATCTGACTGCAGCCCATTTTATTTGACTATTTACAGAGGCTATAGGGCCGTCACAGATATCGTCGGGATATGACATTTATGTCAGTTGTATTTTTCAGCAAATAGGATAATTTTCTCCATAAGATTGTAACTTTAAGTGAAGTTGTGTGACAAGGCACACTTCCTATAATTCAATAAAAATTCAAAAAATTCAAAGCAAAAGGGGTTTAATAAAAAATAAAGGGGTAATGAATTAAAGACTTAATAAGAATTAAATTAATTAAAGAATTAAAGAAGAAATAAGAAATATGTAATTGAAAACCAAGATAGTAATGAACATTCATGTGTATTAGCTTTAGCATTAGTGTCATGAAAAGTTCCAGGCAGACATTCAGAGAGCTTCATCCTTATGGATGAAATGGAAAAACTGCATGTAGGGTTCTTCAGATATTATTGTCTAACTACTGAGCACTAAAGTAATCAAATTATGGTAATTTTCCCTCTCAAACAACAGAGATGCTGTTGCCAAGATCCTGTATTCCCTTCTGTTCAGCTGGCTAACAGACAGAATAAATAGGCAGGTTTATCCTCGGAATGAAGCAATTTCTATCTCCATCCTTGATATCTATGGATTTGAGGTATGCTGCTGTAACTTGTTTGCTCACCCAGTAAAAGGGTTTGCTAATACTCTACATTGCTGTAAAATTTGGATTTCGTACGAATGAATCTTTTCTGTGCTTTGTAGGACCTTACCTTCAACAGCTTTGAACAGCTTTGCATAAATTATGCAAATGAGTACCTTCAGTTCTTTTTCAACAGGGTCATTTTCAAAGAAGAACAAGTAAGCTGTCTTTATTCAATCTAATCCTCTGAGAACTGTAGATGAGTAAATTGCCTGTGGTATGCATCTGAAAAATTATTTTCTTTTGAATATCCAAGGATGAATATAACAGAGAGCAAATCAACTGGGAAGAGGTGCCTTTCTCTGACAACCAGGCCTGCATTGACCTCATTGCAGCAAAGCCTCATGGGATACTCCGAATTCTTGATGATCAGAGCGGGTTTCCACAGGTGTTATTTCCTCTTAATGTTCAGTGTTCTTGTTAGTGTTTATCTATTCATCACTACTAGTTTGCATCACATTTTAATTAACCTCCTTTTAAATAATTTTTCTACTAGGCTACAGATCACACCTTCCTTCAGAAATGCCACTATCACCATGGCAACAATCCACTGTATTCCAAGCCAAAAATGCCTCTCCCTGAATTTACTATCAAGCATTATGCTGGGAAGGTCACTTATCAGGTGCATTTAAACTACTAGCTTTGAACTATCAAATATTTGAATTATTCCCTAATAAAGTATTAGTGGAGGAATGGTCCGAACTTTTTGTGATGCTTCACAGGTTCATAAATTTCTGGATAAGAATTACGATCAAGTTCACCAGGATGTTCTTGACCTTTTTATTCAGAGCAAAAACAAGGTAAGGGAAATGATTTAGCCATCATTAGCTAGGAATTAAATGACCCTAATAAACGGAACCTTATCTCACTGTGGTTTTAGATGGTTGCCTATCTCTTTATGAGCTATGCTGAGGCCCTCAACCAACAATCCCATGTTGGGAAGAACAGCACAGTAACGCGGCGATATCAGGCCTCAACGGTGGCAGCCAAGTTCCAACTATCCCTCATGGAGCTCATTGAAAAGATGGAGAGGTAGACCACCTAAAGTGTGCATTACGCTGTCTACATGAATCTCTTGTTGACTTTGATTAGCTTCGTTATTTATCACCAAGTACTTTCTTCTATTTTGTACTAACAGAGCCAACCCATATTTTGTGAGGTGCATAAAGCCAAACCAAAACAAGGTAAGGAACAGGAGTCACTGGGTTCAGAGGTATTAAGCTATTTGCATCTTGGCTGGAATTGAAATTGATTGAGAGAGTGTGTATAACACCGCAGGAGCCTGGTGTGTTTGACATGGAGCTGGTCAGTGCCCAACTTAACTATTCTGGGATTTTGGAAACAATTCGAATCAGAAGTGAGGGCTATCCGATCAGAATGCCATTTGATGTCTTCCTTTTCAGGTAAGAGCTAGAAGTGTCAAACTAAGAAGAGGCAGTTTAAAGACTCAAATTGAATTAATTATTCAATTATTTGGTTGTATTAAGATACAAGTCCCTGCTAGGCCTCAAACAGCCGCCTCCTGCCAGTGGTGAAAACTGTGTCATCATGTTGAGGAAGCTTTGTCCTGTTAGACAAGGAGCATTTCAAGTCGGTGTCAGCAAGGTGAGCATGATTCTGATAAGTGCACTTGTCACTTTTCACCTAGTCTTAGGCTGCATCCGAAATCGTATACTTTCCTACTATATAGTAGGCATAAAACATATGTGAAAAGAGTAGTATGTCTGAATTCACAGTATTCATAAAACACACCTGGATGACTTACTACTTCCGGCGAGATTCCGAAGTGCACATCTGATGGATACTTTAGCATCCCATGAGGCCATAGTAGATGAGTTATGAATGGCAGTGAAGCAACATAACTGATGTTGGTAGGTCACATGACAATGACAACATGACAGATGTAGTATGTCTGGATTTCATTCATACTATAAAGAATATACTTTTTAATGATTGTAAAGTAAATTACACATTACTTACAAAAGTAGTTCCTACTCAGAGAGTATGCGATTTGGATGCGGCCTTAGTCTGTCACACCACCCACAGGTAGTCCTTGGCACAGATATTTTACAATGTGGACCAGACTTTATGATGTGAAAAGTCTGGCTACATGAGCGTTGCACATTTTGTTTGTTAGTTGTTCATGAAAGAGGACATATACTTCCTGTTGGAGAGCAAGAGGGACCGAGTAAGGCACGTAGCTGCCCTGATTTTGCAGCGTTATGTCAGGATGTTCTTTGTGAGAAAACGCTATACGGCCTTCCGCATGAAGATCATACGGCTGCAGGCCCACTGCCGAGGCTTTCTCACAAGGTGCAAACTATCATTTATCACTCTAAATCCTTCTGGCTCCTAAGACCCCTTTTGTAAAATATTATTTTACATTCTTTGCACAGAAAACGGTATGTGAAAATGAGAGCTAGCCTGGTGAAATTCCGCTCTCTGATCCATATGTACGTTGATCGCAAGAGATACATTAAGGTAAGAACAATGCGGTTTTAGTGCATAGTGGTCAGGCTGAGCAACAATCCCACATTTAATAGTTTTGCTTCTTTTTCTTTTGTTTTAGCTGAGATACGAGGCCAGGAGAAAGGCAGAAGAGGAGCAAAGGAGAATAGAAATGGTTATAATGACATTTACTGTCTAAATGGACCACCTTTTACTGTATTTCTTATGCCTACAGTATACAGGTGGATCTCAATAATGTCGTGGAAAAGTTAATTTATTTCAGTAATTCAACTCAAATTGTGAAACTCGTGTATTAAATAGATTCAGTGCACACAGACTGAAGTATTTTAAGTCTTTGGTTCTTTTAATTGTGATGATTTTGGATTCACATTTAACAAAAACCCACCAATTCACTATCTCAACAAATTAGAGTACTTCATAAGACCAATAAAAAAAAAAATTAGTGAATTGTTGGCCTTCTGGAAAGTATGTTCATTTACTGTACATGTACTCAATACTTGGTAGGGGCTCCTTTTGCTTTAATTACTGCCTCAATTCGGCGTGGCATGGTGGTGATCAGTTTGTGGCACTGCTGATGTGGTATGGAAGCCCAGGTTTCTTTGACAGTGGCCTTCAGCTCACCTGCATTTTTTGGTCTCTTGTTTCTCACAATAACCCGTAGATTCTCTATGGGGTTCAGGTCTGGTGAGTTTGCTGGCCAGTAAAGCACACCAACACCATGGTCATTTAACACTTTTGGTGCTTTTGAAAGTGTGGGCAGGTGCCAAATCCTGCTGTAAAATGAAATCAGCATCTTCAAAAAGCTGGTCAGCAGAAGGAAGCATGAAGTGCTCCAAAATTTCTTGGTAAACGGGTGCAGTGACGTTGGTTTTCAAAAAACACAATGGACCAACACCAGCAGATGACATTGCACCCCAAATCATCACAGACTGTGGAAACTTAACACTGGACTTCAAGCAACTTGGGCTATGAGCTTCTCCACCCTTCCTCCAGACTCTATGACCTTGGTTTCCAAATGAAATACAAAACTTACTCTCATCTGAAAAGAGGACTTTGGACCACTGGGCAACAGTCCAGTTCTTCTTCTCCTTAGCCCAGGTAAGACGCCTCTGATGTTGTCTGTGGTTCAGGAGTGGCTTAATACGACAACTGTAGCCAAATTCCTTGACACGTCTGTGTGTGGTGGCTCTTGATGCCTTGACCCCAGCCTCAGTCCATTTCCTTGTGAAGTTCACTCAAATTCTTGAATCGCTTTTGCTTGACAATCCCCATAAGGCTTCTCTCGGTTGGTTGTGCATCTTTTTCTTCCCACTTTTCCTTCCAGTCAACTTTGTATTTAATATGCTTTGATACAGCACTCTGTGAACAGCCAGCTTCTTTGGCAATGAATGTTTGTGGCTTACCCTCCTTGTGAAGTGTGTCAATGATTGTCTTCTGGACAACTGTCAGATCAGCAGTCTTCCCCATGATTGTGTAGCCTAGTGAACCAAACTGAGAGACCTTTTGAAGGCTCAGGAAACCGTTGCAGGTTTTTTTTTAGTTGATTAGCTGATTGGCATGCCACCACATTCTAATTTGTTGAGATTGGTGGGTTTTTGTTAAAATGTGAGCCAAAATCATCACAACTAAAACTAAAAGAACCAAAGACTTAAACTACTTCAGTCTGGTGCATTATTTATTTAATACACAATTTCACATTTAGAGTTGAATTAAACTGAAATAAATGCCCTTTTCCACGACATTCAATTTTTGAGAGCCCTGTAGGTTAAATATAGATAGAAATGGTGTTATAATGACATTTACTTTCTAAATGACCACATGTTACTGTGATTCGTATGCTACAGCATTAGGGTGAAATATTATGAATTGCTTTCCCCTGAAACTTACATTGATCAAATCTGTCTGAATAATACACTAGTCTTTTATTTGCAGGAGCTGTCTAACGGGATTGGTCAACGTCACTCATCATTGCCATTCCAGCTTAACTTGGAGCATTGCGCAGGCAGCCGCTGGTACTGATTTTCTCACGCTAAGAAACACTATATACCTATATATATTTAAATAAATGATATTGAACTTTCTGTTTATCAAAGAATCATAAAACTGTATCAAGTGTTTCACTGCGGCCTAAAGCCATAAGCATTTCTTTCTTGAGCACTAAATCAGCATATTAGAATGATTTCTGAAGGATCATGTGACATTGAAGACTGGAGTAATGATGCTGAAAATTCAGCATTGCTTACTTTAAAATATAACTTTGCTTTGGCATTTAAATTATAAAAAGATAAACAGTTGTTTTAACTTTAATAATATTTCACAGTTTTGCAGTTTTTTTAACTGTATTTTTTCATCAAATAAACAGCCTTGTTGAGCATAAAAGATTAAAAATCCTTACCGACCCCAAACTTACAGTAGTGAACAGTAGCATGTATATACAGCATGCACTGCCTGTCTCACTTCTCACCTCTCACGTCTTTTTAGGAGGTAGAGAGCTCCATTCTGATTGTTTGGCTTTAGTCCAGGCTCCCACAGTTCAGGTGGAGTCACAGCTCACGCTACCTCTTGACATCAACAACTACACTATTTCCAAATTTGTCCAGATTCACTTCAAAGTAAGACTTGCTTAAGCAATTTATTCCAAAATCACAAATAATCTCTCGTACTCAGATATTTTTTTCTGGTCTGACTGATATACTGTTTATTAAGTTGTATGTTTTTAAAAAAAATTTATTTTGATGAATGAATAGGAGGCAAAGTTTGGAATGCTAACTGCACCTTTAAAGACACCACTAACCCACATTGATGACGATCTTATACATGACGCTCTAGATGTCTTTATCATGGTACGCTGCATTATATTCTGTTAAAGATTTTGTCTTTGCCATCTATTATAGTGTACATGCAATAGAGCTCAAATGTGAGTTCTGGCATGAAAATCCCATTAATTTTCTCCATAGAGTAACAGATTTTTAACAATAACCTATAAACCCTTCAACACAGACCTATTATGAGCACGAGATTGTTATGTGAAGATATGTGCCTCTGTTGTAGCCATAAGTCAGTGTGATTTCAACTTCTTCAGCATTGTTATTTCTTTCACTTTGTAGATCTTGAGGTTTATGGGTGACCCACATCTAAATGGTGCTCAGGAGAATTTATTTGGAAACTACATCATCCAGAAGGGGCTTACCAACCCTGGTTTGCGGGATGAAATCTTATGTCAAATTGCCAATCAGGTTTGGAGAAACACCAATCCAGATAACTCAGAGAGAGGCTGGCTGCTGCTGCTTGCCTGCCTGAGTGCATTTGCACCATCGGCCAAAATGGAGAAATACCTTCTGAAGTAAGAAACACACCAATATTTACATTGATTATGTCACAAACTACATTTGAGCCTTCATTATGTTTTGGCTCTTATATGCATTAGGTTTGTCTCAGATCATGCCTATAATGGATTCAAAGCTGTTGGCCAACACAAGCTCATTCAAGCCACGCAGAAGTCCCTGTATGGACCGGAGGCTGCGAGGACTTACCCATTGTCCCTTCTGGAATGGACAGCCAATAGGAAGAAAGCAAACATGGTTTTGCAGGTGCACTGTTTTGATGGTGTGTGTCAGTTTCACTTGCACTGTTTGAGTTTCTGCAACCTTGAGTCAATGTTGGCCAGTTAAAACTCTTAGGGTGGGTTGCATAATAAAAAGGAGTCAAGGTCTAATTCAGTTGCATTTAACTTTAAACCTTAACTAAACTTTAAGTCTTGCTGCACCATTACTCTAAATTTCATTTGAATTAAAGTTTAAGTCAAATAACACCTTGATTAACAAATCCTTGATTACCTCACATTTCTGCCTAATTTAGTCTTTATTGGTGCAACCTCCCCTCAGTTTTTACTCTTCATACACACATTTCAGCACTAACTCCTGCTTGAAAACAACAACTGTAACCAGCCTAAGATGGTTGGGTGGTTTCATCTGGTGTTACAGTCTGGTCATAGCTGATTACAATAGCAGGCTGTTTTTAGATTGGTTTTGACTACTACTTTAGCTGGCCAGGCTGGAAGACCAGCTGACCAATCAGCTAAAACCAGCTGAAACCAGAATATTTTGAGATACCCTTGTTTGGAATGAAAGAGATATGCACACTTATATAAGACAAACTCAATAGATAGCTTACAAAACAGTTAAATAAAGCCCTGAAAGGCTCTTCCATCATCGTAATCTCCTAAATCAGCCAGGCAGGTTCCTTTGTTTCTTAAAACCCTCTGGAGACAATTGTGTAAAGCGCATCTATATCAAGTGATACCTGATCTGTAGTGCTATACAGAATAGAAACAGACATTTGCGTGTAGTCTTCACTTCAAACCACAGCTGTTAAATGTCATGTTCTATTGACAGGGACATCTTTCCTTTGCCCTATGCACTCCTGGACGAGTGGGGAGGATTTGGCTGGAGATATTCTACAGCATAGGTACACAATCATGCACAAACTATCCTTATTATATTCCTTCTTTTGTTCCAACAGTTTTCTCTCCAATGTCAGCTAACACATCTTTTGATTTTGCTCATTTTCAGCCAGTGTAGGTGTTGTAATGTTACAATCTATTCATCACAAGGAGCTTTTTAACATGCTGTATGCCATGTCATTAGTTCATGGTGCTTTCTTTTGGACATGTTGAGATATGTACAGTCTATAATGAGGCCTTCATTATCTCTGCCATCTGTAATTTGCCTGAAATGAATAGTCTCATTAATTGGATCCGCAGGGGTGTGACGGAGGCCTGGAAGGGGTGTTCTGTTATCATGAAGGAGCACGGACAGTGGGCGGAGCTCGCAGGGCATGATTATGTAATGGACTTGATCGCAGACATGGAACTGATGAGAAATTTTCCCAAGCAAAAGTCCTACTTCATCATCTCCGCTGAGAGTCCCACCAGAACTAGGTCCAATGCCAGCCTGTCAGTATCTACATGATAGTCTTGCATGTTTATTGTACTTTCATTTACACTGGAAATGGGTTATGTACTCTAATATGATGCATGATCATAAATATGAGTTATATTTTAATATATCTGTTTTGCATGTAATTTAAAAGTGAGTTAAATGTGAGTGTCATTTCTATGGCATTAGTGGTTCCAAACTAAGGACTAACAGTGCTTGAAAATGTTGTTTAGTGCCACTAGCAGCACAGAAAAGGCACACTTCACCTATAAGGCACAAAAAGTGAATATTTATATTATAAATATAAATAATTTCTGTTAATGCTCTGCTAGCTGATTTGTCATTCATCTTGGACTTTATAATGACATCTAGTGGGTGACATCTAGGTTTTCAGTTACAGATGCCATTGTAGAAATGCCCTATTCAAAGCCATAAGTGATTAATTCCCCTAGTAATATTGTCCAATAACAGGGAGCATGTTGGGATAAGGTGAATATTATTCATAGCTCAGTATCATGTGGTCCTAATATATTGTCTGTGTGCTCTCTGTGATGCAACCTGCTCCATGTATAATTAAACAGCTTTGTACTGTATATGCCACTGATCTAATGTACATCATTTAAAAATGTTTTTTTATTCTTTATAATTAACTTTTTAATGAGCAAAAAATACATTGTAATTTTTTTTAAGTATAGTTATAGGCTAAGTATATTTTTGCAGTGTTATTGGATTGTTATCTAATATTTTGTCCTCAATATGAACTTTCACAGGGCTCTGTTTGGAAGCGGATTTGATTCTGACGATGACAGCTCACCTCTGCTCCCTCAAACAATGCCAAGCTCCAGTCTGCCATATTCAGCTGGATATTACAGCCACGGTCAGCTGTTTTTTTGGGCTAGTTTTTAAGCTGTTTTTACATATTCTGTACAAAGCAAATAGCATGATTCCTGTGTTTTTTCCCCACTACCTGTAAAATTTTTTTTTAATTAATCAGACTTCAGTGAGGCACCAACTCAGAAAGGCATGGACAGATATCTCGACAGCCTGTTTGACCCAGTTCTGTCTGATGGTAATGGGGTAAGTGTTTCTTGTTCATTCATGCCTAATTCAGATAAGTGTAAATGTAATAAAAGCAATATTATTTGGAGGTTAAATGCAACTATTTATGGAAAGAAGCTTAAAAATATAACAAGAATGCATGAAGAAAAGAACTGGCCACTTGATCCTCATGGAGTAAGTGATTGAGTGTATCAAATGTGCTCTATGGGTGCCAGGTCCCCTGCATTGGGTGTGATTAAGTTACTAGTTTACCGTATTTCTCATTCGCATTGAGCGTACCTTGTTTTTTTGCTATTAGCTTTGTCATTTTGAGATAATATCTGGTGTTTATAAACACGTATAGCGATATGGCAGTGGGATTTTTTTTTGGCAATCATACAACAATTTGATTGCGGGCACTTGTAAAGTCAAAAAGGACTAGTTAGTTTAAAGTTATTATTTTTTGCTAATTTAAAGATCCTAGACTGGTTATGGGAAACCAGACTCTTGTGGTCTAGGCCAGCGTGGTTCTGTCTCAAGTGCACTAGTAAATGGGCCTTGCTCCTCTTAGAGAGTATAAGGTACTCCCATGGGGAGATTGATTTCTCGTATGACTGAGCTGGGATCGGTCCAGCCCAGAGTTGAGAACCTGTTTTGCTTTGCCTTATCTCTTCTGCAGGATTTTGAGAAGTCATCCAGCATGTCCAGCCGTATGAAGGGAGCTGGTGGGATTGGAGGGCAGGATGGTGACAGAGAGAAGCCCCTCTCCAGCAGGCCTTATCCCCCTGGACTGCAGCCTGGTGGTGAGCTCTGCATCTGTTCTCTTTCTGCTCTCTCCTTACCACACATCAATTATGCATTGATACCCTGGGGTCAATTGGTACCTGAATGCAATCAATTGCCAGATAAACATTCAGACTTGCAAATTATGTAAACCGCACATTTGCAAATGCTTTGCATGATAAATGATCAATGTACCGTTTAGACTGATTTAATGCTTTGGTGATTTTAAGTGACTGTGGCTTTTGGTGATTGGTGTTCCATGGGTCATTCTATAAAATGGGTGCCATTTGTGTTCCTTATACTAAAACAACCACTTAACAATACATAGCTGATGGCAACTTTTGTACTTTTTTTAATGAACAAGAATTTGGCAGAAACATTATTTTAATTATATATTTGTAAACATAATTATATATGCTCAAAAAAAAAAAAAAAAATAATTATATTTCGCATTATATTTTATTTTACTAAAATTATATAACATTTTAAGTTTTTAGTTAGCTTAAGGTGCACATAATATGGTCCTCTGTTTACATTTTTTTCACTTGAAACAAATAAATGTTACCTGAAAAAATTAAAAAACTTAAAATGTGTTTATTTCAGCAACATTTCTCATTTTTCGTTTAGTTTAACTTGAAGTACTAAAACAACAAAAAAATAAATAAAATACAATTTAATAAAATGATAAAAACTCTTGATGAAACCCTAACAAACGCTAATTCCAAAAACAAAAAAACACAACAAAATTACTACTAACAGAAATATAAAAATTAGCATCAATTTCACAATTTAACAAAAAATTTATAGTTTTATCAATGAACTACTATAATTTACGGATGCAACCGAGAATTCTGGATGTGCTTGGTTGAAAACTGAAACCGAAAATGCTTTGTAATAATTATTTATTATTTTATTAAATAATATAAAAAGTCATTTTGTAAGACTTTTTAAATTTAACTAAATTTTAATGACACGGAATAACACACTTTTTATTGAAAGTAACATGTACATAGTATATTAAATATTATATAATTTTTTCATTCTCTGCAACCGAATCAGATTTCACCTACTAAGCTATTTCCACACAGCGGGGAGCAGATCAGTGAATGAGAGGGTAGCGTCATTTTACCAGCGTTGCCATGTTACAGCACACTAGCGCTATTACAAACAGGAGCAAATATACTACATATAAATTTCCTATCGGTGCGTTATTTGAGCGGACTTTTTTTCCCGAAATTTCAGTGCATCCCTAATATATTTATACTATATATATATATTGTTTACAGTCTGTTTTGATTTTATTTTGTGTGAATATACATATAATATTGACTTAATTTGTGCAACTTAATTTAATTAGACTGTTTAAAACTTTCCTTGACTTGAAAAAACACCTTTTGAAATAGTAAAAATTTGAATATTTTTAGCACATCCATCCTGTTAATGAGCAATATATGCTGCAAGGTGTTTATTTCACTTTCAGTAGTATTGTTCATGTTTATTTTATATAGGGGGTCTGTACACAGCTAATTGGGTTTCGTCTGACCTCAAACCCCTAGCCTAGCCAATCCTTGCATTAAATCGTTTGATTAAGACATGTTAAAGGGGTCAATGCTTACTGATCCTTAGCCATATTTACTGTCCTCAGCGGTGCCAGTTCTACCTGTAATGGGAGGAACAATGATGCCACCTATACCTATGCCAGCTATGTCTTCTGTGCCTCATGCATACGCCCCTACCGCCGTACCTTCAGTACCCCCAATGCCAGCTATGCCTTCTATGCCAGCTTTGCCAGCTATGCCACCTTTGCCAGCTATGCCTAATGTGCCACCAATGCCTGATATGTCAGGTATGGATGCTGCATAAATGACGCCTTCCGCTGATTTATTCTCTGGGATCATTCGTATAAGACAGCACTGTTTATTTCTGTGTGTTCTAATCACAGTTATCAGAGTACATCTGCTTTATCTCTAAAGGTGTAGATCCGGCTGTCTTAGCACAGCAGCAGCAAACCATCATCAACCAGCAAGCGATTATATTGGTGAGCACATACAGCATGACTTAAACTTGCAGTTAAATGCTAAATGCGTTTGAATACTGTTCTAATGTGATGTACCACAGGCTCAGCAGATGACAATGCAAGCCATGGCCCTCCAGCAGCAGATGTATAATTCAGTGCCAGCTCCCCGCTCCAGCCAGTACAGTCCTGTGAGTATCTCTGAGCACTGATTACAATATAGTCGATAAATCATTAGATATCAAGAGAACTCTTTGATTAGATTAGAATAGCATATATAGAAGTCATATAAGCACTTTAAATTCCCACATGCACCAAGTTTGAGGTCTTTAAGATTTAGATTTTTTTTTTCAAAGAAGTCTCTTATGCTCACCAAGGCTGCATTTATTGAATAAAAAAATACAGTAAAAACATTAATATTGTGAAATAATATTGCAATTTAAAGTAACTATTTTCTATTTGATTATATTTTAAAATCGAATATTTTCCTGTGATGGTAAAACTGAATTTTCAACAGCCGTTACTCCGGTCTTTAGTTTCACATGATCCTTCAGAAATCATTCTAATATGCTGATTCTGCTCAAGAAACCTTTCTTATGGAAACCATGATACATTCATTTTCAGGATTCTGAATAGAAAGTTAAAAAGAACAGCATATATTTGAAATATAAATATTTTGTACATATATACGTATATATATACAGTATGTATTTGAACATACTGATGGACAGTTAATAAATTCATAAGCTGTTGTCATCATTTTTTATCATTAAGACCAAACAAGAAACTGGACCTGTTTCCTACAAACCAACCCCTGCTTCTCCACCACAGAAATCTTCACAGCGACAGTACAGTATGTCATTACATCAATCTATATACACCTTCATTCTTAATTTTACTCATTAAAATGACTGTTTCATTATTCTGTTGATATGTTTCCAAAGGTCCAACTAGAAGAGATCCACCAGCGGGAGATGTGATGCGAACCACTATCTCAAACTCTGAACATTTAGAGCCAAGTCACAACATCAAAGACATTATCAAGCAGTACCAGACAAACCCTGTAAAACCAACAGAGATTCCCAGGTGAGAAATGAAAATTTTTAGATCCAAAAGCCAGTTCCACATCTTTAATAATGAATGACCTGAACTGAAAACTGATACACAGCTAACCAATGTTCTCCTTGACCTTGCAACAAAACATTGATAAAATATTAAACAAAAGAGATCTTTAAATTAGAACAGAACAAAGACCAAAGCTCTAAATGTGCTGGACTTCAATGCAGGAGGGAAGCTAAAGTGTTTTTGAAGAAACCAGACCCCCATGATGAAGCTATGATGATTCTTAAGGACCAAATGAGTGCTCCATCTCCACAGGTAGATCAGTCATAGTTTATTCACAGATAAACTGACAGTGATAAAGTCATACGAGTTAAAATGATGTAAAGTATTACTAGTAGGCTTTAGTATTATCATTGCAGTTAATGCTTAGCATATTGGTGTCCCACACAATTAGCGAAAGAAAACCTACACTCCAGCCTCTGCCTCGTCATCTGCAAAGGAGTATGATTATGATGGAGAGGCACTGAAACCAGCAAAAAGCATAAAGATGAAGCGATCACCTCCTGTGCCAGCTGTTAGTCAGAGATTCCCGGCCGCTGCACCTGGTAAAGTCTGATCATCTATGTAATTTAATTTCAGTTCAATATAGAAGTAATTTTAGCAAGGCTATTGTGTTGCATTACAGTATCTAGAGAACTTCCAGTAGAAGAGGAGAATCTTCAGACTCAGCTGCACAAGAGGAGCAGTGAAGAGCACTACACCTACACCAATGTACCATGGAAGATCTACCTGAGGAAAGAGGCTAGTGTCATTTGTGTTGTGATGGGTCAATGGGACACAGGTCCTTTGCTCTAAAATATGGAAGTCATTATGAAACATTCAATTTGTGTCATCTGTTTTTAGGTTTTTTATCCGAAAGACAGCTTCAACCACCCGCTGATGCTAGACCTCTTGTTCAAGCAGGTTTGATATTTTTTTTGTTTGTTTTTGTTTTCAGTTCACTTTGGTATTAGGGCTATCAATTGATAATCTTAATCTTGTAATTTTAGTGTTAACATTAATACATTCAGTTTCTAAAAATTAAATAACAGGTTCATGTGTAACTATTTGTTTTGGCGGATGAAGTGTGGATATAACATGAGGCATACATTTATGGAATAGTGCTCTTTATTTGTCCAGAATAAAATAACAAAAGCCACTTTATGGACATAATCATAATAAGAATAATGCTCAACAAGTCTGCACTGCTCAAAAATACACTTAAAACAGAAATAGTGTGAATTTATATTACAATTTTAAATGTTTTCTACTTTAATATATTTTAAAATGTAATTTATTCCTGTGATGCAAAACTGAATTTTCAGCATCATTACTCCAGTCTTCAGTGTCAAATGATCCTTCAGAAATCATTCTAATGTGCTGATTTGACGCTTAAGAAAGATTATTATCAATGCTGAAAAAAGTTATGCTGCTTAATATTTTTGTGGAAACTGTGATACATTTTTCAAGATTTTTTTTTTTGTGAATAGAAAGTAAAAAAAAACATAATTTATTTGAGCTTTGACTCTACTGTCATTTTTGATCAATTTACTTGCTGAATAAAAGTATTAATTTCTTTCGGTAGTCTATGTAAAGGTATTTGTGGTTGGTTGTACTTTTATCAACTATAATTACAAATAAACTTTCATCTCAGATTGTCCATGACACATTCTCAGAGGCTTGCATTCGCATTACAACAGAAGAAAGGCAGAAGATGAAATCCCATTTTGGTATGATTTTTTTTGTTGATTAGATCTCTTAGATCCACATTTATCTCATGTAATATGTGAACACTGCTAATGGAGAGGAAAATGTTGTCTTTTGTATTGTGACAGCGGAGCACAACATTGACATGAATGCCACAATCCATGATGAGAATGTGAAGAAGAAGATTGTGGTTGCTGCAAGAGACACCTGGGAGATCTACTTCTCACGCCTCTTCCCAGCATCTGTAAGGAATCTCTAGACCAACGTAGACCAGCATGAATTTCAGAGCTGGTCCTAGCTGGTTTATGTTGGTCAGAGCTGGTTTAGCGGGTGGCCCAGCATAGCACTCTGTTCACAATTATGCATTAAGCATGGTTCTGGTGAAGCTAGTCTGGTGTTGTCTTGCATGTCAGCAGCATCCAAAACACATCATACTGTATTCTGATGTTTTAAGCAGGCATTTGCTGCACCATAATGCTATTTAGACCAAGCTGAAGTCACATTCTTCCTGAACAGGGCAGTGTTGGCACAGGGGTCCAGGTGCTGTCTGTATCTCATAGAGGGATCAAGCTTGTGAAAATGGTCAGGAGCAGTGCGGTAGCCCCAGACTACTTCAGAGTTCTGCGACCCTACAGGTACCAGTTACTGAGACTTTTAATGTCTGTATTTTAATCATTGTTTTTAATTAAATTGTATTTTTAATGACACAATTAATGACACTGCCATCACACCATGAATATTCTTAGTTGTGGACGTATTGTGATCATTGTTAACGTCTTACAGCTACACAGACATCATGTTCGTCACCATTCCTTCCAAAAACATGCTGGAGTTCAATCTCACCAGTGAGAAACTGATTCTGTTCTCTGCCAAAGCTCCTCAGGTCAAAACCATGATTGACTACTTTATCACAGAGCTGAAAAAGGTCCGTTCTCACACACATTGGTTTGCTTCGGAGATGATGTGGTGCTGTGCGTTAATTGTGCTCTCTCTCGCTTTAGGACTCAGACTATGTCGTTGCTGTGCGTAATTACATTACAGATGACAGGACGCTGTTGAGTTTCCACAAGGGAGACATCATACGCTTGCAGAAAATGGAAGGCCTAGATGCAGGTGAGACTGCTTTAAACCAAAAGTGGTCATGAAGACTTGACTTTACACTTCACATTGAAGGGAAAAAGAGTCTATATAAGTCTTTTAATAGTTTTCTATTTTTAATACATTTGTGGCCCTGGACCACAAAACCAGTCTTAAGTCTCTGGGGTATATTTGTAGCAATAGTCAAAAATACATTGTATGGGTCAAAATTATTTATTTTTCTTTTATGCTAAAAATCATTAGGATATTAAGTAAAGATCATGTTCCATGAAGATATTTAGTCAATTTCCTACTGTAAATTTATTAAAACTTAATTTTTGATTAGTAATATGCATTGCTAAGGACTTCATTTGGACAATGATTTTCTCAATATTTTGATTTTTTTTGCACCCTCAGATTCCAGATCTCGGCCAAATATTGTCCTAACATACCATGGAAGCTTATTTATTCAGCTTTCAGATAATGTATAAATCTCAATCTCAAACATATTGACCCTTATGACTGGTTTTGTTGTCCAGGGTCACAATTGAAAATGTAATTTATTCCTGTGATCCTTCAGAAATCATTGTAATATGCTAATCTGCTGCGCAAGAAATATTTCTCATTATTATCATAATTGTAAAAACTATTATGCTGCATACAATATTTTATTCAGGATTCTTTGATGAATAGAAAGTTCAAAAGAATAGCATTTTTAAAAATAGAAATCTTTTGTAACATCATACATGTCTTTACTGTGACTTTTGGTCATTTTGATGCGTCCTTGCATAAAAAAAAAAAAACTTTTCAATGGTAGTGCATTGATATAATATAGACAGAGAGTATACTGAGGATGCAAAAGATGTTATAAAAGGCACAATAACTTGTTCATCTAAGCTCTGTGACTGTTTCACAGGCCAGTGTTATGGTTGCATAGTGAAAAAGAAGGTGATTCTCCTGGAGGAATTAAAAAGAGACACACCTGATTTTGGTGGGTCGTGTGTGGACACCTGCATGGAGTGTGTCTTGATGTGCTGTTTTATAGTGCTGCTCTTAGCAGTATCATTGCAGTTGAGTTGCTGGTGTGCAGACATATCTGAAATTCAGTATCCCTAGTTGCATGTATAAAACCTGTCTTCCTTCCTTAAGCATGATGGTTTCCCTGCTGCTTTTTATTCCGGCACTTCAGTCTACTCTTAAAATGTCATTCTGCTGTCACACACACACTTTCACACACCATGTGTTGTATCGTACTAAGGCTGGAAGTTTGGGGCCATTCATGGGCGATCTGGGGTTTTCCCTGTGGAGTTTGTTCAGCCAGTGGCTGCTCCTGACTTCATTAACATTCCTGTGGACAAGAAAGAGGAACCCAAGAATAAGCAGGGTCGCGTGGCCGCATCAGCAGCTGTGGCTGTGGCTGTAGGGTCGGCTGCCGCAGCCCATGAACTCGACCGGTCAATTGAGGTATATGTGTTTAACAGGCATGTAGTCTGAAATTCGGATTTACATGTACCATAGATCCTTCTGAGTGCCACTGTGTTGCTGCATTTCACCTCTAGGTGGCGTCTCCTGTCAGTGAGTATGCAGAGGCCTACACAGACAGCACTGATATGGACATCGATGAGAGATTCTTGCAAGAAAGCCAATACAACATGGTGGAATTTGCAAAGAAATATTTCAGAGGCGCCCAGAGAAAAATTGGGTCAGTTGATTACATCATAAGGGAAATTGTGAGCTCAGGTTCTCACAGTTACATAGTTGAATTAAAAGAAAATGTGTAATTGAAACATTGACATGCTTATATTTTGCAGTGATTCATATAAGAAAAAGTCAAAGAAAACAAAGGAATCTAGGGAGCCATCAGAAATGGTGAAATTTTCCAAGGTATAAAATGCATACCATACTATCACTTTTAAACATGTTCAAAAGAATAGTTATTTTACAATATATCTTCTGCCATTGTTTTACTTATAATGACTGGAGGGGCGGGGGAGGGGGAGGGGCATTAAAGTGGTCCATACATCTTGTGCACTAATTCCAAGTCTACTGAAGTCATATGAGAGCTTTGTGAGAGGAACAAATCAAAATTGAAGTTGTTATTTACTAAAATTGGATAATTCAGTTGAAAAGAACCATCTCAAAGAATGAGCCATTCATAAATTGTACATTGGAGATCTAGGGTGAATATAATGTTTTTCTTTCAGTGAATAATGGCTTAAATTTTGAACTGATGTCATATAGATCAGTGTGGCATCAGAAGACTTTTGTATTTTAACACCTTTTATATTATTTTTACTACTACTACTACTACTATTAAAAAAAAATTGGTTTGGAATTACAGGAGAGTGAGTAAATGATGACAAAATTTTATTTTTTTTGGTGAACTATTCCTATTCCTATTCCTATCCCTTAAGTTTAGAGACCATGAAGCAAGACCTTAAAAGTTTCAATATTTCTGATACATATTCTGATTGATTTTTGCTTTGGTTATGTAGTCTCCAATTCAAGAGTCCCTAATCGAGTTCACTGATGAAAACATGAACAAAGTAGCTGCAGAGATTTTTCTTGGTAAGCAGAATGTTCAATATGAACTTATTAGGAGACACATTTTTTTTACTGTCATCTATAAAAATGTAATGTTTACTATGTAATTCAACTTCAACAATTCTTATCTTGCAGCTATAATGAAGTTTATGGGAGACTACCCTATGAAAGGCCAGACTGAGCAGGAGGTCATCAGCACCATCCTAAGGGTATGCAGCTCTTCAAAAAGCGCAACAAGAATTCCCATCATGAATTATTAAGATAACCAGACAGGAATGTGCTAAATGTCTTCAATGCCACTGCAATATGCAATATGAATAATCTCTGTTGCAGCTGAGTGGCGAGTATGGACTAATGAGAGATGAAGCGTACTGCCAAGTCCTCAAGCAGATCAGTGGGAACACCAGCTCCAAGACGTATGAGTCTGCTTCTTTCTGAATGAAAAAACCATGGAGGGCTCATTTTAATGTGCCAGGCAGAGTCATAAGATGATCTTTTCTGTATTTCACAGGGAGAGTTGTCAGAGGGGCTGGAGGCTGCTGTACATCCTCACTGCGTACTACAAGTGTTCAGAGGCACTCAAACCTTACCTGCTGAAGTACCTCCAAGACGTCTGTGCAAGTCCAGGGGTGCACTTTCAGGGTATACTACTGTTTTAAGTACAAGTTACAGCTGCACATGAATGAATACTGACTGATGATTACACAAACATGATATATTGACAGGAATTGCCAAGTCTTGTGAGCAGAACCTAAGGAAGACGTTTCAATATGGTGGACGCGCTGAACATCCTAATGGGATGGAATTGAAAGCTATGTTGGTTAGTTGCACATAAACAAATTTTAATGCTAATTTTAGTGACATTTTCAGCTGTTTCTGCTTAATCATGCACAATTCAACATTTTCAAGGCTGGAAGGAGTTCCAAGCGGCAGTTGTTTCTTCTTCCTGGTGGAATTGAACGCCACCTAAAGATCAAAACCTGCTCAGTATGTTGACTCTATGATATTTATTGCAACTTGATCAACCATGTAATTAATTTAGTAGGGACAATGTGATTCTAATTCACTTTTGTTATACTGGAGGTGTCTTTGGATGCCATTGAAGAGCTGTGCTATGAGATGGGTCTGCATAAACTTGAGGCCTTGGATGAGTATGCTGTATTTGTGGTCACAAACAGAGGTGAGATGACAAAAAGGAAAATGCTAAATCTAAATCTAATACCAGATTGTTTGTAGTAGCTGATATGGAAGTTCATTTATCTCAGGAAAGGAAAGGGTCAATTTAATGTAAAAGAATAGTTCACCCAAAGATGAAAATGTACTCACCCTCAGGCCATCCAAGATGTAGATTCATTTGTTTCTTCATAGGAACAGATTTGGAGAAATCTTGCATTACGTCACTTGCTCACCAATGGATCCTCTGCAGTGAATGGGTGCCATCAGAATGAGAGTCCAAACAGCTGATAAAAACATCACAATAATCCACAAGTAATCCACACCACTCCATAAATGAATGTCTTGTGAAGTGAAAAGTTTTTATCAACTGTTTGGATGCTTATTTTGACGGCACCTCTGCATTAACTGCAAAGGATCCATTGGTGAGCAAGTGATGTAATGCTTTATTTCTCCAAATCTGTTCTGATGAAGAAAAAAACTCATCTACATCTTCAATGGCCTGAGCAAATTTCAGCAAATTTTCATTTTTTGGGTGAACTATTGCTTTAAGATGATCCAAGTGATACAAGGATTGAAAGCTGTATTCTCATGTGTTGTCACTCTTTCTCCAGGTCAGAATGTCCGCCCTCTAAACAAAAGGGAGTACATCTTGGATGTTGCTACAGAAGCTGAGCATGTTGATAGCAACTACAGTCTGTGGTTTCGAAGAGTGATCTGGACGCAGCCACTAAAGTTTGACAGTGAGCTCGGAGTCACTATGCATTACAATCAGGTACATCAGCCAGACTGATTCAATTTCACAGACATTCCTTTCATGTATTTTGCTGCTTATTGCACAAGTTACAAAGATCTGAGGCATTTGTTCTCATTTTGATCTAAGTTTTCTCTGTTCAGTCTACAAATCTGATCTTCATTCACATTTTACAGGTGTCCCCTGACTACTTGAAAGGGCTGCTCAATGTTGTCCCACAGGGTAAAGCCAGTGAGCAGCAGCTTCAGCAAGTGTCAAAACTGGCATCTCTTCAACATCGTGCCAAGGACTTGATCTACCTGCCCACCTTGTAATGCAATTAATCTGACTGACATCATACAGAATTTATCAAGCAGATGTTATGTATCAATGAAAAGCTTAAGAAATGTTACATTTACTCCACTGAATCAAATTACAATTGCACTTCATATGTGTGAATTGATTACTATGAATTTGAGTCCTTATACATAATTAAATTATTATTATAATATTCCTTTCAAAAGTTTGGGGGTCTGTAAGATTAAAAAAAAAGAATTTAACACTTTTATTCATCAAGGAAGCATTAAATTGATCTTGAAAGTAAATACATTTATAATGTTACAAAAGTTTCAGATGTTTCAAATAAATACTGTTCTTTTTAACTTTCTGTTTATCAGAGAATCCTGAAAAAAATGTGGTATCCTCAGAAATACTAATATTCAGCATCACAACTGTTTTCAACATTGATAATAATAAGAAATGTTTGAGCAGCAAATCAGCATATTAGAATGATTTCTGAAGGATCATGTAACACTGAAGACTGGAGTAATGATGCTGAAAATTCGGCTTTAACATTACAGGAATAAATGACATTTTAATTTGTAATAATATTTTGCAATGTTACATTATTAATGTATTTTTGATCAAATAATTGCAGCCATGTTAAGTATGAGAGACTTCATTCAAAATCATTAAAAGATCTTCTCAACCCCAGACTTTGAAAAGTAGCGTGTGATATATATCAAGCCTGGTTGCCATCATTCTGGTCTCCTAATGAGACTGCTATTTGCTATTTTCTACAAGCAGAAACTTGCAGGGAAATATAATCCCAGGGATCATTACTAGGAATGAGGGAGAAATGAGATCTGTCCTCATATTAATTACTGTGCCAATAATTGTATATAGGTAAAATTCCCAGTTGTAAAAACACTGTGTTGTGTTTGTTGTAACTGTTCAGTTGGCCCCTGATGGAGAACAGCACCTGGCTTGTGTCCCTGAGGTAATATAAGTTACCTTTACCATAGACTAACATTCTCTTGTTCTCTGCCATCAGCCATGAGGTTCAGGAGTATATTCCCACCCAGCTCTTCAGTCTCCAGCGGCACCAGCAATGGTTAAACATGGTGACCCAGCACATGCAGCAGGTGCAGGCCCTCACTCCTCATCAGGCCAAAGCACAATTTCTAGGTGAGGTGTTGACTTAGGAGAACAGCCAATGTGAAGGCGCACAGCCTTTTATTTAAAACACTGATTGCTGTGCTTGTGTTTCTGTTTCAGGGCTTGTGAGTGCTTATCCCATGTTTGGCTCGTCATTCTTCTACATACAGAGCAGCAGTAATAGTGCTATTGACACCCCATGCATACTGGCTGTCAATCAAAATGGTCTGAACTTTCTAAGAAAAGATACTAATGTAAGTGTAACCCCTTTATTTCCAATGCTTACTAAAAGCCTGTGTAAAAATAAACTCAGGACTTTTTTGCTAGTCTTTTTAGGCTGTATTTCTAAAACGGCAGCATATTTTTAAATAATAGCTGACCAAAAAATTACAATTCTGTCACAATTTAGAAAGTCATATGTTTGAAATGCCATGCGGGTGAGTAAGGCTCATCAAGGCTGCATTTATTTGATAAAAAAAATACAGTAAAACAGTAATATTGTGAGATATTATTTAAATACCGGTAATAAAGGTAATTTATTCCTATAATGTCAAAGCTGAATTTTCAGCATCATTACTCCGATCTTAAACGTCACATGATCCTTCACAAATCATTTTAATATGCTGATTTGTTGCTTTAGAAACATTTATTATTATCTACATTATTATTATTATTATATGTTTGTGCTAGATACAGACTTAAATGACGAGGTTAGAAGTTTTTTGTTGTTTAATTTATACAAATAAAAGTATGCAATTATTCAGTGATTAGATATGCAGTCTGCTTTGACACTGCTAACGTGTCCATTATACTGTATATTTGAAAAGATTTGCAAATTGATCTGCATTTCCTTCTATGATATTATACAACATGGTCACATACTGTATAGACTTTACAGCTGTTTTCAATGTTCTTCAGGAGCCGATGGTGAAGTTTCCGCTGAAGGAGGTCCAGTCCACCCGTACACAGAGGCCCACAGCTGGCTCCAGTTACCCGTATGTGGAGATAATGCTGGGTGACCTAATGTCTCAACGCATTGCACAGTTACAGCTGGACCAGGTATGGACTTTGGACTAAATGAAGGAATATATGATTGCAAATCATCACATAATCTAATTGTGTAATGTCTGGTCATTTTAATGCCCTTTTAAAGTGTGTTGTTAATCTGAGTTGGTCATTTTCACTGGGCCTGTGTGGGCGGAGCTTATTCCTGTGCGTTTGACTTTACAGAGTCTTGAGCTGTGCCGTGTTATCGCCATGCATATGGAGAACCTGCTGTCAGTACGAGAGAAGAGACTTACTCTGCCGCCCAGTGAAATCACTCTGCTCTAGCACCCTTTCTATTATTACTTTTATGGCAATAATTGCAATCAGACACTATTAAACTTCTACACGTCGAAAGCTACCTGTCATTGTTGATAGTGCAGTATGTCTGTTTACAATTTCAAAACCAAGTTCCAGGATTGGCTTGCTATTCACAATACTTTTGCATGCATTCCATTAGATTGAACATATGGGCCCATAATTCAAAACAGTGTAGCACTACCTCTAGTTCTGGACATGTGAAGGTCTTCTCTTAAATACTGATTTGCACTACTTAAGATTATTACATGTTTTAAATATTGATATATTTTTTGTGTCATGTGGATGTGAATGGGAAACTAAATATATGCACAACGAATGCAGGTTTAATATGAAGTCTTTATTCTAAATAATAATAATAATAAAAAATCACAACTGGCCTGTGTTTTCCCCAAATGTGTATTATTTATTTACATTAGATGCACAGTTTGAGGAATCATGAAACATTGTTAGTACATTGAATAATATTAACAAATGTTTGTAAAAAAAAAAAGAAGCAAACTATGTAACTTAATTCATGTGACCAAAAGTTATGGTCAGCTTTATTATTTTTAAATAAAACTAAAACTATTAACCACCTTTTTGTTAATTAAATAAATAAAATTCAATACAAAATCAAATAAAATTCAATAAAATAAAAAAATAAATATAAAATATTACATGAAAAATCTAAACAAACATTTTCAATGTTGCGTGGGCAGCTAACAGAAATAAGTTTATGCTAAAGCACTAAAATTGCTAAAATGGGATAAATAATAACAACATTAAAAGGGAAATAAATAAAAAAACATTTTTATAAACTAATCCTTAAAAACCTAAATATTAATGGTGGAAAACAACAATAAAATATCAAAATTACAAATATATATTATCTCTATATCATTAAAAATTCAACTAAATTTAAAAGGAAACGTAAAAATAAAAGTTAATTAAAAATATTAATAAAAACTTGAATAGTATATAAAAAATTTACTAAATAGCATGTTTTGATTGGCTGGTCTCTCCACGCAATGAAACTGAATGGCTGCCAGGCAATTCAAACGTGTAAGTAAAACTAATCCAGCCGACTCCTTATCCGTGTTTTCCACACGCACGCTGGTCGTGGGCGTGGTTTGGTGAATTGGTCACAGATTCTTGGCTTCTGATTGGCTCTCCTAAGACGTGGTTCCTGTGAACTTGCCCTGTGGTCAAACTGCATAAACACACAGCTGAAAACTTGCACGGCTTGAGGAGTGGATACAAAAGAAACTGGAGCTTGCATGAAGGATCACATTGTTGCTCTGCACCGATTCACGCCTAACGGAATTGATATCAATCTGAGACGGCGCGGGCTGTGATATTTCTCTGATTCGGCTTCAGGATGATGAAGTTCAGGTTCAGACGGCAGGGGAACGACCCTCATCGTGAGAAAATCAAGCAGGATCTGTTTGCATTCAGTAAGGTATGTGGGATATATACTGTAGCGTTGGGTCTCCTCTCGAGCATGCATGCGGTTTCGGGTTGCATTGAAATCGATTAAAAGAACATATAATTCAAGCAAATGTATTCACAAATGATTTATTATTTCAGTAATTTCCTCTTTATTAACATGCAGTTGCTAATATGGCAATGTTTTACAACTATCATGGCCAGATATGACAATATAAGCGCATGAAAGTTGTTTGAAACAGTTATTGCTTTTATACATAGCAAGCTTTTCTTTTTGGTTAGTGCACAGTTATACTTTTATAGCTTCAAGAGAATGACTGAGAAATGTGTTGCTTTTGCGTGCAATATATTTATCTTCATCAATGGAGCTCATTAAATCAGATCGGGCGTGTTGTCTATTGTGAGTGAGCTCAAAGTTTTCTTGTGTTTGTAACTTTAACCGTTACGAACGACTGACTGTTTGTTTGTTTGTTTGTTAGTTATTGAGCCTTGAATGTGTCCTGCAGTTGCAGGGTGAGGATTTGTAGAGCTCTCTGTAATGAGGCTGCTCTTAAATCATAATGAACACGTTACTGCTCTCTTGCCAAAAACATAGAAAGAGTTTGATTGTAGGCTTTTTACTGATGACCAAACTCTGGCACTATTACAGCACAATCAAACATTGCTACTCCTCCTCTTCAGTGTAAAGCAAAACAGGAGGAAATGGGAGATACCATATTATGCATGTTTTACAGTATTAAAGTCCTCGCTTTTGTTCATTCCTCAAATGCTGCTGATTTATCCACTGATGGTTTAGGAAAACGGAGAGTGTGTCATGCTGATGAAGCATCACGACACTGTGTAATGTTACAGGAAGGTCCTGTTGTTTATCATGCCACACTTTGTCAACCTGTGAAAAGAGATCTGCATCATTCGGCCAACTTCAAGCCTGCTTAGATTTGTGTGTTGATTTAAGGTGACATTTTTAAAATTGCCCTGAAAACCCGTTTCTGCAAAGCACTTTTGATAGCTTTGATGCTCCAATGTCTGTCAAATCTACTAGATTTGCTTCCTGGCTATTTCTGGTTCTGCATTTTATTTTTTATTTTTTTTGTAAAAACAAGGAAATCCCCTTCCTGACAAGACTGCACTGAATAGATCTACTGCATTGTTAATTGTAGCATCAGGGCTCATTAGAGGTCAATGAAGTATGAATTGGTTTCTTTTTTTTGAGCTCAGCAGAAAAAGAGGGATTTCAAATGTCTGTATGATGTACATTACATGTGAGTTTAAGTTATGAATGTGTGATTTTCCTCTTCTCTTCTTTTTACTCAGACAGTTGAACATGGATTCCCAAACCAGCCAAGTGCTTTGGCCTATGATCCCAAACGGCAGCTTTTGGCCATTGGAACCAAATCAGGGGCCATGAAAATGTATCCTTTTGTGAGTGCTTTACTCAAATGGAACGAATAATGTAGTGGATTGTTTTTTGTTAATATGCACTACTGTTCAAATGTTTGGGGTCAGTAAAAGTCACAGTAAAGAATTTTACATTGGTAAAAAAATTTTTTGGTTTCAAATAATTGCTGTGCAGAATTCTCGATTCATCAAAGAATCTTAAAAAATGTATCAGTTTCCACAAAAATAAGAAGCAGCGCTACTGTTTTTTACTTATAATAGGAAATATTATTTGAGCAGCAGTTCAGTATATTAGAATGATTTCTGAAGGATCATGTTACACTGAAGACTGGAGTAATGACGCTGAAAATGCAGCTTTGCATCACAGGAATATATTACATTTTAAAATGGATTGAAATAGAAAAAAGTTGTTTTAAATTGTAATGCTATATTTTACAATGTCACTGTTTTTACTGTGTTTTTGATCAAATAAATGCAGCCTTGCTGAGCAAAAGAGACTTCATTCAAAAACATTAAAAAACCTTAATGACCCCAAACACTTGAACAGAGGTATATTTACATCTAAGTTTGTACACACCTTCTCTGTTGTTTATCTTACCCATTCAAATAATAAATTAAGCATAATAATAAATTAAACATTACAAAATAATGAAAATAAAAGAATGGGAATTAAGTTGACAAAATTAAGATGAAACAAAGTTAATTAAGATTCTTAAATTTAAGATTTAAGAAATTATGTATTTATTTGTGTAACAATTTTGTAAGTAGCCACTGTTTGTGTAGATTACAGTGATTCTCTAAATTGGCTTTGAGAGCTGCAGCCATAATGCTAAACCAGTTTTAAAAGGAATTCATATATAGGTGCAATTTGTACTTATGTCTGTATAATAGTGTGTGTCCAAACTTTTGTGAGAACCACTGGCATTTTACATTAACACCAACTTCTTAAGCGTTATAATATTAAACTCTTTACATCCTTCATAAAATGTTGGGAAAGATTTGGTCATTTTTATTTAGATCAATGATACAATGCAGTGAGTGAATGTCCTAGTTTATGGTTCACTGATTCTGATTAATTACTCTGGATGTATGGCTCTGTTGTGTTGAAGACTTGAGTCATCTGCGTTTGTACACAATGTGACTCATTACATGTTGTGATAGTCCTCTAAAACTTGGTACTTTGAAAATAAACTTTTCTAAATTGTTATAATTATACTCGACACTGTCCAGGCCTGAATGTTTGAGTCTGTAGTGGGTATAAGGAATGTTTAGGAGGATACTATCAGAATAAAGTGTCGGAGATTCCTTTGGTGAGCTGTTATTATCTAGTCCTCCTGGACTGGACAGGTCAGACAGGCCAAGTATCATGGAATACGTCCGACATTCTTTCACAGTCATGCTTGCTTTTTTTTCTGTGATGGAAGCTGAGATACAGGCTGGATCAGTGATATTATGGTGATTGTGATGCACAGTACAGGTCTTTGAGCTTTGGGAGGCTGGTAGTGTCAGGCACAGCCCAGCTGAGCGATGCTCATTCTGCAGCCTTGACTCACTCGGGGGTGGGGTGGGGTGGGGGGTGGGGGGGCTAGATGCGGACGGCTGATCTGACAACTGGACATAATGCCTCGTCCATCAGACAAGAAGACTCATGATGGAGAGAGGACAGGGACTGGTCGGTGTAAATAAAGGAGTGTTATGCGGTTGGTAATGAGAGGTTGCTATTGAAAGCATTTCCTCTGATTGGGTGTTGAAGGGGGTGTGATGAGAGATCAAAGATTGGTTTACCCAGTCTGACTCCATTTTTTGTTTTTGGATGTGTGGCGATTTTCTCTTCTGTCCGTTAGACGTTCTCGGTGAAGAGACTTATAAGTTCGGCTTAGCAGGATTTCTTCAGTCTTTTTTAAGGACGGTAACGCTAAATGAATGATGTCACCAGCTCTTTAGCTTGTTTGTGAAGAAAAGAATTCTGACGGAATGGATTAAACATAGGTCCGCTGGTTGACATCGTTATGCCTAAGAACGAATAAGCAAAATATATTTAGGGCAAAATATTTTAATAAACCAGGGGATCCCAAAAGCTTTTTAGTACTCAGAGAATCCACTGGCCCTCTCGTCTGACTGTGGTGATAAAAAGGAGAAAACGCGGCCGCAGAGACAGTAAAAGGGGGAAACGAAGTTTAATCGCCTAACAGAACTATCACCACCAAAACTTGTTGTAATTTGAACCTGAGAATACTTATTACACTTGCGAGTAAGCACCACAATTTTAACAAACTGGGTGTAAATTGATACAATGCACTATTAGGACTCGGAGTGGGCAGTGTGTGGGGAGCGGGATGGGGGATGGTTACTGCATGTGAAATTAAGTCCCCTTATTTCCAGTTCTTATCCGGAACACCGGGGATAATAAGTTATGCTAGTTTGTATTCTGGTGATGTGATGCCATGTCAGCTGTGATTTTCGTGGCAATAGGGACGAGAGCAGGACCCGAGGAGGATGTTCAAGACTAATTTTCCTATGGGTCATCATTCGGCGTAAACTTGTGTACCGGAATCAATCGCCAGATCTGTGTTTTGCGGTTGGAAAAAAACTAGCAAGTGTTTGTGAGGGGCCAGTGATCAAAACTTCATGAACAAAAACTTCTAGAATTGAACACCAGCATACAGTCGTGTCCAGTATTTTTTATTCAGTTCCTGCGGAGTTTTTTGATAAGCTCTAATTCGTCTCGTATGGGTGTCATTGCCTTGGAATTTGTTCAGGTCAGTTCTTTCTTCATTAGTTAGAGCGACGGCCCCAGCAGCTTGTGGTCTGATAAGCTCCATTTATCTGGATTCGTCGGTTACAGAGACTCCAGATGGGTGGTTGGCCACATCAAAGGCTGGATGCTGTGACTGTGGCATAGCTCTACACCCACGGATCACGAATCGTTTCACGGAGACGCCAGAACGGCCCAGTTGAAGTTGCGTCATGTCGGACAATGGTGCTGTCCATCAGGGTTTTTGTTTTATCAAGTCATCTTGTGCAAAAGCGTTATCAGAAACTCTGGGATGGATTAATTTTTATTCTGTGACCAGCCATTAACTCTACCATTAAAGGGATAGTTCACCCTCATTGGCTGGTCCCCTTTGACTTGCATAGTGTTTTTTTTCATTACTATGGACAAGCCTATCGTCCGTAGGATAGCCAGGGGAAGGTGACTAGTCCTTTAAAGTAACTAAAGCGAGGGGTTTGTACTTGTTTTTTGGGATGATAATAGTCTTTTTTTCTCTATTGTAGTGAATGTCCAGAATAGATAGATATTGTAAGCCCATTCGTAGGTTTTTTGGAAGGCAGATATTCCCTTTTTTAAACCAGCGGTTATTGTGAGGAATTCAGGGTTTAGGTTTGGTTGGGTTTTGGAAAAAATGTTTGAGAAATTATTAAGTTTTATGTCCCCGCTCAATGTCTTAGTGAACTTTTTGAACATAAACTTTAAAATCCAGCCATTGTTTTTATGAGCATATTTATCCTTTTTTTTAATTAAACATTTGCTGACCTTTTCCAGGCTTGCTTGTAAATGGGATGTTTACAGTTGCCTTTTTGTTTCTTTGCCTCAGTTTGGTGAGCATTCGATGTAATAGGAGCCTGTCTGATCATAAATGTGTCTCCGCTGCCACCACAAATTGAGGCGCAGGGGTGGGGACTATATTTTAAAGCTAAAGAGGAGGACAGACGTGGGGGTTTTTTTTTTTTTATTCTTTTTTTAGCACAGGCAAAGGGAACAGTAGTGGAAAGTAATGAGACCTGCTGGGACAACAGAGGAAACAGGGAGAGGAGCTGTTGGAATTGCCGGGGTTCACACCCTTTTTAAAACTGCATGTGGCTGTGCCATTCCATAAGGAAGTTCACCCCTCTGCTGGTTAGCGGAGGATCATCCCGGCACTTTTGTTGACGATCCTAATCTCAAAGACGGCTTTTGAAATGGTTTCCCGCGGCCCAAACTAAATCACTCCCCTCCGCTACCGGCTGGGGTGGAGCAGGCTTTTGTAACAGGATGATGTGACTTCAGATGTTTTTTAGTACGACAGATTACATTTGGTGGGTTTTTTTGGGTTTGAGTTCGTGTGGGTGTGTTGATTGACAGGGTCTGGCGATGCTTGCTTCTGTTGTCGATTTATTATTCGCCGGTGGCTGTGCTGACACCCCGATCACTTTGCCTTAGGGGCAGCTCTAGCCCAACCCATTCTCTACTAACAGGCGCCAACGGACCATTTATATACTTTAATAGAGATTTTAACAGAGGCAGAAACGATACAAATTCATATATAAATTTCCACAGTACTCGGATTTTGTAGAAATCATATGGACTATTGCCTAATGCTGGTTTGTTTCAGACTCTAGCCCACGGCACGCGAAACCCAGTGAAGCCACATCTTTTCATGAAAGCCGAATAATATTGTGAATTTGCCAGCGGCACCATGTTATTGATTCAAATAACAGTGTTGTTTTAAAGTATAAACGGTTAGTGTGCCCCCCCAAGGAACAGAGAAAGGGAACGGAGGAAATTATTAGTCAATTAAATTTGTGAATGAAATCTAATTTAAAAGGAGGAAGGAAGCAAAGCATAGCACATATTAACATACCAATGTTAAATGACCCTTTTCGCAAAGACATTGACATGTTGTACGTTATGAGAGAAAGCAATGCCACACACATGTTCTCACAACAGGTGAGAAAAAATAACATTGTGGAGAAAGAGGGAGGGAGGGCAACGGCAACACGCTGACAGACAAGACATAGTCGCCGCGGTTACTTTTGGGAATAACAAAAGTTTCTAAGCTTTCAAATTTTTGTCATCTTAATTAAAAAAAAAAAAAAAAAAAAAAAAAAAAAAAAAAAAAAAAAAAAAAAAAAAAAAAATTAATAAAAAAAAAAAAAAAAAAAAAAAAAAAAAAAAAAACAAAAGAAGAAAAAACAAAAAAAGAGCTAAAAAGAAATTACAACAAATATATACCAAAATAATACGTTTTGGGCTCACTTTATGTGTTTCAGGTTGTAAGTTTGCTGGGGGGAGCGCCCTCGTGTCACATGTGGAACCATGAACCCACAACGTATGTGATTTTTTCTCTTAACGATACCCGTTAGACACCATAATTGTTATACCCAACGAACCAATTAACACATGACAGAACATCAGGAAAGGTATTAGTTTCAACTTGCAGGAATAAGAACATAAATATCGCACCCAACTTTCACAAAGTTGCACAGTGCGCCCAATCCCCAAATTCCCGGCAAAGAGTGAATTAATCCACCATCCGTTTTTTTGTTGTTAATTTCCTCTTATAAACTATAGACCTGTTTATCAGCACAATCTTTTGCAATGTAGACTACTATTTGCTAACTACTCGCCCTTAAAGGTCACATATTTTACACCTTCCTGGAGTTTTATTTTAGGTTTTGATGACCTTAAGAATATATATTTGCGGTATAAGTACCAAAAACCATCTCAAATATATTTTTACAGCTCAATCTCCCTGGACAGAAGCTGTGCAAGAAACAGGGTCGGATTTTTTCTCCAAACCCGAAGAGAAGAGCAACGAAAAAAAGCAGAACACTCTCTTCTGATTGGGGCCACAAGATGTACATTGTTGTTGACCTGAGTGATGGCAACTACACACGGGAGAAACCATAGGGTTCATGGTATGCCCTTTGGAGCTTGCGGTGGAATTGCTGTATTCACACAGTAAGGTCAATAGAAACAACGGTTTTTATTAATAATGGTCACTGTGAGGGGAGCGCAAAATGTGGCTCAAGCCATTAAAGCGTTGAGGACGAACTCGGACCCCGAGATCGGCACGGACGACAGCAGAGGACGCAGACAAGGAGGTAGCGCGGGAGAAAATAGAGACTAAAGGCAGGGACGGGAAAACTTGAATAGCCGACCACGGGGGTAAATGGGCCGGAGCCAGGGGAGACAATGACAACCAACAAACCCTTCCTCAAACGGGATATACAAGCAGGAATCGTGTTTGCAGATGGTTTAATTCAGTTTTTTTTTGGGGGGGTTTTTTTCAAAACACCGAAGGCAGTAAATCAAAACCTGATCCCAGCACGTGAGCGGCGAGCCGTTTGTGTTTTTTTTGTTTTTTTGCTTTTTTTTATTGGTTGCGATCACGGGGAAACTTGAAGACCACTTTGGTACAAATGAGGACTGGGCTGACAGATGGAATGATTCCAGATTGTGGCGCCGTAAAAAGTATTTTGGTTTATGTATTCTTTAATGGTATTTTCTGCGCTTCAAACCTTCCAATCAAAGGAACACAAATGCCACTGTTGTATGGTAATTTGTGAATAGCATAGAATCTTATAGCTAAAATTAAAAACCATTTGCAAATGTTTTGTATTTGTTTAATATTATTACACTTGTATACAAAAATTTTTGTATTAGTGCTGTTATTAGAGTGTGTTTGTTTGAAGTTTACGTTGGCAATCGCGGTCTGTCACGAGAACCGACAGTCCACATAGCCTTACTGTGACAAAGATTAGTTAGAGGTTTAACCTGACATCACCAGAAGACAATGAACAGCGCTTTGTTTTCTACATGTATTTCCTTATTCTGTGTTGTATTATGCAGCAATTGGTCATGGACGCGATGTGGTATGGGGGTTTGGCAAAACACAAGAGGAGGCCAGAAGTGAGAAGGAGAGTGGGGGGGACTGGGAGGAGCTGGGTGGTGCATAAGTAAGAACTATCTCCTTCATACTGTATGCATGCCAAAAAATAAATACAAGCGGCTTTCCGTGGGAAACAAGCCCAGGGCAGTCTTCATAGACTATGTACCCAAACAACAATAGTGGGAGAAATAAATTGACTAGATCAGCACAACCCACTTACAGGGTTTTTCTTCGGACTCTTCTCTGAACTTTAACACCACCACATTTGATTTGATTTGGTATGATGAATAATCTGCCAAGAATATTACTAGATTTAGCTCGATTTGTTGTGTTCTTTCACACGCATAATCGTATGTAAGGTGCTCTCCCGGTAGTGTTAATTAATGCCAAGCTAATGGTGCTCAGGGGTTTGTGAGGGACTTTTAAAAGGAGAGTTATTATCCGTTTATCATATCATTGGAGGTTGTGGTAAAAAAAAAAAAAAAAAAAAAAAAAAAAAAAAAAATTTAGAAGTAGAACCAGTCAAACACACAACAACGCTCAGGTCAGCACTTCCGGGGCAGTAGCATTTGGAATTCTTGGGTAGATCGTCAAAAATGTCCAGTCATTTACTATCATGGTTTTTTCTCTCAATCAAGCGCTAGTAGCTCTGCGGGGGTGGGGGGCGAGGGTAAGCTGTGGGCGATCTGTTGAATGGAGTTCCTATCCTAGAGCAATAGCTAGCCCCATTTTCACTATCCTCAGCAGGCAGTACTGCAAGCTTCTTTTGCATCCTGAAGCCAGGGTGATGTTTTAGCAATCGATATGCCACGCAAACAAGCAAACATTTGCTTCTGGTCTAAGGACATAGCCTTATCATCAACTTTTAGTGGCAGATGCCTTATTGAAAGAATGATGCTTCTCACATTTCACATTCTCAAATAGGGATGTACTCTCTTCTGATTGAACAAAGCTGAGGAAAAACATCTCCAATGCACTCTTTCAAATAGGTTCATTCAAACTACTTATATTTTGCTGTTGGATGCCGTTTGCTTCCTGAATGGGTTTTAGATGGTTATCTGCAGGAAGGGGGGGAGTGAAAAGCTCAAATGTCTCTTTGTTTTCGTGCATATATTTTCTCGCATGTGTTCAAATCCTAAAGCATTAGTTTATGTAGCTTGGGAGTGAGATACTGCCGATAACGGAAGCACAACAAACGAGGGGATGGCTCAATTGGTTTGTTTTCCGCTTGTTTGTATGTGTAAACCTAAGAGTGCACTTCGGTGGCACGGGTGGTTAAGACAAGCTATAGTCATTTTTTGGGAACGCGACTTAGTGAAGAAAGGACTCCAATAGCTTGGTATACGTTTCTGTTTTAGATCACATTGCAGCCGACACCCCCAACACCGTTCTACTTATAAAGTGGACCCATTTTTTTATTTCTGGGTGAACAAAGGAGGATTTTGGGTTTTAAAGCTGCTGCTTGTGTTGGGATTGATGAAGCCCTTTCATTTTATAGGGACCTTCGCCCTTTGTTTTTTTGAGAATAAGGCAGAAACAGACCATTGAATGTAACAATGGCCCCGGGGGGGCCCGCGGTATTTCCCGGGTTGGATGTAACAAAAAAAGTCACTGGCGATTCAGTCTTTGTTAATAAATATTGCCGTGTCTATTTGTTGAAATCTGCCTTACCCAAGCCCGAACCAAGAATCATCTTGTTCCTTGTTCCAAAAGGCTTCATCATCTTTGCTTTTTTTTCTTGTAGAAGGGAATCTCAAATAACAATAAGAAACTTTTTTTCCGCAGGTTTTTTGTTTTTTTTTTTGCTACTGATATCTCAAACAGAATGATACTTTTGAGCGCAGTTGTTCATGATGAAAAAGAATTATCCAAAAACCCAATGTAGTTAGTGGTGTATTTTACAACATTGGGATTGCTAAACATTGTGCGTGTTGCGATCTCAACCGAACGAGGTTTGGATTATCTACTGTCTAGGTATAACAAACGGATTTTTGCTTTGTAGTTCCACTCATTCATGACTCATTCAAAGGGCAGCACTTTGTTAGATTGTGTTGTTTTTTTAGAGAAAACCCCCATAATTACTTTCGGTTGGTCTCGCAATATAGGACAACGTATGTTTACTGCCATTAGATTCGGACACAATGTCTGCTGTGTGTCACTATTAAGACCGGAAAATTGCTATACTTTGATAAATGGTGGTTAGCGCTGGAAGTAGTAATTGAGCATTGTGGGAGTACATGTGTGGATGAAGAGGAGATGGCCAGTTGTAGGCACTGCCGAGGACTGGTTGTGTTGTGCCTTTTCTTGTTGGTTGTTCATTTTTGTAGGGTTTTCTGTATTGTTTGTTGATTGTTGTGTTTGGTAGGGCTTATGTTCGTTACTGTGGAGAGCAGCCTGGGGGCTCTGGTTATGGAAGGGCGAGTAGTTCTGATTGTTACATTGACTCTTCTCTTGTGCTTCTCTTGGACCATGTTAAAAACTCCTTTGTGGTCATGGATGAGGGTGGTGGAGAGGGTGGAGAGTAGCTATAGTGTGGTTAAATATTTATATTATTTGGATCATGATGAATTAAGTAATTTATTTCAGAGGTGTAGTTTCCCTTGTGAAAAAGTGTGCTTAATTTGCATTGAATGTGCACTTGTAGTTTACAAAAAAAAAACCAAAAAAAGCATTAAAATTGTACTTTGCAGCTAAGGATAAGGGCAAGTAATTAAATATTAATGAAAATGTAAAGGCCACTAAGTGTACTGGTAAGTGCAATACCTTGACAATACGATTTTCTCATGACCCAAATTAGATTTAAGACAAATTATGAATGAAAAATTATTAATAAAACTAAGCTAAAATTCTAAAAGAAATACCAAACTAAAAAAATAATAAAAATAAAAGAAATCACTGCATTTTAATCACAGTCCAAACAGAGATACTGTATAGGCCACATGCAGCACGTGCAGTTTTTGATTTAAATTAGATTTGATAATTTCTACATTTAAGCGAAAAACAGAATGGCCTGACTTTAGCTTTGTGAAACTATACTACAGAACACATCTGAACGAAACACAAACGGCAGATGGGCCCCACTCACTGACAGCAGGTGGTGCTTATAGAACCGCGGCAATACAGCGTTTCCTTTGTTTACCGCTGTAAACAAAGCAGCGCTGCTCTTATGAAGAGTCAAGATGAAAAGAAAATACCATCTAAACTTGAATGAAGACAGTTTGTTCCCCTCAGAGTTACGTTCGTATAAACACGTACCCCCAACTGTATCAACTGTTCATCGTTACATCCCTAGCACTTTGTAATGACAAATTAAAAGTTTTCATTTAAAGTACTTTTTAAATCATTGATTTAATCTTTTCTTGTGCTTTAAAGAAGTTAATGTGTTGACAGACATACTAAAGAACATGTAAAGTATTTGATTATAAGTTTCACTATAATGTGCTATTTGAAATTACATTTAAAGTTAATATGCTTTGCAATGTCTTCAGCCGTACAAGCCTTAGCAGAAATTACATTAAAGCATATTTTAGTTCACCATAAATGCTTGTCAGTACATTTAGCACACTTGAAGCATATTTCAAAGATGGTAGAATTGTGAATTTATGTATAAATTGTACTTAAATCCTACTTGGGTCAAAAAAGGCAGCTAATTTGTATTTCATATCAATTTAAACTAATACTTTTTATTTAATTTCAATTCATATTCAATTAAGTGTGTGAAAAAAGTTCAGTTTGTGCTTAAGTTCTTTTAAGTATTACTTTTTTGTTCAAGTGAGCTGGTTTACTTCATTTTCACAAGGGTTATGCAAAAATACATTAGTCAAATAAATTTGAACCCTTATGATATTCTAAACTCCTTGACATTATGATGTGAAACACAAAAAACAAACAAAAAAAAAACATTGTATATTTTCTATACAATGAAAGTTTCTCTCTTAACCGAACATCTGCTCTGGTATATCAGACATCCAGATTAGCAATTTAAAAGGAATTTTTTCGGTTTGTGTTGACTTGGATCGGTTTGTGTTTGCGTTACTGTAAACTGTCCTTTTTGGCAATAATATTGATCATTTGGGTCAAATGAATTTGCATTGCTGAATCTTATAGCCATCTAATAGTATCTAAAATTAGATTTTCATGGATTACTAAAATGTTTTTTAAAATGTTTTTGAGCTGATTTGGATGCCTTCACTAGCTTAAAATGCATGTTCTTTGTCTCTTGAGAATATCAGGTTCTGTTTTGAGTGTCTGCTTGTTACTTCCAGTGGAAACATTAGTATTCCTGTGAGACATGTAGCTGAAGGAAATTAATTCTGAATGTAGAATTCGGAGCGTTTCTGAAAGACGCTATGAGTGAGGATGTGAAGGTCTCTTAAATTAGATTGTGTACACACAAAAGCCTGCAAAACGAGGATGGAATTTCCGGTGTCAAATGTCGCAATAAGTCTTAAAAAAAAATTTCACCACACGGTTTGTTTCTCCGTGTCAACAAACCAAAACCATTCTGTGCCCTACTCAGAGTGCAGCCTAGAGACCTGCATACCTGCGGGACCCCAAGCATCAGAGTGCGGCGCGGGACAAGACTTGATGTGCGAGTGTGGGTGCGGGCAGGTAGATGCTCGTGTGTGTGTGTGCAAGATGCGAGAGAATAAAATTATTTGTGGGACTCCCGCAAAATAGAAATATTCAATCATAAAATATCTAATAAATAAATTGTTATTCATGTATTGCACAAAAGCAACAAGAACTAATATAAAATAAAAAAGATTAACAGGCGCAAGTATAGGCAGAGTTTCTATTTATAACGCGATTGCAGCATTATAATAATAATTCGTGCTCACGAATCCTCTAATTATAACACACGAAGTGTAGACATTATGAAAGATTCATTGTGCATATATTCATTGTGTTATAACAGAGCTTTGTGTGATGCGTGCACTGAGATGTCTGCTTTTGTGATCATAAGTGAGCACTCTTTGCTGGCATTCTGCCATGCCAAACTATGCACGCAGCAGCCCATGCTTGCTTTTCTGTTTAAAATAACAGTGGTTTGTGAATGTTGATGCTTTAATAACAAATATTTTATCAGGAGCGTTTATGCTGGGATGTTGTGGAGCTTACAAGATGTTTTAATGTAAATTGCATGGATGTATTGAGAAAAATCTATATAGGCTACTTTTATGCAGGCTTTTGCGGGCAGGAGCGGGACAAGATAACATATTTCTGGGGGAGCGGGACTGAAAAGTCAATCCCTCGCAGGTCTCTAGTGCAGCCGTCTCGTGGTTTGTAATCTCTCCACACTATTAGCAATGCACTGAGTTGGACGGTTGGCTCAAAAAGTAGAGTTTAATTCTTGGTACATTAACTGTAGGGAGAGTTTTTGATGGGGGGTGACAGGGCCTCTCTATTCACGTTAATGACCTGTGGCGTAATCAGAGCTGAGTGTGAGAGAATTTTACAGATGTTTCTGCTTCGGTTTAATTCCCACACTCCACAAACACAGAGGCCCTTCTTCACACACCTTTCTGTGCTCTATGCTTGGACCCACCTTTGGTGATGAACTTTTTTATTTTTTTTTGGTAACCTCACTTATTGTGTCCATTTTCTCCCTTTTGATAATCTCCGCCACTTCTTTCTCTATCTTCCCATTTTCGCTGCCTATTGTGCAGGAGCATGATGTAATTCTTAAGAATGGAGTGGAGCTGATCAAAGGTCAGCTTCACTGTCATTCTGTGGACTTTCTCCAATGCAGCTCAATTTATATTGTGTATTGCTCCATCTGTAGAGGTTGTGTTCATATTATACTTGTATGTTGTTGTTGTTAATTAATATATATATATAATATAATATATATATATATATATTAATATATTTTTTTTTTTTTTTAGTAAGTGGTATTGCATAGTGCAACACCAAGGGGTGGGTTTGTTTCCCAGTGAATACCAGATAAAAGCATCTGCCAAATGTGTTAATAGAAATGACAGAGAATTTTTTTTTTTCTTTTACCTCCATGATAATGAGAATGAAAGTTCTATGAAAAGCAAGCTTTATTCCTTGAATGCATTTACATGTACAAAATCATCCACTAACTTGACCTTTCATGTTGTCGGGTTATTGAGGATAATTGGTGTAAGATGTTACACGTTTCCCAGCTTTTGAACCTTTCATTGTGTAGTGTTTTTTTTGGGGCATATGAGCCCCTTCTGCAAATAACAGTATGCCTGTTCACGTGTGACATAATGGAGATGCTGCCATGGCAACCAAGGGGACTTCAGAATGGAGCAGTTCGTCTGGGGTGCCGTTTCAAGAGCCTGGTTGTGTAAGACATTATGGACTTGATTAGGCAGCAGCTGAAGTGGCTCTGAGTGCTGTGTGTGAGGTGGCAGGGTGACGTGAGGCAGTGCCACACAGTCTGAGCTTTTGTTCTGGACTCAGTCGAGCTGACGGTGTGTCCTGTGCTCCCCTCGTACCATGACTGCATCTCTTCTCGTTAGTCTGAATCAGATGTACCTACCCTGCCTCACGAGCAAGTTTGCAGAGAGAAGTGGCCTGTGTTCAGATTAATCATGATGTCCAGTCCAACCCTTTCTAAGTGAATCCGAAAAACAATGACTTTTGTGTCCATATAACAGAAATGCATGCTTTAAAGTATTGGTTTATTATTCAATATTACAATGAAATAAAAATATAATAAAACAAAAACAAGTTTTCATAAAAATATTGATTTAAAAAAAAGTTTGGTTGAGGTCTGAACCTGGGTCTCTTTAAATGTTAAATAATTAAATAATTTTGTATTTTTCTTGAAGTGAAACAACATTGCAGCTGGTGCCCCCCTCAATAAACAAAAATAAAATAAACTGTTTGAAAATGTAATTCTACTGTTATTTAACATACTTAATTCAATTTTTTGTGTGCAAATATATAAATTTTTTTTGCTCTTTGGTCAAATAATTTGATTCCAGACACGCTCATGCTCTTTTTTTTGTTTATTTTTATTTATTTATTTTTTAAAGAGCTGCTCTCTTTCACCAAGGCCTGCTGAATTTAGGTATTCTGAGGATGTCTCTTTCTTCCTGCAGAGTTTGGATTGTTTTATGTGAATCAGATTTGACCTAGATATCCACTCTTTTGTTATGAGAGTGGAAGGCTGTGTAGTTTCATAATGAAAAGCAGACTACAAGAGCCGTCCAGAAATCATTTGAGCAACGGTCTTTTCAAGAAAAGCACAATAGACTTTGCCAACTGCTGTTGATGTCAAACTGAAAAAGAGAAGTGGGAGTTTTCTCCTCATTCTGGAGACATTTACAATCAGATTGATTGTGGGCCAGTCGTTTTGATTTTATTTTGGCTCCGTTCTTAGTAATTAGTTCAGTGGGCTGTTTAATGAGCATTATATGACTGTAATTAATTCCCTCAGAGAATCCTCTGTTTCATGAGTTTAAGTCATTACACGGTGTTGCTTGAATTTTTTTACCACATTAACATTTTTAGCTTTGATTGGCTTGATTCCCTTCGACTTGATTGCCCAAGAATGAAAGTATGGGCCTGCAAGATATTGTGATCCATTGGAGCTAAGATGTGGCAAAAAGTGTCTTAAGTAGGGCTGCAACTAATCGATAAAATCAGTAATGAAAATAATCAAATAAATGTAAATTTGATTAGTCTCATGTTACACAAACATCACGATTTTGCAAAAACGGAGACTTTAAGATAGTATACATTGTTCAATTAAATTTACTTCACATTACTTTTACAGTAAAGTCATTACTTTGTAACATTTTAGATTTTAAACCGTATTTATCCACCGTGTATATCAAGCATTTATAAAGATGTTGTTTTAAGAGCGTAAAAACGGATACTTGATCAATTGAAAAAAACAATCAACTCAATAATCAATTATCAAAGCCTAGTTTGAAGCTTTTTCCCTTGAGGTAGTATGTTCCCAAATCAGATAGGAAAACTTGGAATGCAACACTGTAAAATATTCCTTGACTTCGCATTAAGATATGGTGCTCCTGGGGTGGAGATGACTGGACTTCATAAAGACACTGCTGCCGTCACTCAGATACATTTCCTCTATGGACAGGTAAGACCATGTTTCAACCATTGTAGCTTATTAGGTGTTGGTGTGTGTGTGTTATTGAAGTTGTAGAGGTCTTTTATTTTGAAAGTTACCATTTGAACAGTTGTGTCTTTAAACCATGAGTTTTTTTTCTGTTTATAGGGGAGGATACTTTCTTTGTTGGATGATAACACCATTCACCTATGGGAGATTGTGCAGAGAGAAAACCGCTCGCATTTAGTGGAGGTTCATAGCTTCAACCTGCCTGGCAGGCCAGGCATCGAGAGCACCAGGTAAGGTTTTGTTCCTTATTCTGGTTGCATTTCCCCAAGTTTGCTTAGTGATGCCCTTTATCATCTTGTCCAAACCATGACCTTTATGTTGCTTCCTTCTCCTCCATAGTGCGACACGTGTGACCGTCATGCTGTTGAAGCTGAGCTGTGATCTTCTTGCTCTGGGCACTGAAGGTGGCGGAGTGCACTTCCTGGAACTGCCCACCCTCACTTTGCTGAACAAGTCGCTGTTCCAGGATGAGATCATGCAGAGGTGAGAGGTGCCCTTTATTCCCATGATGGCAAAGCTGATTTTTCAGCATCATTACTCCAGTCTTCAGTGTCACATGATCCTTCAGAAACCATTCTAATATACTGATTTGCTGTTCAAGAAACATTTCTCATCAATGTTGAAAACAGATGTGCTGCACAATATTTCTGTGAAAACTGTGATACACTTTTTCATGATTCTTTGAATAGAAAGTTCAAAAGAACAGAATTTAGTTTGAAATAGAAATTGCAGAGTAAAAGTATTCTCTAGTACATTGGTGCTCAGCGGCCCGTCACGAATTCAAATGCGGCCCACCATGCTGAACACAATTTAAAAAATTACTTTCAGTTTTACAATTCATTTGAGTTTTTACATTAATTTAAAAATGTACTAAACAAATATAAGCTATAATGTTTTTATGTAAAATAATTTAGTTTTTCATATTTTCAGACATGAGCAGACCTGTACTCAAGTAATTAACGTTATGCATTTAACGAACACTTACAAGCATGCACTTTTGCAGAATTCAATTCAAATAGTCATCAGCAGCCATTAGTTCGGTAAAATTGAGCATCAGAATGGACACATTTGTTATTAAGGGAGAGAAACGAAATGTGGAAAATGCCAGCGAAGGAACGCATACAAACAAGAGTAGTCGCAGCAGTGAAGGTATAGAGTGCTGGACTTTCGGCATCAACTCTCGGTTTTCCCCGCCACTCACTTGAAGATGTTCAGACTAGAGCCCTGCACAGGCCTCAGATATATGGCGTTCAGGCCCTAGCCCGGCCCTTGTCCGACAGCTTATCAGAATTACCGGCCAGAGCCCGTCTTTTTTCCCCTTCTCCCAAAACAACTTACTGTTTCAGCTATTAAAATAGTTCAGTTTTATATGTAATAGCAAAGTGATTTTATATATATATTATATAAATATATCTATTATATATATATATATATACACATTGGGGAAAAAAAGTATTTAGTCAGCCAATTGTGCAAGTTCTCCCACTTAAAAGATGAGAGAGGCCTGTAATTTTAAACATAGGTATACCTCAACTATGAGAGAAAAAATGAGAAAAAAAAATCCAGAAATTCACATTGTAGGATTTTTAAAGAATTATTTGCAAATTATGGTGGAAAATAAGTATTGGTCAATAACAAAATTTCATCTCATACTTTGTTATATACGCTTTGTTGGCAATGACAGAGATCAAACATTTTCTGTAAGTCTTCACAACGTTTTCACACACTGTTGCTGGTATTTAGGCCCATTCCTCCATGCAGATCTCCTATAGAGCAGTAATGTTTTGGGGCTGTCAATGGGCAACACGGATTTTCAACTCCCTCCAAAGATTTTCTATGGGGTTGAGATTTGGAGACTGGCTAGCCACTCCAGGACCTTGAAATGCTTCTACGAAGCCACTCCTTCGTTGCCCGGACGGTGTGTTTGGGATCATTGTCATGCTGAAAGACACAGCCACGTTTCATCTTCAATGCCCTTGTTGATGCAAGGAGGTTTTCACTCAAAATCTCACAATACATGACCCCATTCATTCTTTCGTTTACACGGATCAGTCATCCTGGTCCCTTTGCAGAAAAACAACCCCAAAGCATGATGTTTCCACCCCATGCTTCACAGTAGGTATGGTGTTCTTTGGATGCACCTCAGCATTCTTTCTCCTCAAGTTGATTTTTTACCAAAAAGTTCTATTTTGGTTTCATCTGACCATATGACATTCTCCCAATCCTCTTCTGGATCATCCAAATGCTCTCTAGCAAACTTCAGATGGGCCTGGACACGTCTGGCACTGCAGGATTTGAGTGTGTTACTGATGGTAGCCTTTGTTACTTTGGTCCCAGCTCTCTGCAGGTCATTCACTAGGTCCCCCCGTGTGGTTCTGGGATTTTTGCTCACAGTTCTTGTGATCATTTTGACCCACGGGGTGAGATCTTGCGTGGAGCCCCAGTTCGAGGGAGATTATCAGTGGTCTTGTAAGTCTTCCATTTTCTAATAATTGCTCCCACAGTGGATTTCTTCACACCAAGCTGCTAACCAATTGCAGATTCAGTCTTCCCAGCCTGGTGCAGGTCTACAATTTTGTTTCTGGTGTCCTTTGACAGCTCTTTGGTCTTGGCCATGGTGGAGTTTGGAGTGTGACTGTTCGAGGTTGTGGACAGGTGTCTTTTATACTGATAACGAGTTCAAACAGATGCCATTAATACAGGTAACCAGTGGAGGACAGAGGAGCCTCTTAAAGAAGAAGTTACAGGTCTGTGAGAGCAGAAATCTTGCTTGTTTGTAGGTGAACAAATACTTATTTTACAGAGGAATTTAACAATTAATTCTTTAAAAATCCTACAAATATGATTTTCTGGATTTTTTTCCCCTCATTTAGTCTCTCATAGTTGAGGTATACCTATGATGAAAATTACAGGCCTCTATCATCTTTTTAAGTCGGAGAACTTGCACAATTGGTGGCTGAATAAATACTTTTTTCCCCACTGTATGTGTGTATATATATATCTCTTATAGATTAATTCTATATATTAAAAAATATTTTTTATTAAGTTAATTTAGAAAAACTTTGGAGCATTTTTGTTAAATATAAGTTTTTGTTTTTTTAAAGTAACGACAAGCGGCCAGCGGCAGACAGTGAGCATATGCTTTATCAATTTAGCCTTCTCAAATCATCACGACTTGACTAAAATAAAATCTATAGATATAAAACAGTTCAAGCATATAACAATGTTTAAACGTTAAACATAGATAAATGTGCGCTAGGCCTATATCCAATAGTTTGTGCGGAGAAGGGAAGCTAAAGCGTGCTTTGCAGGACATAGAGACGCCAGCGTGATCACTTGCATTTTTTCCAGTGAATACGTCGTCATTTTTGCTCCTAAAGGTAAGAGTAATACATCATTCGTAACTGTAAAGGGTCTGCTTATATTCGTGTGCACTCACAATATCAACAAACGTCGTGCTTTATAACATAAAGGAAACAAAACGTGATTGCTTTCTGCGTCGAGTCTTGAATTCTCGAAAAATGACCGCAACCACGAATCATGCCTCACAGACATTAAAAATATATCATAGAAAGCTTTTAAATGACTATTAACGACATAAAACAAACGAAAACAAAACTCTTCATTGTAATCATTAGCCATAAATTTTACTTCTCTCTAAAGGCGCGTTGAGGAGAGGCGAGGTCAGACATGAGCAGGACCTGACAACTTCATCCTTGCACAGACTCATAAAAGAAAAATTATAGAAATGAATTCAAAGATCGCCGTATATTCCCCCCTGACACATTCATGTAATACTGTGCGGTGCTTTGCGGGAAGCTTTAGCCTATTGCGTGCAGATCTCTTCAGCTGCGCTGACTGCACGCTCCATACATACTGCTGCTGCGGGACACTAAACACGTCGAGCCGCTCTTACAGTCGCCGCAGCACGGTCTCGTGTTGTTTCCACCAACGCGGCAATCTTTTTTCATCACTAATTAATGAATGTCTAAAATATAAAAATAAGGAAAAGCCTAAAAACAGGCCCGATGACGGCCAGGGTCTGAACATGGCGTGAAAATTGTCTGTCGGAGCCCAGCCGAGGGGCGTAAAAAAAGTCAGGGACAGTCGGGCCTGGGCTGAAAGCCAGTGCCTAGTTTCAGGCAAAAAGGAAACACCCATACGAGTGCAGCATCATCCTAATTGAGAAAGTGTAAAACATCGCTGGAAGACTAGATTTAAAGGTCCCATATTGTCAAAAACTGAAATTTCCTGGCTTTTTTCAAGATTACTGAGGTCTAGTGGCTATTTAACTACCATATAAGTTTCAAAAAAGTCAGTCCACAGTAAAATGCACACAACCTGCATAAAGTAGCTGTGATTTTTCACGAACTGTTGTGACTTCTGTAAAAAGTTGACGTCAGAACTACTCAGTCACTGCCTTCAGTAACCACCCCGAGCACCGCCCACCATCCCATTTTCTTTTTGCCAAACCCCCAGACAACATCGCTTTAACATTTAACTTTAACAATGAAACCAGATCGGCCGACCTGTAACGTTACACTCTCACTAAAAGGATGGACGATCTGACAGGATTGTTACTATGAGGTGGATCACATCTAACGTGCATAGTAAAGACAAACTTACCATGTCTATCTAGTCATGATGATGTATATACATTTAAATTTCAGCAGGAAACAATTTTTTACAGCTACATTATTGTTCCAGACACAAATAATCACAACAATGTATATACAATTACAAACGATTATATATAAATCGTCAGTTTGTTGTTTTAAACACATGCACACAGACATTATTTCATACGGGGGGGGGGGGGGGGAAAAAAAACATTTTTGTGTAGTCGTGAGATGCAAGAAACATAGGACATATGGCAAGAAATCTGTAGACGCGCCCATAACAACAAAAGACAAAACTGTCATTGGTTTTTTGTCTGGCAGTGGCAGCAGATATGCGATCAAATTTCTAATTTGAGGCTGTATTATGTCGATTCTGGCACCCAACATCACAAGATGATATTTTAAGCTCCTTATGTAGCCGAATCTGCACTGGTTCGAATGGGTCGCCTCCAGTTTCCCCTTTGTTTTGCTGTCTCCAGCTAGCGCTGTGACTCAGAAAACAACAGGCCAATCAGTAGAGAGTCAGGAATATTATTAGAAATGCAATACGAGGAGCTGTAAAAATATATTGAGATGGTTTTTGGTACTTATACCGCAAATATATATTCTTAAGCACATCAACACCTAAAATAAAACTCCAGAAAGGTGTACAATATGGGACCTTTAAATCTGGATCAACATAGGCTACATTTGTGAACGCACTTTCGCTAGGTTCGCGCGTCAGTTTCACGCTTCCGTGCGCGTCTTACAGACTGCAACTTACAATGGCAAGTTCATTGTGCTGTTACTCCTTTCCAGCCGAATTTCACAAAATTGGTCCGCTCCCGACAGCATCAGGTGTTTTATTAATGGTAAGTTTAATTCATTTATTTATTTCAATGAATGTAATCGATTAGATATCATAATATTTAGGCTATGATATTATAAATCTGGTTGGTTTGTATTGGTGACATAATATGTAAATGATATGCGTGCGGCCCGCGAGACTTGCACTTTGGACCATAGTGCGGCCCAGTGGAAAAAAAGGTTGAGAACCACTGCTCTAGTATAATGCTTAACCTGTCTTCAACAACTCTGAAAAGGATTATCTGAATGTCTCAGTGGAAAGTGAGGATTTTTTATTTCTTTTTAAAGCCTCTGTGACTCTGGACGTCTACACTGGACTCTAATAAAGATGGCCGAGCAGACAGATTCCACAGCACTTACCTCATAAAATAAGCTTTTACGGACTCCCACCCCATCTGTGCATAAGGTTATTGAAGCTGCAGCAAGACCTCTTGTTTATTTTCTTTCCCTCCTTTGGCCCTATCTGAGCTGCTTTTGTCACACTTCTCTCATACACTTTGAATTAGGAACGAATCAACCATCCTGATTCGCTCAAGGCTCTTTGCCCCTTTTTGCCCCCAGCTGTGGCTGTCTGTTACTCTGTCAGTAGGATATATGCAGCTTGAGCTTTCCTGTCCCACTGCCAAGGCACTAACTTCACACCGCCACAGCTAGACATTTGGACTTCAAAAAGGCCTTGATCGCTGTGATCTGTTGAGATCTTTAAGCCGCTGCTGTCCATTTGTCATTGTATGAATATTTATAAATATTTGATACACCTTTTGTTAAAAAGAAACCTGTTTTTCCTAATGGCTGTAATTATGTCTGCTACAAAGCAGGAAATCACACTAACTAATTCATCTTACTCTTTAAAGACGTTATTTAACTCTGAGATAAATTACAGCTTTCCCAGTGTGCCCTTTTGCAGATATAGCCTGGGTGGCTAAATGTGGACTTCATCTGCTTCTGAGAGACCTTGAACTGCTCATTAACTGAGCACAATTTGGGGTAATGGGCATCCTATCTGAGCCACTGGTAATAAGTATGTGTCAGCCAGGAAACTACTGAACAAAATGCTTTTGTACCAAGTGCCAAATCTCTTGGGCCCCAGCCGAGGAGTCATTTAAAATGGGGGATATGAGCTTTGCACACTCATCTTTGAGAATCAGCAGGATCTGGAATGCCAGAATATACTCTGTGGCTCAGTAGAAAAAAAATATTGTTGTGATTTGTTTTTCTTTAAGACATGGAGGCATCTAGATTGATGTGTAAATTAGTTTTAATGTCTTCAGAATACTTCTTATTATAATTATAAATGGTGTGCTTGCTAGCATAAAACCTAATATGCATCAACTGTGATGTGGCCATCCTCTACTAACCTCAATGAAGACTAGTTTGGAAAACTATTTTATAATATCATTCTTCTAATGTCAATTAAGGGTTCCTACAGTCATGAAAAACCTGGGAATATTACGTTTTTATTATTTATTTTTTTAAATAATTGTTGTTGTTGTCATCGTCGTCATCTTTGAGATTTAACATTAAGATTATTTAATATTTTAACATTTAAAGTATTTAATTTGATTTATTTAATATTATTGAACCTTTTAAAAATGTTAATTATATGATTGTATGGTGATGATGGTTGTTTTATTTATTATAAATTGTTAAATATGCTCAGATTTGTAATTGTAATTTGTAATTTTGCAGAAATTGCTCTGTGATTTCAGTCTCTATAAAATCCTTATCCAGTAATCACGAATAACTGGAAAAATCAGGCAAAGATCATTTGAAAATCATTTGAGTTATTGGTCAAAAAGGTGTGGAAACACTTCATTTGAATCTTATAGCCTTGTTCTGCGCATCTTCAGTTTTTATAAAAATTTTAAAATTGCAAGATTTGAGCTTCCTTTAACTTCGACAATGTTCAACATTCCGAATATATATTTGGGAGCTGTAATGCCATTTCAATGTTGCCATACTAATTTATGATTTGGTTATCATCATATACTGACTTATAAACAGTTTCTTAAATTTTCTTGTAAAACCCTTCAGTTGTTTGTGTGAAATTGTTTTTTTTGTGGCTGTTCTCATCCGAAGCCAAGCCACCAAACGACTACTCCAGTCCTTCTTTTCCATGCGCCTTCCTCTTTTCCTCTTTCCCTTCATGGCTGCATCTCATCCCGACTCTGTGGGTGTACCATGCACATTCCAGCTCTTGAATCTATGCCACCGCCACAGAGGAATCCCGGACTGTGGCTTTTGATTGGTCATCATTTGTCTGGCTTTCAAACCGAATTTAAACATGTCAGCATTTGATAATGTTGTCAACTTCTGCTGTATTACTTTTGCATTGAAACACTGATTTTTTTTTTTTTTTTAGTTTTATTGAACTTTTGTGTTTTCTTTCCGTTCACCCCGTTAGACTTTGCAAACATGAATCAAGAGTAATTATTACCAAATGTTCGATACATTGTTCTCAATGCTTGGAGCTTGGTTTATTCATTGTTCACTGAACCCTGAGACTTGCACATTTTTCCATGCGAAATGCTTTTCCACACAAGTCTGCGTTTGATTCTGTTGAGAAAAAAAAAGTGCTGACTGAAGTTTTGCAGTAAAGGTTTTCTGTAACCTCTGATGTGTACTTCAGTAGCACTCTGTGTTTGGGGAGTTAAGTAGCGTGTACTCTGATTTGGGTTTTTCACCAAATAGAAGTGCAGGGAATTGAGGCATAGTGAGAGGGGAGAAGAAAGGACTACAAGCGAGATCGAACAAAGATCGGGTGCGCAAGTTTCGCATTGGTGCAGAGTAGTGCTATGTGTTTTGTACCAAGCGGGATGTCGTAAGAGATGATTTTGGACACACTGGTGCACTCTTCACGCACATACGCTGAACAGAATATGAGTCAGACTATGCTAACTAGCATATAGCTTTACTAGGTTACATCTTCACGTGTCTGGTTATTCCCCTTTTCAGCGTTCCAGAGGAGTACCAGTGTGGAAAATCATTGGGACCTGTTGAGTCCTGCAGGAAACAGCCGCAAGACTCGATAAATCCTCATTGGTTACAGCAGAGGTCTGGTTGTACTCTGGGACCTCAACAGTCGGCATGTAGTCAACCTCTTCCTGGGAAAGCAGGTGGGTTTTGTTGCCAGTTGAGTTTGATGTCTCTCAAATGCTTCAACACACTTTTGTGTTGTGTGTGTTGGAAGCAATTAAATTAAAACCGAAACGTAGACATCAGTGTTTTAAAGTCTCTGTAAATGTCAGATATTGCACTGTGGACAAAGTGATCAGGTCAAGAGATCTGTCCGTGATTCATAAAAACTGTTTTAAAACCATCTTTAAATCATCAGTGCTTGGATGTTTAAGGATCCAGATGTTTTTTAATTCAAACTTTTGACTTCCTTACATCGTCCTTTGTCTTTTTTTGACATCGTTTGTTTGTGTGTGACGGTCCTCTTGTACAGCTGGGAGTTTGGTCTGGGAACAGGGGGGGGGGGGGGGGGGGGGGGTGGGGAGGGGTGGGGGGTCCGGAACAGCTTTGTTTCTTCCATAGTGATGGCGGATACATGGTGTGGGCTGTCAGCAGCAGCAATCCCTGCACTCATGACCCCATCTCATCCACAGTACCATATGGTGAGCCAAAACACATGCCAATTACACACCCTTCCCTTTTTCTCTTTGGTTCTCACAATCACACACAGATTATTTGTTAGCAGTAAGTTTGTTTACATGTGCATTTATAATGGTCAAGTTACATTTTTCCATCTGTCTGTCCAAGTGTACAATATCGTTCAAAAGTTTGGGGTCCGATTTTTTTTCTATTATTAAAGGGGTCCTATTATGCTCTTTTACAAAGTCTTGATTTTGTTTTGGGTGTACTAGAACAGGCTCTCATACAACGTTGTTCGAAAAGCATATTATTTTTCACATATTTTACATTATTTCAACACCTCTCTCCTCAGTCTGGCATAAACTGCTTGATTAGTTCCTGTATCAAATGAAGGCCGCCTTCTGAAATATGAAATGTGCTATAATTGGTTAGCTGGGCCAGTGTGTGCTGTGATCGGCAGCACTCGGTCGCTGGTCGGGAAATGTCATGCCCCTTACCATAGAGCTTCAGTGTAAATATTGCGTCAAAATCAAATCAATTTGAGCGTGATTTAAACCCGGATGATTGTAACCACTCTAAGTTCATCTGTCTTAGGAAAGCTAGCATGTCTCCGACATAGTGATAGCACTCGTTGCCTTCTCTAGTGCAGCTCAACCAGGTCTCGTCCCATTCGTCGATCTTTGTGATATCACAAATCCCAGAAAATGTGTTGTAGTCCAAACGAGTCGTTCGTTGTAGTTTTTGAAAATTGATTTCTGTTAGATAAAATATCTCCTTTTGAAGTGGACTTTGAGCTTTGAACTTTGCAGATATTTTTTATGCTCAACAGCAACATTACAGACTAACTAAGTTGAAAGCATAATGGACTCTCCTTAAAATTTTTTTGTACACTTTTTAATTTAAGCAATGGTTGGATTAAATCTGATCAGACATTGACAAGCTAAAACGATTGTTGTCAGATAAATGCTGTTCTTTTGAACTTTGATATAGCGTCATCGGGATCCTGAACATTTTTTTTTTACAGTTTCCACAAAAATATTAAGCAGCACAATTGTTTTCAGCATTGATAATAAGAAATGTTTCTCATGCAGGAAATCAGGATATTAGGATGATTTCTGAAGGATCATGTTACACTGAAGACTGGAGTAATGATGCTGAAAAGGTTTGCATCACCGGAATAAATTACATTTTAAAATATAGTCAAATAAAATGTGACTCTTTCACTTTGTAATAATATTTAACAATATTACTGTTTTGTTTTTTTTGTATTATTGATCAAATAAATGGAGTGTTCGTGGGTGTAAGTGATATCTTTCAAAACCATTAAGAAAAATCTTACTAACCCAAAATTGAGGCTAATTGTTGTCCGATTAATGTAAATACATGTTGGACAAAGCCGAGCTACAATCGCATGGTCCAGGTCTAGTACAAGTCAGACTAATGCGTTTACATTTTAAAAAGACTAGCTATTCCGACTGAAATCAAACATTTAACATGCATGTAAACGCACGTTTTGGGTTGTTTTTTATGCATTTATAATAATTCCAGTTGCCACAAGCTCATAGACGGCTGGTCATGCTGTAATGTTTGCTTAACTTGCACAATATCAGGAAATGTTGTTCTATACCAAAGCTTAGCGTCCGTTCAACTTTTGTAATAGGCCATTTAAAATCCTTCTCCAGACCTATTAAAGGGATCGTAAACCTCAAATGCACTCACTTTTAGCTTGATGGTTATTGACACAAACCGCTTGGGGGATCTACAGATATTTTCCAATTTTCAACATGTACTCTGCCAAGATTTCTGTAGTTTTGGTGGGTTCTCTTAAACTCAGTTTGTCGTTCTGTTTTCCTCATTTTTGTGTTATTCATCTCAGGCCCCTTTCCCTGCAAAGCCGTGAACAAGATCCTGTGGAGGACAACAGAATCAGGGTGCGTGCAGTAATGTGTGAGAAATGAAATCCCATGATCGCATGTTTTAGTTCTCTCAGGAGGGGTCTCCTCTGTTGTGTCTGTAGAGCTCCTCTAGTGTTGTTCAGTGGCGGTATGCCCAGAGCCAGCTATGGAGACAGACACTGCTTAACCATCCTCCAGGACAGCAACCACGTCACCCTGGACTTCACCTCGCGTGTCATAGACTTCTTCACCATTCACTGCACAGACAAAGATAAGGGTGAGCAGGCCACCCATGGGCCCGGTGGTGTGGACTAGTGTTTAAAGATTTGGGCTGATAACTGAAAAGTAGAGATTGTGGGCGGGGGGGGGCCGATATTGATTTTTTATAACTGATACCGATACCAATTATTTGCATGTTTACATGCCCGATAACCGATATGCAGAAACTATATTTATTTACTGTTATAAAGTAAATAAATGACTGAGTGAAGTAAGAACATATTTCACTTTGGTTTTTTCTCTTTTCAGTCAACTTTTTTTTTTTTTGAAAGTGTTGAAAATTAGCAGTCTTTCATGTTAAATTTAATCTTCACATTACAACAGTAAAAAACATTTATTTAAAGCAGCAGCAGCAACACTAATATTAACAGTAAGCAAAATAAATGTAGAATGTCTATGATGTTTTCAAATGGAGAAAATAAATAAAGTTAAGGAGTCATATCAACTTCATTTTTAGGTTTATAAGCTGTTTAATAGGCTAAATAGTGAAGAATAATTCACTGGATAATGTTAATTCACTGAATAATATTCTCTGGAATATTGGAATATAACAAACAAAACATCGTATTTTATTGCATTTCTCAACTGGAATGTTATAAGAATTATTAATAATGTTTTTGTCTTTCTAGATTATGAAATGCCTGCTGATAGGGCAGTTTATCTATGCAGTTACACAGAATTATACTCAAACTGCGATCGCATGCGGAGATAATGAATTTCCATAGAGTTGTATTTATTTAATGTTTATTAGTGGAAATAATGGTTATATAGTAAATTGCTTGTAATACTAATTTAGGGTTTTTAAACAATCTGCAACACATCACCCGCTGAGTGAAACGGCAAATATGAAAGTGTTTTCACGAGAATAATATGAGCCATAACACCGAGAGAATTAAATTCAGCTGTCTCTTCTATTTCCACGAGCGCTCATCATGGCTGTATTATTTATCTCATGCCAAGTTACGTCTGTTCCTGGAGCGTGATCTTGACGGTATATCTACTACGTCGACTTCACGAGACTAGTAACGATACCAGCCAACACGGACGAATCAATGCCAGTCCTATTATTCCACATGCCGCTCATTCATTGTGGCTTCATATATTTAATTCAGCAAAGTTAAACGTCTTTATTGTCAGGATTGACTGATTATGTTACATTTCCGTGAGTTGTCCTCTATTTCTTAGACCAAGCTGCATAAACTTTATATCAGGCATTTATGTAATACATCTCATTTGTTTAATAATGGCTGTTATGTTAAATAAAGTTTACTAAATACAGCAAATCAAGTACCTGCACCATACCGTTGTTGTCGTCTCGTCTCCCCTCAGACGCGCTGCAATAGCGATCCTGCGTGCAATTCTCAAAGCACCCACAAGATGGCAGCATTTATGGGTGAATCCGATATTACAAAACCGATAACCGATTATTGTAAAATGCTTAAATATCAGGAAAAATATCGATATATATTCGTCGGTCGACTCTCTACTGAAATTAAGTGGGTGTGGTTTTGGACTAACTCTAAGTAATTTTAATTTCACTGTAATAGTATCTTTCTGGGAAGATTTAATTTAGCCTGAAACCTCGTTTAACATTGTCACCGGTTTTATAGTGTACAAACCTTTATCTACCTTTGTGCCTTTAAACACGTTGTACGACCCCAAAAGGTGACTAATCAGCTCTCTATGGATAATAACGGTAATTATAATAATAATAATAATAATGTATTTTTTTCAATAAAGGATGATGATTGTTGTTGTTGAATAACATATAAATAATAATACTGTTATGGTTATTATTAATAACATTAATAGGTTATTTACATGGACACTACACCCATGTTTTTATACAGTCTGTGACATCACCCGTAGGTTTCTGAAGAGCATTTTTGAAGCCCAAAGTGGGCGGAGCGGGCCGTCGCCATCTTGGCAGTGCGTCATCGTGCGTCACTCCTGGATAATCAAAAATGGGCAAAGAGGGCAAAATTGAGCAAAACCCGCCTAGACGGTGGTGACGACAGCGCCAATCCACCTGTCACTCCAGTGGCCACGCCCTTAATTATGCAGAACTTTAAGGCTTAATATAATTTAAATTGATGAGTTATAAAAAAAATTCACCCCCCTCACAGTTGTCATGAAGGGCAAAATTAGCTATATAGACCAAAACCACTTTTTGTTCCAGGCTGTAAACATATTTTTTCTGCTGTAAATTTGGGCATTTTAACATTTGGGGGGTCTATGGGATTGATTCCCTTTTGCAGCCAGTTGACGAATTACAGTATAAGTCACTTCCTTGTTGGCTTCAGGAGAGAGAGCGGGAGGTTGCCGCTTGATTACATTACGTATGGATGTAAACAGAAGAATATTTTTTAGAACAATAACCCATCCGTAACAACCCCTCAATAGTTTACCCATGAAGTATGCATGTAATATAAAAATTCAGCCAATCGGTTCATTTGACCTGGCTACATTGTGTTAGATATACAGTCATAATGCCCAGCTCTAGTTATAGGTTCAAACTCTTACATGGGGCAATCACTAAACTACCACAGTTGTACCCTTGATCAGGGCACTTGGATCCCGGTTGCTTCTGTGGAGCTGTTCCTGTAATAAGTGTCCTATAAATTACTGATGATGCATGTGTATGCTAAATGTTTATTTTTATTTCCTGTGCATGGACTTATGGTTATTTTTGTGCCTCACAGAATTTGATGACCCATCAGCGCTTGTGGTTCTTTTGGAAGAGGAGTTGGTAGTGATTGATCTTCAGATGGCTGGCTGGCCCACTGTCCCTGCTCCCTATCTGGCTCCTCTGCACTCCTCTGCCATCACCTGTTCATGTCACATCTCAAATGTGCTTCCCAAACTGTGGGAGAGAGTGATCAGTGCAGGCCAGCAGCAGTGTCCTCTGCAGAACTATGAGGTGGGTGAAAAGTCTTTATACAGCTGTGGGGACCCGTCAGGGCCCTCAGAGAGGACCTAACTTATTGTACAAACAATATTTACAATTTTTAAATGTTTTAAAATCTTTAAGGAGTATTTTAAATAAAATATTAGTGCAATTTATAGCTCATCTAAATAAAATAAAATTTTCGAGTACCAAAAAAAAAAACTCTCCAATTCTGCCTATACTGGAATGGGCAAATGAACGCCGCCCATTTTCTTCCATATTAGAATGTTTCAGCCAAACGTCTGCGGAAGGTCCATCTATGAAAATTACAGAGGGCCAAGCTGGACCTTTCACAAGACATATGACGAAAATGTGTTTACGGTCATCAACACCCCACCACGCATTGTACTCCTCGAGTTTTTGCATATTTGTATTTACAAAACAAAAGTATCTACATTTATAACCCTATCTTTGTATTTATCTCACCCTTTGCATCAATTCTCAAAAACCAGTTACGCTAATGTGAGGGTGTTTTTAATGCAGCGTCTATGGGAGGGACGGGAAATTTGACATCGTTCTCTCTTCTGACTGCCGTTATCAGTCTCTCTCAATTTTTTTCCTTTTATTGAAATTCATGAAAACACTATCGTGGAGAACGACCTCATTTGACAACTCCACAAAGCACTACAAGTGCGTCGATATGAACACTCGTTTAAGTGGCATACACACTGGGAAATTTGACTGCATATCACATTTTTGAAATGATCGATAGTAGCTGATCAATCTCGTGGGTTGGGCTGGGTCCGCTAGGCTTACTTGTCTCCGTGCTCGTGCTGGAGCTGGTTCACTTACGTCGGTGCTCGTGCTGGGGCTGGTGTTGGATGCCGATTTTGGATATTTTTCTTGGAATGGGCATTTAAAAAAATCTGAAATTCGCTTTTGCGCCATTATCTCCTTGTATTAAAGTTAATCTTGTTCACATTCTGTATAGTTCATGTCTGATATCACGCGCCAGCGTCACGTGTTCATGAGGATTAGGCTAATCATCCCATATAGAAAACATCGCAAGTAAAATTAATCATGTTTATAAAGATAAACATGGGTTTATTATAGCCCACTTACAATTTACATTTCAGATATCATTACAGATAATTTATTAAATGCTAAAACTGAATAAATTTAAATGAACAAACTTGCCGTTGCATTTGCAACCATGTGAAAACAGGGGGTGCTGCAGCCCCCTCAGCACCCCTACTTCCCGCGTCCCTGGCTTGCTTGTCTTGAAGTGTCTGTCGCTAATTTGCCGTGAGCGCTGTCATGGTGTATTGTCTTAAACACATTACATTTGTTGGTTTTGTGTGGTAGGAGGGATTGAGTGTCTGTATAGGCCTATTTTGTGTGATGATGCGTTTGTAATGAGGATTTGTATTTGACTCCAATTTAGCGGTTTTATTTTGGTAATATCAGTCACTCTCCCTGTACTGTTTTGTTGCGGTCGCACATCGGACGAGAAGCACAGTTTCCCCGGTGCAACACCATCGCACAACGTCAGTTCAAGACGGCAGTCCCAAACATATCGAATGCTATGTCCCATCACACTGTTCCAAAAACTTAACTTCAAGAATGAGCAAGTAGTGTCAATGAGTTTAAAGTTCGGGGATCGAAAAAACAGCAAACGGGATGATAAATTGCGATCGAACTTATAGCTCACTAACTTAAATGAATCATGAAATTTAGAGCCACAGAAAGACAAACGTTTTGCTGAATAAATGCACAATACACAATCTTCCAACCTAGGATGACGTCATTATGTACATTAACAATGATTTGGGACAAATCTAATGTATTTTTATGGAAAATGATGTGAGTGGTGCTCTGTCGCGGCGTTATGAACAGCGCCCGGAGTCGCAGCTGTGATCCGCGGACTGTCGCCAGTGGCGCCGCCGGTGTGCGTGCACTCATAGAAAAGAAAACCATGTGTGCGAATATTAAAGACGTCTGCGGTCTGCACTTGTCCTCCAGTGTGTGACCACCTTAAGGCTGGAATAGCCTCTTGTTTCAGAGGTGGAATTGTCAAAGATGACTTTTAGAAGAGGACACCATAAGCTAGGCTGGTAGTTTGTTCTTTCCCACGACGAGGGTAGAGGGAGAGGGCCTAGATTCTAGAGTCACGGTTCGCTACTGTCGTACAGAAACCTTTTTTCACATGTCCACTGTTGGTTTAACAGGAAATTTGGCAGAATGGATTTAAAATCAACTTGCAAATTCTGGATAATGTGTAAAATTGTGTTGACATTTCCATAACTGACATATAGTTGGCTTTCATGCTTTTACATGTGTATCGTTTTTCTTTCACTTCAGCAGAAAACTAAATATTTGCATTTAGTATAACATCTGTTATGTGTATAACATTAACATCATAAAACAAACACCAACCTTTGTTTTTTTTTGTTTTGTTACTGTTATATAAATGAATTGATTTAATACGGCATGCTCGTACTGTATTTTTAGATTTAATAGCTTAGGCTTTCTGAAATGGATTTTATTTAACAACGACCAGTTAGATGGTTTTCGTTGATGTGTTTTTAAAAACACAACCAGCATCAAAGTTCATTATTTAATTGTTATTTCATTAAGAATTTAAATTTTGCAGGATGTTTTTTTTTTTTTTTTTTTTAAGTGGCCGTCCTGAGTGAGCTTTTTTCCTCTGTGTTTTAACAGAATTGGCCAATATGTGGAGGGAAAAACTTAGCATCTGATCCAAAGCAGAAAGAGCTGCTGTTAACTGGGTGAGATTTTATTTTATTTTTTTTTATTATAAATGAAAACATTAGTGTTTATTTGTTAATTTGTCAGGATGATGTGTGCGCCTATATATTTGTTTTTTTGTTTAGTCACGAGGATGGTACAGTGCGTTTCTGGGATGCGTCAGGAGTGTCGCTCAAACCGCTGTACAAACTGAGCACAGCCAACATCTTTCAGACAGACTGCGACCACAACGACAGCCTGACGCAGGCCGGGGAGGAGGAATGGCCTCCTTTTAGAAAGGTCAGGGATTTATGGAATATCTGATGATTTTTTTTTCACTTTTAAAACAAAGCTTAAATCGCATCATCTGAACACCGGGACAGTGTTATTTTATTTTACTTTACTCAGTTTTCTTTCACAACAAGGGCAGCTTTAGCAAGTTTCTTCACCTCTCCCTTCTCTTTTTTTGTTTTCCTAATCCACCTTTTCCTCTTCATCAGCTTCTTCATAAAACGCCAACTGCAGTCTGGCGCGTGGCCCACTTTAGCATATGGGATTCACACTGGAGTCAATTCCTTTGCACCTTAATTAAAAGCAGACTGTCTGTCTGATGACTGAAATGCTTTGCTAATGTCTGCTGAAGATAAAGCACATTGCTTCTCTGGATGGCACTGCTGCATTGCTTTTTGTTTTACTTATTTTTTTTTTTTTCTCTCCTCATAACATGCACATTCCTCTTTTCTTTGTCCGCTGCTGTTTGACTGGGATCAGACGTTTCTGAGGGTCAATGTTTCTAGAGGGGAATGAAATGTAGTCTTATATTATTACAGATTGCATTATATTGTTCATAACGTGGGTGGAACTATATCGCTGATGCTTTTTCTTTAAAGCTGTATAGATGGGATTTGATTTTTTTTCTTTGGCATGTGGAAGATATTTTACTATATGTAACATATATTACTATATGTTCCTCAAAGGGATATTGCAACTCTATTTTTGCAGCCTTAAGAATCAATGAAGAAGAATAACAATCCATGTTTGCTTTTCATTTATTTCCAGGTGGGCTGTTTTGATCCATACAGTGATGATCCCAGACTAGGAATCCAGAAGATCAGCGTCTGTAAATACAGCGGAAAACTTGTGGTGGCTGGAACTGCTGGACAAGTAGGATCACTAGTTTTTAATGATCAATGCAAATATATTTTTAGCTCAGTAGCTTTGTTTTAAAAAGCCTAGTTAAGTGGCTTTGCGGTGTGCTGTCTACGTAGGCAGCATTCTAACAATATTGAAACATGAATAATGACATGGATTTATCCCATCACCTTGGGGAAAGCCAGTGCCATTCAAAAATGGCCTAATAATGTTGTCTAGGTGGGCAGCTCACTAAGTTTTCAAATGGCAATTGTCTTCACAAAAATAAATGTTAGTAATATTTTATCCTATACTCTGTTCTCAGGTTATAGTTATGGTTCTTAGCGATGAGAAGTCCGATCACATGATTGATGTGGCCACGGTGGACCTGCTCCAGGACAGAGAGGGTTTTACGTGGAAGGGTCATGACCGGCTGCCTCCTAAGAGCGGCTCAGTAGTGTTTGCTCCTGGATTCCAGCCGGTTGTCCTGGTGCAGTGCATGCCCCCCGCGGCCGTTACTGCGGTAACCCTGCACGCAGAGTGGAACCTCATTGCCTTTGGCACCAGTCATGGCTTTGGCCTCTTTGACTATCATCGACGAAGTCCAGTTCTGGCGAGGTAACTCGCAGGGCCATCCAAAGCTGCTGTGTTATGCTTGTTCAGGAGCACTTTTAATCAGTGGATCCAATTGAAAGAGATTGATCTAATTTGCTATGAAGATATTCAAGTTATCTGAATTGGGGTTGGCTCGATTTTTTTTTTAATTAAATAATTAAAATATATGTGAAATTTGTCATGCGCAAACCCATCTTCAAATCAGGCAGGGTTTTTAAATGAACGACTAATAATGACAAAGTTAATAAACACAATTATCTCAATGAGCGTGTCTCATCCGAAGCTGCATTTCCAACTTAATTTGACAAATGTTTCAGGACACAAACATATTGAAATTAAACAAGAAAATTGAAATGTATTGCATGTGAATCCACTTAATTGTTATTACAAAATATTCTTGCATACTCTGCATCTGCCTCTAGAATGTGCTTATAATAACCAACCTAATGGAGACCCTTATTAATATTATTTGCAACAACAACTATATAATAATGTTAATTATAATACATTTTATTAAAAAAATAAGTATTAATAATATACATATATATATGATACTTTTATTAATTTAAATTATTAATTAAGTGAACTCAATTATTTAATAGTGCTAATTAATAATAGAATAGTAATCAATTTTATAGAAACATATTTTTAATAGTAATAACTATATAAAATAACAAATAATACAAATTGGACTTTTGTGTGACTGTACTTTGCTATAAAGGAAGGTTTTGTGTTTTTCCATAGGTGCACTCTACACCCCAATGACTCTCTGGCTATGGAGGGCCCGCTGTCTCGAGTGAAGTCTCTGAAGAAATCCCTGCGCCAGTCCTTCAGAAGAATCCGGAAGAGCAGAGTCTCGGGAAAGAAACGTGCTGTGGTTTATAGTCCCACCAATAAAGTGAGTGTCTGGAAATTTCACGTACATGCATTACAGTCTTACAGGTTTTGGTCATTCTAGGCAATGAGACCGTTGTTTGTGAGTCTGTTGACCTGTTGATTATTAGTTTCCTTTAAGATGCTCATCTCGTTTTCATCAGGTGCAGGAGGCTAACGCTCAGTTGGCGGAGCACAATGCTGAGGTGACACCAGTGCAGAGACGGATTGAGCCCCGCTCTGCAGACGACTCGCTGTCTGGAGTGGTGCGCTGCCTCTGCTTCGCTGACACTTTCCTTAGAGATGGTGAGAATTGTGGGGGAAAAGGTTTCAAATATGGCATAGTTTGGTAGTTCAGACTGACAGTATGAGTACTTAAATTTGTTTTGTTTTTTTGACCGTTTTTTTTTAACTGAATTTGAAATTACGATTCAATACTATATAAGATCCATCCTTTTAAATCAAATTGGGATGTTTTAAAAAATGTGCAAATATACTGAAAATGTTTCAGTAGAGATTATTTAATCTTTTTACAGCCCTAGTTTTACTTGATCAGTTATACAACCCTGTTTTAATTATCAGTCTGATATCAGATAAGCAAAAGCAATTTTGCTGTTGATCTAATTATAAATCTAAGTTTTGTCTGTCCTGTGTGAAATGTGTGCACAAGCACAAGGCAGCACCATTTCCCTCATCTTCCAATATATGACCTTGTGACTCAGACTCTTGCACAATAGTGATCAGATCGTGTTTGAGGAGAGCTGAATTTTCCATGAGGGAGTTCTGAACAACGTAGTATTGTTTTATTAGTGCACTATATGTAAATGATTTGCAGTAATGGGGGGGAATAACTTCGCATTTGTACTGTGCAGTTATGGGTGTGAGTGGTTTGTTATTGGAACATAATAATAGGTAAGGTTAGGTCACTATTTTCTGAAACAGCTGTGCTGACTGAATAAGGAAAACTCAGAAATCTGCTCACACAAAATACTTACATCAGGTCATGGAGAATGCTACTGACAAGCTGATAAGTTGAATCAGATGTTAGATAACAGATCCAGAACTTCAGTTTAGGGTGGACACAAAGAGCAGGATTGGGAAACGTTTGCTAGAAGATCAAGATTCACATTCTTGTCAAATATTTATTTCAAAACAATGCTTTTTTACTCCATAGTTTGGGGTCAGTACAATTATAATTTAAAAAAATCGTTTTTGAAAGTCTCTTATGCTCACCAATTATTATTTATTTGATCAAAAATACAGTAAAACCGTAATAATATGATTATTACAGTTATAATTTAAAATATCAGTTTTAATAGATTTGAAAATGTTATTCATTTTATTCATTTTCAGTAGCCGTTACGCCACATGCTCCTTCAGAAACTATTCTAATATGCTGATTTGGTACTAAATAGTTGTGTTGCATATTTTTCGTAAAAAAACTGCACGGATATGTTTTTAGTATCAATTAATGGATAGAAAGTTCAAAAGACGACCATTAAGTAAAGAATGTCTTTCCTTTAAATGCCTTTTTGGTTAATTTAATGTTTCCTATGAATAAAAGTGTTAATTTCTTAAAATTACTGACCTCAAACTTTTGAATGGCAATGCTCTTAATATAACTAATGACATGCCCATTCATGTTTAGTCTGTTCAGCTTGCTCTTGCCTTTTGTTACACTGCATTTTAGTACTTAAGTTCAATTAATTCATTTTCATTGTCCTCATCAATAGTAGAGGCTGAAAGATGAATTATAAAACATAGTCCTGTAATTCTTATTAAATGTTAACTTTTTTGCACTTGCTAGATGTTAAACTAAATGTAAAAGTTTCACAATCTGTAATGAAAATGTACACCTCTATATGGTGATTACAACTCTGCATACAACAGTATTTTCATATCATTTTTTTCTTTTTAAAAAAGACAATAACAAATCAGGATTTGTCAAATTAATACCAGATCTATGAAACTGGCATTAAATCATGCATGTATTTTGTAAATGAGACTTCAGGATGTCAACATTTATTGTTATGGATATAGGCCACCTCGTTGACAGCATTATTTTTCCCATGTTTCTCAGGAACACATCATGGACCTACAATGTGGGCCGGCACGAACTCTGGCTCCGTGTATGCATACGCTCTGGACGTACCCTCACAGGAGAAGTTCTCTGAGCAGAGCGTGGAGGCGCTGCTGGGGAAGGAGATCCAGCTCATGCACAGAGCTCCAGTGGTGTCTATCGCTGTGCTGGATGGCCGAGGGAACCCTCTGCCGGAGCCGTACGAAGTCTCCAGAGATTTGGCCAAAGCCCCAGACATGCAGGGCAGCCACTCTGTTCTTATTGCTTCTGAGGAGCAGTTTAAGGTTGGGATATTTACATCTAAATAAATTGGATCATCAAAAAAATGGATTAGAAGTGAACAACCTTTCTTTCGCTTTCTGTAGGTTTTCATGCTGCCTAAAGTAAGCGCGAAGACCAAGTTCAAGTTGACGGCCCATGAAGGCTGTCGAGTACGAAAGGTGGCGCTGTCGAACTTCACCAGCGTTAGCTCTGAAGAGTACTCTGAGAATGCTTTAGTGTGCCTTACCAATCTGGGTGACATCCACATGTTCAGTGTGCCAGCACTGAGACCGCAAGTACGCTACGACTGCATCCGCAAAGAAGACATCAGTGGCATTGCTTCCTGCGTGTTCACTAAGACTGGACAAGGTTAGTAGTTCGTTCTCAAACAGCATGTAAATAATTTCTAGCTTTGAGCTTTTCCACATGAATGAGATTCAACTATGTTGCCTTCAATATTATTAGGATTCTACCTGATTTCACCCTCGGAGTACGAGCGCTTCTCGCTGTCAGCTCGTGTGATCACAGAGCCGCTGTGCCGAGTGGATGTGGAACGACCTCACGATCTCTCTGCTCACAGGTAAACGAGAGAGATTTCTCGAATCAGTTTAACATTGTTCTAGCCAGGTGCAATGTAGAGTTTAAAGATAATTGCCGGTCAAGTCTGAATGTGAAGTTCCTGGGCAACATCAGTCACTGCCAGTTAGAAGCTATTAGATGTTCAATATACAATTATGTTGAGTGGGATTTTGGATCAGTGAGATTTCACTGTTGGTGGAGCTACTCAAGCAATTTCATAAAACATCATCCTACGGGTGAAATGTATATTGTAACCTGGACTTTATTTCTCATTTAATAGTTTTTTTCCCTACTTTGGTTTTTGATGATAGGAAATGTGTGTGTGGATGAAGTTTATTTGCTTTTTACTCTGATTTGAACAATTTTGTTAAAGTAAAAGTGATAGTTGGTAGTAGAACGCGTCACACAGATTCCGTGTTTAGCATATTTGATGTGCACTTTGTGTAAGGAATTACTTTTTTTTTTTTTTTTTTTAAAAAAAAAAAAAAAAAAATTAATATTAATTTTATCTGCCATCAGACTATCTGAGACATTGTTGTCATAATGCGTTGCTGTGGGTTGCATCTTGCTTTGGACTTGACTGATAGACTGGCATTTGCGAACTTCATGCTTTCTAACTTTATTGCTGTTTTCAATGTTGCAATTAATCTGCTTATAAAATACCAGAAGTTTATATCAGTAGTCCCTTATTAATAATTGTGACCCCACAGCCTGTTTACAGTGTATAAAGACATTGGTAGATGTAAACGTTACAGTGACAGACAGTGTGTGCATATATAGAGAGATAGTGTATGTTATTACTGGATTAATTATATAATCCAACTATATCTATATAGATTGTGTATATAGATGTATATATGTATGGATATGTATATTATGTATGTGTATATGTCATATGTATGTGTTATATATATATTTGTTGTGTGTATATATATATATGTGTATATATGTGTATATATAAATATATGTATGTATGTATATGTGTGTATATATATATGTACAGTATATATATATATATGTGTGGTGTATAATATATTGTGTGTGTGTGTTTGTGTATATATATATGTGTGTATATATATATTGTTTATATATATGTTGTATATTATATGTGTGTATATTATATGTGTGTATATATTATGTTGTATATCTATATCTATATTTTATATATATGTGTGTATGTATAGTTATTAGAGATATAATGTTATTCATCAAAGAATTTAGGAAAAAAGTATGATTTCCATGAAAATATTAAGCAGTTTTCAACATGATAATATCCAGGCACTGAAGACTGGAGTAATGATGCTGAAAATTCAGCTTTTCATCACAGGAATGAATTACATTTTAAAATCATAAAAAAACCCCCCCGAAAAGTTCTTTAAAATTGTTACACAATATGACTGTTGTTACTGTATTGTTGATCAAATAAATGCAGCCTTGGTAAGCAGAAGAGACTTTAAAAAAGCAAAACTTTTAAATGGAAGCGTACAGATGGGTAAGTTTGGTGGATGATCATGTTGAAGAAATTAATCATGTTCCAGACATTTGGGGAAAATAATAGTTCTGCATTTTCAGCACATTTCAATCTTTTTTTAGTGGTTCCAGCACGCCGCTGCCACCACAGGCTAATGGAACACACAAGACACAAGCAGAGAGCAAGTCTGTTGAAACTGAAGGTAACAGTTCTGCACTCAAGTCTTGACAGATGGAAAATAAATGTCATTCTTCACCCAACTAGCTGAAATTACCAGCGTTTGTGCGGTTTTGTTTTACTGGAAATTAGAATTTTTATGACTGAAGTCTAATTTATGTACTTGATGTTTAATGTCTCATACAGCAGTTCATTTTTCTAAAACTATGATCTCACCCCTTTTGTGACAATACAAATCGCACTGTCAAACCTCAGAACAAGTTGTATTTCATGTAATGTAATGAGTTCATTGCTTGGGCAAAAAAAAAAGTTACTATGTTGGTCATTCTCTCAGGGCTCTTAGATGAAATGCGGAGCGCCTTATCCTCGCCCGTCCTGGATTCTCCAAACAGCAGTGCTGACATCACACTGGACACCACTGGAGAGCTCACCGTTGAGGACGTCAAAGACTTCTTGATGTGCGCGCTCTTTACTGATCTATTCTGGTCTATTACAGTTGAGTTTATTTTGGGATCCCCTCAATGTTTTGCTTCTTTAGGACTGTGGATGAAGCTGAGAATAACTTCAGGAACATCACTGAAGAAGATGGGAGGCCTCCTGGAATTCTCATCAACTGAGGCGAGCTGGCAGACAGCTGGAGGTGAGGAACATTTACAGCATAAGCAGACTCGTGGAACGGCTGTGAACACTGTGGTCTGTGAAGAGTAGACAGGGGATTTGTTACTGGATGCAGAAAGGAGGTGTGCCTGACTGAGGAAATGTGCAGATCTGTGCTAGACATTTGTTTGCAAAAATTATTTGGAATGTGCACTTTCTATTTTTAGTGTATTTAGTGTTGAGGAGGAACAAAAAGTATGTGTGGTACCACACTACATTTATCAGTAGTGTGGCAATGGTTTAGTTGTTTTCAAACAAGTAGCAAGTAGCAGTTTAGTGTAAGTAGTTTTTTAAATGAATAATAAACAACATATCTTACAATATCAAGAACGGTTACAAGACAATAAAACCTCCCAAAATCGGAAGAATGACATTGCGAAGAGAGAGAAATTCTGACAGTTATACAGTAAACATAACTTTACCGTAAACTACTAAGGTTACAGGTTAGGGAAACGCACATAACGCATGTATTCACACAAAAAGCACAAGGCACGGTATAGATACACAAGGAAAGAAATATTTAAAGAACGTTTTTAATAGAGTAGCATTTGTTTTTTTTGTTTTTTTTTGCAGAGCGAACAGAGGCTACAATTTTCCTTGTCTTATATGAAATTTATGAATCCGTTGTTTTTGGTTAAAAATCTTCTTGGGAAGTCTGATTCATTGTAGTCAAGTAAGGTTAGATGTAGTTTTTATAAGCATAATCTCAAATGAATCCGCTTATTTTTTATTAATTTTATGTAATTTGTAATTACAGATTCACTTATGTTGCTTAATTTACATGCTTTAGTACATGATTTGGTTAAATTGTTCTATTCAGCATTATTCTGTTTTCAAGTCCGTTGGATTAGGGTGCGGGTTTTTTTTTTTTTTAGTTGTATTCCAGTACATTCAGTTGCTGAGATCTGTGTTGTTTTTGAGTCCGATAACGTCTGCTGTTTGTAAAAAATTATCCCTGATAGGTATGTATGTGTATATGTATTTTTTCTTTTTTTAATTTAACTGCTATCTGTTAGTATCTTGTACCCACTTTCTTAAATCACTGTAGTTCAACTACTTGGCCTACGTAGCTTGTAATGCTAGAGTTTATAATAAATAAAAATGGCTTGGTAAACGATGGTTAAGGTAGGCAAAGAGACAAAACCGTGGTGCTTCCAGGCATCTTGTGTATTTTATTGCCGGAGATCTGTTTGTTGAGAGAATTCTTCCCTCACCTCCTGCTTTGTGACTTTCTAGATGCCACAGTAGTTTCTAGTTTGCTAATGACTGCAGTCTGTTTATGCTTTACTTGCTGGACAAGGAGAAGGCTTAAACTAAATATATATCTTGCAAGCTGACCCTCCGTAGGGCATCTGCCTCTCATCCTCCTTCCTTAAGCCCAAGGCATTATTATCGGAACTGCTACTTAGCCTTGGACATTTTACATTGTTTATTTGCACTTTACCGCTTTGCCTCCTTGTGGACATGTTTGGCAGTGCAGAATGGTTTGATTCTAAAATCAAAAGCTGTGTTTGGATGAGTGCCTGTGATTTACATGTAACTGCCTCAGTATTTAAGTCTTAAAGGTGATGTTGTTTTTCAGGAGCAGTTATGGATGAAGACTCATCAGCTGAACTCGTTACTTCTGATTGGGTCTTGACAGAGAGGTTTGACTCCGGAAGTTGCACCAAACATTGTTCATGAAGTTTTACAATGGGAATGTTGCACTTTTTTCACTGTGCCAAAAGACTGAATGATTCATTGTTATCCTCTTTTTCTTCACCTTTCCTCCAGTTTCCTTTTTTCTTTTTTTTCTGACAACCATTGGTTCCTTTCAGGAGCCATAAAATGGTACATTTGAGAAGTGACTTTTAAAGGGATCGGGCAATAAAACAGCCGAGATGTTGCACAATGTCTGTATGCAGGTGGGGGGCTACTTGCACTGAGCCCATGACATTTTTCTTCTTAGTTTGTCTTTTAACATTCATCTTCTGTCACGTCATCTCTCCTCTCACTGTGTGCCATTTAGTTTGCTAAATCAAATCAAAATTCTTATATTTCGATGTCTGGTTTATAATTTGCCTCTTTAGTTGATTTCCTAGAATACATAGCTGCTACAGTTCATGAATCTCTAAGGGTATTTTGGGGTGGCCATCTGCACCACAGAAAATAACTATTCAAGCATAAATGGGGGGGGGGTGGAATTAAGTGCCCTGCTCCAATTATGACTAGATGTTTCTCTTATGGAGGGTTTTGCTAGTTTTCCCTCCTGACAGCCTTTTCAACAATATCTATGTTACTGTATGGTTTCTGACCACAAATCAGTAATCTATTGAAAAGTTTAAGTTATGGACCCTGTGGGTTTGGTTCAGATAGTTTTCCTTTCATCAGTCGTCTTTATTATTAATTATTATTATTATTTTTAAATAATGTCCCTTAACCACTTGCCATTGTAAGTAATTCTGGCAGTTAACTGTGAAGTGTGTAATTTGAAAGAAAATCGTCGCAGTAATTCTAACCAGTTTGTTTTTTGCCACAGTATTAACACGGTATGAAGGAGCTAATGACTTCTTTCTATTTACACAGTATTCTTTAGAATAATTTTATATGGCTTATAAGGGTTGGTATTTTGTATTTTATAGATATTTCACTGGCATTTAGGGAATTAGGCATTTCTAGCACTGCATTTTGTGAGGCAATTATTGACAGTTGTGTAGTATTACAAGAAATTACCGTACTATAGGCGTTCGTGTAGCTAATCGAGGGAAAGAATGAGGGAATAGGACGAGTGTTGCACAGATATATTTGAATAAGACACAACTGGCTCCTTGGGTCAGATAATGCAGATGTTAGTCGGTTTGCTTTTAGAAGTAAAGTATGGCTTTTAAAGTGAAAGGTTCTATTTACATTGTAATTACAAAGAAAATGGACATAAATATTTTGCTTGGTATTGACGCAGTCACATTTTCTCCATGCATATTCTGTTTTTTTTGTTTTGTTTTGTTCGTTACATGTCAAAAGGACCTCACTAATCGTAGTCGTTTAACTTTTGTTTGTATATTTGCTTTACATTACATACTTTTTTCATCCACCCTACCTGTGACTTGTTTTAATATTGTATTTTTCTTATATAGAATTTTATTTTGAGATATAGCAATGCTAATGAAATCTTAAATGTTAATAAAGTATTTACTCCACATTTTATTGACTCTTCAGTGTGGTCTGTACTCAAATTAGTAAAATCAAATGCCACATTTCCTGGTATTTACAGCCTTTGAATATGCTTCAATGTGTCTTAAAGGGGTCATATGATTTTGCTAAAAAGGAATTTATTTGGTGTAATGAAATGTATTTATGCGGTTTAAGGTTAAAAAACAATTATTTTCCACATACTGTACATTATTGTTTCTCCTCTATGCCCCACATTTCCGAAACGTGTAGATTTTTACAAAACTCATCGTTCTGAAAAAGCGAGGTGTACTGTGATTGGCCAATTATCCAGTGCGTTGTGATTGGCCGAATAGCCAAGCGTGTGCGGAAATGTTAGGTCCCTTCATCATATGTATGCCTGCGGCAATCACATGGCGAACCCTGGCTAGGGACTCCGCTTTGTCCACGTGGTGCAAGCCGTCCGCGATCGGACAGCAAAGTTGAAGATTTCCTCAGCACCAGCACGTGATCCTTCCAGGCATGAATGACGATCTCGTCCTCATTTTTGGAAAACAAAGTAGTTTCGCTTTTACAACTAAACACACAGCGCCTTCACGACATGGCTGCAGCGTCACCAATACGACATGGGCGATAATAAAATTTCAGCCTTCTTTCTTTCTTTGTGTGAACAATTTGGGAGCGGTGGTTGACGCAATCTTCCCAGATAGTGACATAGGTATTTGGGGGCGTGTTAGAACGAGCCGTTTTAGGTAGCCGTGGCTGACTCTTACGCTGTTATAAGAGATTCTTTGGATTTGAGACTTTAGTCTTTTGCAACTTTACAGATCTTCTTTATGCACCAAGAGATTGTAACACTCCAAAGAGAAAGGAAAAATTGAAATCGCATCATATGACCCCTTTAAAAGACATATGGGTACCAAAAAAAAAGTTCAGGAGAACCCAATGCTGAATTTCTCATTCTACAGAGCTAGTGACTAAACCTTGCACAAGCACTCTGTACAGTGCCAAGTAAGTAAAAGATGGCCATATATATATTTTTTCATTACTTTAATGCATCAAAGTAAACCAATTTTTAATTTCGTTATACAAGATTTAGCTGAACAGATTTTTAAAAATGTTGAAATATAAAGTCAAGTAGATTATACTTAAGGTCAGTTGCTGTCTGAAAGGTTTTACAGTGTCAGGCATTTCATTTGAAATGCTAATTTTCTTGGTATCATGCTTGCACATGTAACAAACATTCAATAATACTCTTAAATTACACCGTAAAAAATCAGTTAAATCTCAACTTATTTAGCAATTCATGCACTTGTGTAGATGACAACATGAACAAAGATTTTGTTCTAATGTATATGGGAATCTTGTATGTTTTAGATGCTATAAATTGTCAAGTTTTTCTAATTTAATCACAAGTTTGTGTAAACTGTTGCAGTATTTAAAATGAATTGTTAATGGTACAAATAGTATTTCAATAAAGAAATCAGAAGACCGTAATGTAAAAAAGCTTTAAAAGGAAGTCTGGAACGCTGCTGTCATGACAGCGGCCCTTTTGTTTTATTAACCATTACGAGAAAATATGAGTCCTACATACAGCATGAATTTTAAATAGGTTTAACCGCAAAAGCCCTTTAAAGTGAAAATGCTTAAGACTTCTAAGTTCTGACCTGCAACTGAGTCTTGATTTTTTTTTTCCCCCAAAGAAGTTTTTAAACGACCACAACATCTTGAAAAATAGTACTCTTTTATTAAAGACTGCGAGGTGCTGATGATCACATTTAACCTACACAAACAAATATCAAGCAGTAGAAACATGACAAAGAATGTACAACAAATTAAAATGATTTTTTCTGTTGTGAGAACATTATATATATTAAGGGCTACTGCATCATATCCTCCTCTTCCTCCTCATCCTCTTCATCAAAGTAGCGCTCCTCGGCATCACGGCTTACAATATCCAGGTTATCATAATCTGGATTCTCATCCACTTCACTGTAATGAAAATATCAATGTTATTGGAATTAAGATATTATTTTAATAAGATAATAAGGTTAAGAACTAAAATATGGCATTAACCCCTCTACGTTCACAATAAATGGCTTAGTAACCTTGAGTTGCAGTAGAATCCATCCTGGTAATTGCACATTTTTACAGTGGGTAACGGAAATTCTCTCAAACCCCTAAATTTTTCAACCTCTTAGTTATAATATTGACCCACATTTGCATAACACATTTTATTAAATTTTTTTCCCTCATGTCAGCAACGCACAGCACCCCATGTTGACAGAAAAACACAGAGTTGTTGACATTTTTTCAGATTTATTAAGAAAGAAAAACTGAAATATCACACGGTCTTAGTATTCAGACCCTTTGCTGTGACACGCATATATTTAACTCAGGTGCTGTCCATTCTTCTGATCATCCTTGAGATGGTTCTACACCTTCATTTGATCCAGCTGTGTTTGATTATACTGATTGGACTTTGATTAGGAAAGCCACACACCTGTCTATATAAGATTTTACAGCTCACAGTGCATGTCAGAGCAATTGAGAATCATGAGGTTAAAGGAACTGTCTGAAGAGCTCAGAGACATAATTGTGTCAAGGCACAGATCTGGCCAAGGTTACCAAAAAAATTCTGCTGCACTTAAGGTTACTAAGAGCACAGTGGCCTCCATAATCATTAAACGGAAGACGTTTGGGACGACCAGAACCCTCCCTAGACCTGGCCGTCTGGCTATCGGGCGATAAAGCCTTGGTGAAAGTAAAGAAGAACCCCAAGATCCTGGGTGGCTGAGCGTTCCAAGATGCCGTCGGGAGATGGGAGAAAGTTGTAGATAGTTTACCATCACTGCAGCCCTCCACCAGTTTGGGCTTTATGGCAGAGTGGCCCGACGAAGCCTCTCCTCAGTGCAAGACACCTGAAAGCCCGCATGGAGTTTGCTACAAAACAACTGAAGGACTCCAAGAAGGTGAGAAATAAGATTCTCTGGTCTGAAGAGACCAAGATAGAACTTTTTGGCCTAAATTCTAAGCAGTATGTGTGGAGAAACCAGGCACTGCTCATCACCTGTCCAATACAGTCCCAACTGTGAAGCATGGTGGTGGCAGCATCATGCTGTGTGGGGGTGTTTTTCAGCTGCAGGGACCGGACGACTGGTTGCAATCGATGGAAAGATGAATGTGGCCAAGTACAGGTATATCCTGGACGAAAACCTTCTCCAGTGCTCAGGACCTCAGACTGGGCCAAAAGTTTACCTTCCAACAAGACAATTACCACACAGCTAAAATAACGAAGGAGTGAATTCACAACAACTCTGTGACTGTTCTTAAATGCCCCTGCCAGAGCCCTGACTTAAACCCAATTAAGCATCTCTGCAGAGACCTAAAAATGGCTGTCCACCAACGTTTACCATTCCTCCTTGCAGATCCTGGAGAGGAATCTGCAAGAGGAATGCAGAAGATCCCCAAATCCAGTGTACAAAACATTGTTGCCTTTCTCCCAAAAGACTCATGTCTGTATTAAAAGATCAAAAGGTGCTTCTACCATCGGAACACAGGGTCTCTGCAGAATTGGACCACGTGCTATTTCAGTTTTTCTTTTTTAATAAATCTGGAAAAATGTCAACAATTCTGTGGTTTTCTGTCAATATGGGGTGCTGTTTACATTAATCAGGGAAAAAAAAATAACTTAAATGATTTAACAAATGGCTGCAATATAAACAAAGAGTGAAAAATTTAAGGGGGACTGAATAATTTCCGTACCCACATTTTTATACTCAGACTCCATTTGAGACCGATGTTATCAAGTAACCGATGATCTGTACTTGTAAGTTGAATTCAATCCTTGCCATACCAGGAAGCAGGCGAGGCATTTGACTTCATTAACTCCTCGCTACATCATGGCTGTCTCTTCTTCTGCATTTCGCCTCCCAACCTGTGCCTGTCATGGGCCTCATCCCATTCGAACACCACATTTTCGTTCCATTAAAGAATGCATGGAATCTAAGTCCATGATCACTCATGATTGATCTCAGCCCCCTCTCGTCCTCAGACCTCCTCCGCTGCCACTGCTCTTCTCCTGCACTCCGGACCTCCAGGTGGTTCTGGTATCAGTTCTCCCTGGTAGAGTTGATAAGGCATATCAGCGTCCCACACCCCCGGCGCCGCTCTATGGCCTCCATCGGAGCCGCTGCCAGGCAATTCCTCTTCGCTTGGTACTGTCCGTGTTACTGACTCGTACAGCAGTGGATCTCGCACCAGACCACGCTCTCTCTCGCAGAAGTAACTCCGGCCCTCTTTACGAGAGATAAAGTTCGCTGACTACGAACAAGTCTCAGAGTGCTAGTTCTTGCAATGTCGAGGAGGTAATTTATCGCGATTTTCTGGGCCTTGCTTTTTTTGTTTTATTATAATTTTAAGTACCAAGATTACATTAAATCAAAGTGAATACGTTAGATTTCTATTTCACCGAAAATGGCTGTTTCTTATAACTTTCTGACTGTAAATTGATCAGCAAGAACATTGCTTCCTTAGCAGCAAATCCAGCATGTAGAATAAGTTTCTGAAGATCACCGCCGGTTGACAGAAGACTGGCGATAAAATGCTGCTGAAAATTTCACTTTGCATCAACGGAATAATTACATTTTAAAATAATTCAATACACAACAGTTATGTTTTAAATACTAATTTCACCCTATTACTGTTCCTTGTATATTTTTTGATCACAATAAATCAGCCTTGGTGAGCAGATGATATCTTCATCTTCAACAACATTAAAAACATCTTACAGACCTCCTAACTTTTGAACAGTAAGTATATCTTTATTATATGACATATTTTTACCCAATTCATTTGTTTTTTTTACATATAAAGTATAGCAAAATTTGATGCCTTTGAATGCTTTGGCCTGCCGTGTGAGGGCTGCTATCCCCACAGAATTTGGCCAAAATGAGGTTTCATTTCAACAGGAAGTATAATTGTTTACTCCTTTCTGAACCGCCTTTCAACAAGCTGTGTCTCATCTCGGAGGCTGCGTTACCTCCGAGGTCCATTGTGCAGTTGTCTACATAATGAGGTGGTCTCTTTAAGAAAAATAATTAATCATGGGGTGAAAACTGTTATTCCTTGTGAGGTGTAAAATACTGTCATTTCTTTCTTTCTTTGCAATCTAACGGTTACTTTTCTTAATGAGACCACCTCAATGATGTATGCAGCCGACAAAATGCGATCTCCGAAAGATGCAATCTCCGAAATGAGACGCAGCCATGTTCTAACATTCAGAAAGTAGGCCTACTTATTCAATTTTCAGCAACTTGTGCCAATCTAATGAACAACAGTATGAATTATGCTGGTACATGGAAGTCTGTAAATAACTAAAATCAATTTTACATAAAAGCCTTGAATTTCAAGATTTTTTTTTTTAGAAACTCAGGTAACAACCTGATTTGAAAAACACCAGATTAAAATTCCAGCTGGTGTCTGAAAAAAAACCTGTGCTTACCCTTCTGAAGAGCACGGAGAGCTGCATAACGATGGTTACGGACCCTTTTCCGGTCGGCTGTGCTGGATTGCCGTCTCTGAATCTCCTTGCAGTAATACTGCACTCTGCAGTCACTGCTCAGGTGTGAGAAAGCCTCTGTGTGCTCTGGCTTCAGATGGGCCTGATAGCGCTCTAGAAATACCAAGGGCTTTGATTCGTACTGATCCATTAAAACCTTCTTCTTCTCCTCCAAAGTTAAGTCTGACTCTCCCAGCTGCTGACTTTTCACTGGACTCCCACTGGCTGCTATAGCCTCTATCATTGAGCTGAGACAGCTGGATGGCTCATCCTGAGGAAAACAAGCAAGAGCCACATGGTTAGAATCATGTATCGAATTATACTGCACATATGAGCTGAACACCGGTGACACCTCACCTTTTGATTTGGAGAGCTGCTTGTTGTGTTTAGGGCTTCCTTGAGATCCGTCTCAGGAGGACATCTGTCTTGAGCAGCAGGTTCATTGCAGTTGTCAGATGTGTTAGGTTTAGTGCATGGCTCGATTTCTCCCCACAATGCTGTCTTCTGCTTTAGAGAGCAGTGTCAACAGAGATACAAGCGGTTAGTATCATTTGGTAATTGTACAAAATGACTAGATATTATCTACATCTACAGGGAAAAGCTAGCATTTTGTCTTTACCGTCACTTTTTTTTTGTGATGAAAGATTGATTTTAAGGAAGAGGTGGAGTTTAAGCAAACTAAATGACTGGAGAAGTCTTGATCACCAGAGAGACGTCTGTCATTTCACTGACATTTGGACTAAATATTACATTTGACTAAAAAAATACACTTACATGGATGAATCATTCACAATAAGCATTATAACAAGCATTTAGAAACTAGTTTGGGTGAATTTCCATTTCATAACTTTACTTTCATTAGGCATGACTTTCATAAACCACTCTTCTGTAGATGGTGATGAGCTGAACACATCTCACCTGTACATCTGCAGAGTCTGTCCATCTCTGGCTTGTCCCACAGCTGCTCATGTTTTCATCCTCCTGGGGCTTGATACACGGCTCGATTTCTCCCCACAATGCTCTCTTCTGCTTTACATAGCATTGTCAACAGAGATTCAAGAGGTTAGTATAATTTGGTAATTGTACAAAATGACTAGATATTATCTACATCTACAGGGAAAAGCTAGCATTTTGTCTTTACTGTCACTTTTCACTCTCTTTCTAATTTTTTTAAGTCGTGATGAAAGATTTGGTTTTAAGGAAGAGGTTAAGAGAGTTTAAGCAGACTAAATGACTGGAAACTTCTTCCAGCCCAGGAGACGTCTGTCATTTCCCTATGTGACGGTCGAACATTTGACAAAAAAAATACACATACGCATGGATTATCCTCACCAATAAACAATACAAGTATTTGGTGAATTTCCATTTCATAACTTTACTTAAAGGGGTCATATGATGCTTTTTTAAAGATCATTATTGTGTGTATTTGGTGTACAAAATATGTTGACATGCTTTAATGTTCAAAAAACACTTTATTGTTCAAATACCTGACGAGTTAGGTCCGCCCTAGGCCCCGCCTCTCTAACCGGCTTCGTTTTCTCTACAGTCCCTCCCTTCAGAACAGCGCATCTGCTCGATTGGCCAAGCTGACCCCGGTGCATTGTGATTCGGGCCGTAACACCGCAATCACCTCGTCGGAATGACCGCCCCTTACCATAATTGCTTCAGCTTTCAAAGTAAATATCAATACAGTTAATAATGTCGTTAGTTTTACAATCAGTTCAAGCCCGAAAGTGGAACGGAGTCGCGTGACAGACACAGTTGATGAAGCTGGTATGTGTGCAGTACAAAAGCCACGGTTAAGACAGCTGACTCCACTGTGATGTGACCCTGTCTCTCTCTCTCTCACTCTCTCTCACACACACACACACATGATGCGCAAAACTCTGCATTTGAACAATCAATAGCAAAAACTAATAACAAAACAATAGCTGATTCAAAAGTGTCAGATTGTAATAGCAAAGTCAGAATGACCTCATCTCCTAGGTTCACGAAACGGTCATCAATAAAATGCATTGCTGTTCTGTTTTAAGTAATCTAAAAGATTCCTAAATGCATCTACTCTAACTTTCTGAAGGGCCAAATAATGTGCTTTTTGCTTTCGCCTACAAACACAGCGCTCCTTGACAATGCCTTCTATTCAAACACTAAGTAGGTTGTTACGAACAACGCCTTCTTTCTTGCCATGACATTGGTGCGCATTAGCAATATGTCCACTAGTGAGTAGATTGTTGGGTGTTGTAGACGATCCTTTTTAGGGAGGGCGTGGCAGAGCCTTAACTTTTATGAAGAATATCTCTTTGGTTTTGAGACTTTAGTCTTTGCAACTTCAGGGATCGTGTCTACACACAATCAGCTTGTAACACTCCAAAGAGAAAGGAAAACTTGAAATCGCATCATATGACCCCTTTAATAAAGTTCTAGTTGTGTGCTACAACTAACCCAACTCACTAACTAACTCACATTTAATTTTTTCTCTCTCTCTCAATTACAATAAAATGTTTTCTCTTTTTACCACGTAATCTTCTGTTTTGTTTGTCAGTAAAGGACTATCTTTGTACCCTGTTTAAGTGCATAGTAAAACATTTAAATGTATTTACGTAGCCTGAGTTGGCACAATGCAACATCATTTGTCAGATAGCATGTAATCAGACCATGCAAAACTGTACTTCTCACCAGGCATGACTTTCATAAACCACTCTTCTGTAGACGGTGATGAGCTGAACACATCTCACCTGTACATCTGCAGAGTCTGTCCATCTCTGGCTTGTCCCACAGCTGCTCATGTTTGCATCCTCCTGGGGTTTGACACACGGCTCGATTTCTCCCCACATTGCTGTCTTCTGCTTCAGATTGCGGTTTTAGCGCTGACTGTTGTTGAAATTTTACCGTGATATTTCTGTCTATCGGTGTTTTATTCCGCCAAACATACCAACGCTAATTCGAAATCATACTAAATGTGTAACTAATACTACAGTAAGACGTTACCATCCTTGGCTATATTTGTAGCAGTGGGATATATAACAGACACTCGTAACACTTAATTAATGTAATCATTTTACATTTGTCCTTTTAATTGTCCTGTATTCAAAACAACAACTCAAGAAAAGGCGTTTTGGTTTTACGTTCTGACCCGTCAGTGTAGCCACTCTTCTTCTTCTTGTTGGCTTTACGGCGGATCCACACTTATATGCATTAACCGCACACCTATAGCCACATGGCCATTGCACTCTATCACAATCTCCTGATACCTACCAACCCACATGGTCACCACCCCTTGATTCTTGTACCGCCTGAGAGACTTCATAAAGCTTCACCGGGCTGCTGGTTCAGCTCTTCTGCTCTTCTCTTTCTTTCTTCCTTCTTCTTCTTAGTGTTTTTAATGGCTGTTTGGCAATCAAGCGAAAAAGGTGCCTACCGCCACCACTGATCATGGATTGTGGAAGTGTGCATAAATTTGGAGAGAAGAAATACAATGGAAAGAAAGCAAGACACGAACAAAAAACTATTTCGATCTATTGTTCCATTGTTTCACGGTATTTTACACATTTTCTTGCACCTCGTTGATACAGCCCTCGACCCTTTCCAACAATACTTTTAAGAACTATTATCAACTCCCAGCCATCCTCAATGCTTGAATGTAATTGAAATCTTCCTCTTTCATTATGCAGACCACTCAAGATATGGTTTCACTGTTTCTAATTCTCCCCATTTCCCAACACTTTTCCGACTCCCGCTTACCTGAATTTATAACAGACTATAGTTTAATGCTGTAGGGCTATTCTTATTCGTGATAAGATGACATCTTTCTTCTATTTCCATATCTTTTCTCTCATTTCCACACCTCCTGAATCTTGAAAAGATGTCCTTCCTTGCCCCTTATTCCAACTGTTGCCTTTCTTACTTACTTCAATGCATATCCTCTCTGCATTCAGCCTTATACTTAAAGCTAACTTAATTGAAATTGTGTATTGATTTATGCTTTCTTTGCTAGCAAGTCTCTTCCTCCTTCCATCCACACCCACATATGCTGCCCCAGAGAATTTTAACCTCTATCCGTAACTGCCTTATATCTAACACCATTTGTCAACTTCCAATACAAGCTTGCCGCTTCAGATTTACCACTTATAGCTAGGGAGTGCCGCCATTGATCAGTACAACTATCCAGTTCTTCTGGTGACCTCTTTCGATCCCTGAGAGCTAGTAATGAGCTATCATTCGGTATAAAAATGACCACCTGAGCTGATAATCTTGTAGCCTTTTTATTTTACAAGTAGGAATAAACATTGCTAGCGCGGTGGCTATCCAGACTCGGGCTTGCCTTAGACCCATCTGGAATAGGGTAACACAGAATAATACTCTGAGTTGAGAGTGGGAACTAACTACTTCATTGGCATGCCATCCCGGTTTGTTGTGTTTATGACGTTGTGAAGTTGTAAGCCTTAATGGCATAGGGAACAAACGAGGAGGAATTGCTGGAATAGCAACAGAAGGAGCAATATCAAGGTCTTTCAACTCCAAGCTGTTTGCCTCCTTCCTTACTACCCAACCAAAGGTTGTAATTTCTTTGTATTCATATTCCCAACAATCTTTCAGAATTATTTTAACTGGATGGTTTTCCAGATGTCCCTTTACACCATACCAGTACCTTAATCTCAGCTGAAACCTAGTGTAGCCACTCTATTAGTTCCGTGTGGAACATTTTCAATGCAAATTGAAAGTTCCGTTTATTCCAACGTGTGTAAATTCACCATTGTCCAGTAGGTGGCGACATACGCCAACACTCCGCTATATACTGCTACTGCCTTTGACTAGTCAGAAACCAACAACCAAAAATAATTATTACAGCAACACAGCTTTCGGAATCATCTTTGGGCATCATCATTTTAAAATTAGCTGCATCTTATAACTGAGCATTGAATATCAGGTAAGTAGTGAATAACGCACCAAAAACAATAATAATATTTGTCGCAAAAAAATTCCAGTGTTTCTAATAAATCTGTTATTTTGTCGTGATTTTAAGATACTGTAGTAAGATAAGCAACGCATTTCAGTCACCTCACAGCACTTTAGTGGGGTTTTAGAAAGCTTTTTGGACGAGGTTTATGAGATTTGGTAATTTTTATCCGTTGTGATGCTTGACAGCTTTAATGGTGTGCCTCATCTTACTTTACCTTCGACGACTGGAGAATAGCAGTGTAAACAATTCTTAAAGATGTCATTTTGTTTTCCATAAAGGTGGGGAAAACATACTGATTCACATTCGCATTCATTTTAATGACAGTTGCTCGGCTGGCGCAGGATGCCCCAGAAGTATATAATTCAGAATCTGCCATCTTTAATGATGGGCGCTCAGTTCTGCCACCAAGTTTAATGATTCAGCATCCTGAGACGTAAATACCATAATAATAATAATAATGACTAAACCCTTCATTAGTGACTGTGCACTCTACTTTAATATGAAATATTTGCAGTCTGCAAAATGTTGCTTACTTCCATTTTACATTTACTTCCATAAGAATACTCAGCCACTTTTGAATAAATTGCAATAAAATAAAGAAAGAAAGATTTTGCCAGATGGTGTAGTTACTACATTTACCTGGGTCTACATCTGGGATCCTGACATTGCATGTCTGCATACAGATGAAATGTGGGAGTGAACAATCCTTTGTTACTGTGATCATATCCACTTGTTAAGTCATGATGTATGGAATTCTGCTTTTGAGTCAAAGTCTCTACTTGTTTCAGTTGAGAATATTATCTCACAAGCTGTTTATGAGCACTATTTATTCATATCACACATTTACGCTAAGCTTTATATGCTACAGTCCCTAGGTTCACGGACTCCTGGACATCAGTATTTTAACCATTCATAAAAGATGAATCACTGTCTGGCCATCTGAGATTTCGGTATGGAGATAAAGTTTAAGCTACACTATTTTAAAGCTGCTGTATGAACTGGCTCTGCTTCTGACCTTATACTCTCACTATCTCTGTTTGTTTGGCCCTCGTTATAAACAAAAGACAAATTGCATCTGATTGAAAGAAAAAACTTTTTTTAGGGACAGTTTAATATATTAAAATAATATTGAACTTCCTTTTGCTGGAAAATGTTTATCTGTAGATGACAGAGAATATCCCTCAGATTAACTGTGGTCATTACAATAAAAGGTAATACAATGTAAAAATAGGATTGTATATAGCTTTCCAAACACCACTTCTTTATCAGCCAAGTCATATCAAAACCAAAACAAAAAAAAACAAAAAAAATACAGCATTAATAAGTTTGCATTAATAAATAAGTTCTAGTTGCAATAACAAGAGAAACGGACAGAGAAGGACATCATGCAGTGAAGCTTGAGGAACTCGTTTGATTATTATTGACGTTAAGGACATTAGGCTGCTTAATGGCAAAAGCTCATACTAAAAAAAAAAAATGCTAAGAATGTCCATGTGCCCAAAGTGATTGAACACTTTACGCAGTTATATACTACTCCATCCATACAGCTCTATCATTTATTCAATAGCAACTTAAAAAACACCTCTCAACAATTCTCTTGCAAAAAAACATGGTTCTAGTACCATAAGATACATGAAACACTGCACACATTTGTCTCAAAGTCCAATATTAAATTGATGTCTGATTATGTTGTCAGAGTACATACTTTTATCGGTTGTAATCATCCATGATTTTTGCTTACAACTAAACCTCTTACACTCATCTCAACATAGACTATCATAAAATATTGCATTAGACAACAATAAGTGAGTTTACTCATTTCTACAAAGAGGAATACCTTGTAATTACATCTCAGTGCAATTAGATATGTCTACAAATGGAAAATATCTGAAAATTGAAATATCAAAAACTTGTAAAACATCCAGATGTTTGTATTTCTAAATCTCTCAATAACATGCAACTGATTTTCCCTCTCCCATCTTTTGAGGAGAATCATAAATGGAGAAAAAAGTAAATTAGCACAGCGCAAAAGCTGCATCAGCTATTTTAAATCTCAGGTGATACATTGATGACACTGGATATGTAGTTGAGTCATATAATTTAAAGAGCAGGATTCGCAGGTGTTGTTTACCTGTGATGTACCAAAAACATCATGGCTTAGTTTAACTATACATAAATCACATTGATCACTTCTAAAAAAAAAATCCCCTCTAAAACCATATTGGTGTTCCGTTCATTAACAGTTGTCTCATTGTTTCACAAGGGCACAAACCAGCAGTGGCGGCTCGTCGGGGGAGGCACAGCTTCCCCATAATTTTGAGGTGAAAATGGGAGGAGGACGATTTAATGTTAATAAAATTCATTTCATTTCAGTTCATGTCTCAGAATGTGTATTTTTTTGTTTGTAATTTCACAGTTGTAATACCATAACGTGAAAGCGGCGCTTTTCTATTGCGAATGTGCCGAATCTGCTGATGTAATTGCAACCGCTAGGTGATATAGAAGGGTAAGGGGAGAGATGAGCTCTCGTGCCTCCGTTGGTAAAAAGAACCCTTGCAAGGGAGGCTAGCCTCCCTTCTGATATCAACCAATCATCATGACGTAAATTACGTGATAGTTTGAACATCTGCCGCTGCGCTGATAATGTACCAAGTACTTATGAGTAGTAGCGATATTGAATATTTGATTGCCAAAAGAGTTACCAAGCTGTCATTCAAACAGTATAAATACAAATTTAGGGAAAACGGCCTAAGCTGCATATAGGCTACAGCAGTCGGCTTAATAACATCGCGCAACAGGCAGCTCTCTTTTAACACATACTTTTAAGAAGGGATGGATGTTTGCTTCAAGTGATAGGCCAGGCATGTGAAATTATATTATCTTGCTGTATGTGTGTTGTTTTCTTTACGTTTTCTGACTAAAAGTAACCAAAAAGCCATTTTGAAGTGGTTAAGCAAATATTAATAATAATAATCGGCAGGTATCCCAGACCAATACAATTAGTGTGCATCCTCTATTTTAAAACCCACGAGCCGCAACTGCACAACCAGAGTGCATTTCAAAGCAAGAAAGATAAAAAAAATAGACAAGCCTTTAGCTTGGAATACACGACATAGAGTTTGCCACCCATTTTCCGTTTTTACCGTCCTGGAAATTGACGTCTAATTGCCGAAAGTCAAGATCCAAGTCTGCAGATGTTTGAGTATGAACTATTCATAGAAAATCGCATAGTGAATCACTGAATATTCGAAAGATGCCACAATCCTGCACAGAACGGCTCAACGGCTCTGTGAGAACCTAGAGTATGGTGAATGACGTCAAGTTGACCGTTCCAAGATGGCAGCCGCATCTACGTGCCTGGAGCCGTCGAATGGGGAATCTATACATATCTATGCTCTATGATCTGAACAACGTGAAAGTCCTGTAGTGTGTGATCCTCAGTCATGTAGTGTATGATGGCCAGTTTTCCTTTTTCACTATTTACAAAGTTGGTAAGTGTATGATACCTAGTGTTTTAAATATCTGTTCAGATTTTAAAAGTCATGTAGTGTATTCCAGTCTTTAGTCTTCTGCTTTGACAGTTATAAAGTTTGAACATCAGGAGAAACAGAACAAGGTCACATTTACATTTGAATTACTCTGTCCTTCACATGCAACTTGTGCCACAGCCAAGGGCCCCAATGTTAAATAGTTTTCTGTTTTGTTAAATTAGGTTATAATGTAGAGTGTAGCAGAAATTGTAATATACATTTTGAGATGAACCTGAGTATGGTAAAGGGTTGTGTATGTGAGATGCACGTTACTGGCTATGCTTGTTTAAAAAGTGAGTAACCTAACTGGGTAAACTTACAGAAACATTTATAGTGTATTGCACTCAGGCTACAGATCATTTGTAGTTTGGTTCTCATTGGATCTATATAATACGACACACCCCGTCCTCCCAATAGAAAAATAAAAATCATCTCAATATCAGTAGGCCTAAACAGACTAGCATTGATCCCACAGCTATTTGATTAAAAAATTTACATTCACAAGAAGACAACAGAAGACAATTCAAATTGATATGTGCAAAAACATTATAGATCTCTATAAAAAATATGTGCATATGAATAGAGCTTGTTTCTCCACTAATACAATATGTTCTCTATTTACACATTATGAGTCAATAAAATACATAACATGTACAGTTCTTATTAGTTCTTTTAATCTGTATACTCTGTCTCTACAGAAAACATTACCAATGCTCATGACAAAGGGAGGAAAGACTGACAAATATGATACAGATGATACATAACACTACACATCCTGAACTCAAATCAATGTGATTGAGCACTGGGATTAAAATGAGAACCAGAGTTCCATTTGGAAACCTGAAATTGCATATCCCATGTTCAACACCTTGCCCGATCACAGTCAGATCAAACGCTGTTCCCTGCTAGGATCGGCTGCCATTCCTAGCTGGCTTTCACGATGATATTATATTTGAAAAAGAAAGAAAGAAAACTTTGGCTACAGAAAGAGGTTGACGTCCCCTATTCAACTAGTTGCCGCACCCTTGAGTGTGGATGGTAAAATTTGGCTAAAGCCGATGTCCCTCATTGGGCTGTCCTGTTTACAGAGCTGAAGTCAGTGGATTCTTCAAATCGGTTATCAAAGGGGGACGGCTGTGTGCTTTCACACAAAATGCCTGCCAGATTGCCCATTGGGGTGGGGTGCGGCAGGGACAGATACTCGGCACAGTGAGAGGGGTGCCGCTCTACTTTGATGAGCGGCTGGGTAGACAGCTGTTTCTCAATCAAATCCAGAGAGTCCCGCTGTAGGGCCAGGTCATAGGATGGCGTCCTCCTCCGTAGTAACATGCTGCTCTCCGACAGCTTTTTCATGGATGCAAGAGAAGCGGGAACTTCCGTTTCAAATGGGGGCTCGATGGAGATACATGGAGGGCTCATCTTTTTCTTACGGGGAATGTGCAATGACCGTCCACGCATTGGAATGTGCCTCTTCTCACTGAGTTTTTGACCAAACAGCCCATCATCTACTGAAGAGCAAATCTCAATTGAATGCCTACGATGGTCATCGGTACCATAGGGTTTTTCCAGAAAACCTTCTGTGTCCACGCTGAAGCACTTCTTTGGGTCTTTGACGCTTAAGTTGGCAGCACTGCTGCAGTTCTTCACAGGGACGGGAAGCAGCATCCCTGAGGTGGTATAAGGAGACAGGGAGTGACTCCGGGCTTCTGCCTGAATCCCTACCCACAGCCGTGCTGTACTGTTGATGTGGCAGACCTCCTCGTCGATCGGATCAGCGGAATCAAACATGGAGCCACTGGGGCTGGTGCTTCTGCTGCTGCTGGCCAGGCTGGGAGGTCGAGAAAGGATATTGTGCTGGCTATGGGGCTGCTGGAAGGTGTAGAAGCTGGGGGCATATCCACGTGGGGGCATTCGAGGAACATGCAGCTTGAAGCTGCCTGTTGTTATCCCTGCCTGTCTGTTGGGATTGTCTTTGGAGTCAAAACTTTGCACGTCGATGGAGTCATTTTTAATTGCCTCCTGAAAGAATAAACATAGGACAACGTGAACATGTAACCTGCAAGCACTGAACAACAGTGAAGCACTTAATACGGATGGGATGAGCGAGAGTATACCTGTCTGCGTAAAGTCCTGCCTATGCTGTGGGTTGGAGAGGGCATGGGAGGGGGAATCTTGGGGAGGTAGTTGAACTGGGAATGGGGAGGAACATCGGGGACCTGGAGCAGGGAATGGCTTTCGCATGGCTGGGAATGGACTGAGGTGATAGAGCCTACAGGAAAGGTTAATGAAGACTTTTCATAAGTTTTTTCCCCCTTTTGAGATCAGTACTTATTAATACAGAAAGTCATGTACTCTGATTCTTTATACCTAATTCAAGGTACCCTTGACTGGATTCCACTTCTTCTAGTGGATAAGGAGCACTGGCTGGCCTCACAGGGCGAAACATGTAGCTGTCATTGGGCAAAGAGTGCATCCTTGACACTGACATTTTCCGTGGAGAGAGCAAATTCTCCTGTGTTCTATGCATCCCATCATCCTGCGGAAGAGAAATATATTCTTCTGCTTTTGTGCTTTTGCCCTCACACATCAACTCACAAACCTATAAACACCTAGAGCCAAGCTTGTCAGGTTTATTCACCAGCTCACTGCAGCTGACAAAGCAAATACAATCCTTGCCTGAGCAACCCATGAGGGGTAACAAATGTTCCTGGCCTCCCCGCAGAGCCTCACTTCTCACTGTCCACATCCCCTCAGCATATTTTTTTTGTATTGTGACAACTCAGCACCCAATAAAACACAAATGCAATTCTGTTGCCTGCAGCTAACTCAGGTTGCTCCTTATAGAGTTAATGGTGCTCAATAAGTGCAAAACTAAATTTAGAACAAATGGTATAATGCAGGGGTGCCCAAACTCGGTCCTGGAGGGCCGGTGTCCTGCAGAGTTTAGCTCCAACTTGCCTCAAAAAACACACCTGCCTTTCAAGGTTCGGTAGCCTATTAAGATCTTGATTTGCTGGTTCGGTGTTGTTTGATGGTGTTGGAGCTTAAACTCTTCGAACTGGCCCCTCCCCATGGCCCGAGTTTTGGACAGCCCTGGTATAATGTTTCGTACACTATGACCAGTTCATTACACCACCTTCTGTTTTCACAAGACCCCAAATATATTATCCCTAATAAAAACTATCATAAAGGGCAGCTATATATTTTCATGTATTAAGAAAAATTTAAAGGTTCATATTATGCGATTTCACTTTTTCCTTTCTCGTCTTTGGAGGATTACAAGCTCTTGGTGCTTAAGGAAGATCTGTAAGTTACAAAGACTAAAGTCTAAAAAACAAACAAAAAATCCCAAGAGATAGCTTTATAAAGTTAAGAGTCGCCACACCCTCTAAACGGCTCGTTCTACACACCTACATTCTAATCCTAGTGGTAAGATTTGCATAAACGTCCCAGTTCACACTCAAGAAAGAAGGCGTAACTTTTTTTCTTGCTGTAGTATTGTTGTTGCCGCTGCCGCCATTTCGTGAAGGCGCTGTGTGTTTCGTTGTGAATGCGAAAATACTTTGTTTGGTCTTCCAGAAGAGGACGATATTGCTTCGTCATGCTTGGAGTTGATCCGTGCTGGTCGCTGAGGGAATAGTTCAACTTTGCGCTGTGGATCGCCGGCTCGGCTTTCACCATGGACAAAGCGGAGTCCAGCCCAGAGTCGTCACATGTCCTTCCGGATGCTCCTTCGTCGAAATCGCCGGCCGCACTGTTCTCAATCCCACCCGCCTCTGCTCACTCTAACCCTCCGCCTTTCCCCACGCTATCAACCCCCAGCCTTGCTCACTGTAAGGCCGCACCGCCTGTCTCACCTCACCCCTCCGTGTGATGACGCGGTGTTTTCGTTTAAGCCTTTGTTGACCGTCCCAAAAATGGACACGACTAGAATCTGGTTAAGTTTTTATTTTAAACAACATTTGTCTCCAGCACACTTCAACCCAAATATTTCAGATGTGTGACAGCAGCATTTTATGAGGACCGGTTTCCTATCCATGGAGAGTAGCTACAATGCAGTGCTGTTCTGACTCAAAGAACTGTCCGTACGTTTTTATATATTTAATAAGTTTCTATATTTTATATATTTAGCACGTTTTTTGGGCAGTGTAGAGTGCGCTGTTGTTTGTTCATATTCTGTCCGATCACAAATGCGACATGAGGTTTTATGTTTAATCGCGGCGCAATGCATCAACCTGGCAACGTGTAAAAAACCGTATAATCATTATACGGCATAATTATGTCCCCTCTGGATGCAACGAATGCCTCGTTTATAATGGGTTTTCATGTTTTTGAATCATCGCTCCGGCCGGACAGGGCATCATCACAATATGGCAAGGGGCGTAACATTTCCGTCACACGCTTGAGGTATTCGGCCAATCACAACGCACTGGATAGCTGGCCAATCACAGCACACCACACCCCGCTGCTTTTTTTTAGATTCTTGCTTGGAAAAATCGCCGACGCCTTTCAGAAAGGCGGGGCATAGAGGAGAAACAATAATGTACAGTATGTGGAAAATAATGTGTTTTTTTAACTTTAAACATAAACACATTTCATTACACCAAATAATGTTATTTTAGCAGCATCATATGACCCCTTTAAGTGTTACAGCATACCCTAGCACTCTGTTGCAGCCCCCTGGAGTTCCCCAGATCCCAGTTTGAAAACCCTTCATTATTCTATTACCATAAATGCATGGCTTAACTAAAAACATTCTTTCTTTTCGACACTGTTTATTATTGACTTCTGAGTCATTTGGGCAGATATACCTGTCCAGGTGAATCTTGGCGTGCTCCTACATAAGTTGCCCTTCCTTCTGGCCCTGAAGAGCTCCCTGCTGAAACGTTGCTGAGACGCCGAGCCATTTCCATCTCCATCTCAATCTCAGCGTCCATTTCAGCATCTTCTTTAGCCTCCTTATTGCTCTCCTCCAGGTGTTTCATCAGTACAGCCACCACCACGTTAACCAGCACAAACTGAGCCATTAGCACAAAGGTGACGAAGTAGATGGGGGAGACCATGGGCAGATAAGTGAGGCAGTGCTTCTCTTCTGGAAGGCACTCTCGCAGAGTGTCCTGCACATATGCAATGCATTAATGACTAAAACTGCACCTATAAAACACTAAATGCAATTATAAAAAGAACAATGAAAAGTCTGCACTGTAGTACCTTCATTATGCCATTCCAGTTGTCCCCCGTCGATATTCTGAATAACGTTAAAAAGGCCATTCCAAAGTTCTCAAACGTAGCATGTCTGCTTAATCCTTCGCAAGGGTTGTTGTCAGTGCATTCTAGATGAAAATATAGGTAAATAATAGTTTGACAACAGTCAAATACTTCTTATATACAAAAAGCATAGCTAGACTATCACTGAATGTGTTGCTAAAAATGGAGATAACCTGACAGAGTTCCCTGTATGATCTTTAAAGGAGCAAATGAGCTGTTACCCCCAGACACGTCTGACACAATAATTAGCACTGATTTTAAAGTTGAAGGCTAATGAAAGTAATTAGAGTGCTTGCCCTTTAAGATAAAGCATAATCCTGTCATTTGTGTTCCAGAGGCCTCTCACATGGATATAAGTAGCATAGAAATGTCTGTTTGAGCCTAGAGGCTATCCTACAAAAATGCTGCCATTGCAAGAGCAAGCTCCAAGAAGCGTTTGGGGACCAAATTTAAGCATTTCTGGCCCAAAAATGAGAGTGGCAGCTAAGGTAGAGCAAAGCCCCTAGAACTGTTAAATGGAGCGCTCAGTATGAACAGTGAGCAGGATTGCAGCACTGACCTAGTTTTCCAAAAAGCTCCACGCCAAGTGCCGCATAAATGAAGAAGAGGAGCATAAACAGCAAGCCCAGATTTCCCACCTAAAGAGAGGAAGTGCATTATCACAGTATGTTATTAAACAATCAATCACGGGGAGAAGCACTGTGTTGTAGATACTTTATCTCCAACTTTTTCTCTGTCCTCCCCCATGTCTTACATATCCACACAAAGACAAAAACAAATGTGCAGTACATCTATATCTATTTAAAGCAAAATAACACATACACAGCATACTGAATACACTGTAGAAATGTTTTGTCTCTAATATACTGTACAGTATATATTAGAGTTACTTCAGCTGTTACGATATTATTCTCTGTAACACTTTAGTTTAGGGACCAATAATCACTATTGACTAGTGCTTATGTGGCCTCATAGGACTAGCATATTATAGCTGTTTATTAGTACTTATAAAGCACATATTCTGCAAAACCATATTCTACATCCTTAATCCTACCCAATACTTAACAACAAGAACCTACAGTACGGTTATAATCATTATTAGGAGTTTAATGAGGCAAAAGTCATCATTAAGAAATAAGTGGTCCCCCTAATATTTTTATAAAAATAAAAATATACATTCATTATTAAATAAATACATAAATTGAATGAATGTAACATTAGTTACAACACAACATTAAACACAACATTAGTTACCTGTGGTAAAGCTTGCATAACTGTGTCTAGCAGGCCCCTCATGCCTGTAGCCATCTTCAAAAGCTTCCGTACTGTGGGCAGAGGCACAAATCAAATCCCAGGCTATTAATAATAGAACATGCAAATAACTTTTTTGTTAAGCAGCTAAAAAACTAAAGTACCTCTGGCTATTCTCAGCACCCTCATAATGCGGATGATGGTGGGGTTGATTGGCAGCGCTGCATTCATCTTGATCTCCTCCAGGGTGATGCCCATGATAGAGAGCAGGACTATGGCTAGATCCAGTTGGTTCCATCTGCCAGCACATTATAACATTATACAGTTAAAATACAGCATCCAGCAACGAGCGTCGTTTAGCTAATCGGTTTTTGAACATTAGGCAAGCTGAGCAAATAAACCGTACACAGATTTATGAGCATATTGCAAACAACAACATACTGTTGATTGCACCTGTACATGTGCTAATGTGGGATTAATGATAAACAACAGCGATCATGACTCCTTTTAATTTAGCTGAATTCATTGAACTGAAACCAATGATTCATCCCGTTCCCTACGCATGACATGACATCAGACACCACATATTAAAACATTACTTAATCACACTGTCACGCTTAATTACAAAAGGTTAGTGAAGTTGCCCTGCAATAATATACATAATTCATTTAAGGATTCAAATGCTTGATTACTTCCAAATGCAATGCAGTAAGATTCAAGCGACAAGCAATTTGTCTGTCCACACTAGACGCAACCTGGCTATGTGATGCAACAAAATCATTTCAATCACTGCCAATCAGAAGAGCATATGGGCGGGCTCTCTCTGCAAGCGCACTGCACTGCACTTTTAACAAATACATACTGAGTGACTGATACAGTCTTTGTTATGGAATACAGTTGGTTTACATTGAGTTTTAACATTTATGTTTCCTTTCATTTATTTTCAAGATTATTATTACCCATTGTCGCTTTCAGTATGTAATAAAGGTCACAAAAAATGGTATTCAAACTCACATTAGACCCTTTTTAACATTAAATAAAGCACATAATCAGTACCTCAGATTATCATTGTCATAGTGTGTATGTTGTTCCAGCCATGATGTCGCAAATAAAAATAGAAACCATTTCTAAAATAGAATCTGCTGTCGCTCGTCGAATATTGCTTTCACGGCCAGTTAGGACAAAAACTCTGATTAACATGGAAAAGATACCTTTTATCGCATGTATGATTAAGACATGGTCTTATGTTAATTTTAGCTATAGTTATAATATTGCCAAAAGAACAAAAGAAGTTAAGCATAAGAGTAAGTTACATTTACACAATCCTCCTTTTAATCACTCACACCCTCTTTTATCACTTAAGTGTACATATTTTTGATTCTTCTTTAATTAGTGCAAATAATTTTTTCTGTCTGATCTAACTAACAGTCATGCTTTGATCTCATGTCTTTGTTGGCTTGAATAATAAATAATCAGTGCACACCATCTCTGAATGAAGATAAAAAATATATTTTGCTGTACACAAAGCTGATGGGGTCTTTAATTAACTTTATCGGGTTAAGCACTTGCAAATTACCGCATGACTACAGATATCTAAGAACACAAGTATATCCAATACACAAAGAGAGTGTGAGATAAGGGACAAGGTCACTGAGGGGTTGGGGACCGACAAGACTCCCCATAGACCTTCTAAGAGAGACTTTAGTATCAGGATTAGAATTAGAATAAGAAGGCTAAGTTAAAAATAAATTGGTAATGAGAATGTAATGTATATAGCAAGTGTAATACCATAATACCATCTAAAGTGCACACTAAATAAACACTTGTGAATACTGCTTGAAACCATAATTGTTTTGCAAGAGAATATATAATCTCATAATATCAATATAAAATGGATTTTATTTCCAGAAACGTCTTCATTGCAGTATAGGTTTGCATACATATATTGTTAATGTATTTACATTTACATTAGACAGAGCCATATAGTAGGTCACATTACCTGTCTTTGAAGAATCTCCGAAAGCCAAATGCCACAAGTTTGAGCAAAGCCTCAATTATGAAGATGATGGTAAAGACATAGTTGCAGTATTTCAGTGACTCTACAAGGTACTGTGTGAGATAGAAACAATGATTTCAGTGCTGTACAATTTATAGTAAAGTAGTATTTTGACAATAAAACCACATTAAATAATGCATAAATGTCTTTGCATTATATAAAAATATCAAACTAGGGGCCAGATTCATGAAAATCTTAAGAAAAAGTTCTTAAGTAATGTAACGTTGGTTTTGGATGTTGGTTAAATGTTCATGTTTTCATGTCTTTTATTTTGTTTTAGTTTTTTTCCATAGTCATGGTTCCTGTAATTACACGTGTTTCCCTTGCCCTCATGTGATCTTGCTATTGGTTCCTTTGTTCTATGTGTTTTTAACTTTATTCTGAAGAGTTATTCTTAAGAATGTTTTGTGAATCCGGCCCCAGGTGTCATTTATTTTTAAAGAAAGAGCATAAACGATTTTCAAGCAGAATGTTTCACAAAAAAATTTGTTACTGTAGGTTTCAATGCAACAAATCAAGATTCAAAGTGTTCATAGACTCACGTGAGGCTGATTGAAATGTTCAATAGACATGGTGACCACATTGATGCAGATGATGCAGGTGATAAAGAGGTCCAGGTAGTGGTTGGCACACAGTGTGTGGATGTAGAGCCGGGCTGGAGAGTAATCTGCATAGTATGGTCTCTGCTGGGCCTCTGTTGATAGAGTCATACAGACAGACAGCACAGAAGAGTCAGTGCAGGGTAAACACAGATAAGCCAAACCACTGATGCAGAGGAAAAAGGCACTGGGTGTAAGGGGACGACTGCTGCAGAGAGGACCAGTACTTTATCTCACCACCACTGTGATATTATTGCAACATTATTCATTCAAAGTCCTCTCATGCAGCACTTGTGCCTTCATGGGTTTCAAGCATGCTGCTTTGGTGAACATGCCGTTGTAAACATGGCAATATGTGGGAGAACCTATGAAAGGACTTCTGTGAGTAGCGCAAGTTACAGGGACAGGTGTTTCTCAAGGAGAGATTAAAGGTGACTGTTTATCGATTAGTTGTACTGTGTGTGTGATATATTGGACATGACAGCAACCATAAAATTTATTTGAGTTTGAATCCATCTTTCTGAGTCTGCCATAAAAGCATGTTTACAGGTAAATACCATATGCCAAGAGAGAAGCCTTTGAGCTACTGAATATCTGAGCATGCAGGTACAGCATAACCATTAAATGGAACATCTCTCCCTAGCAGATACCACACTCATGGCCAGCTTAAAAGTCTTATAAAGTTGCACACAGAAACAGTCTATCTTTCAATATGATGGGATAATGGCAGGCCCATTCTGATCCGAATTTGGGGAAAATCTGATGAATTCTGCAGGATCTAAAAAGAGTTCATCTGTACTCTAAGTGACAGTTGAAAGCTTTATTAGCAAATTAGTCCAAATATTTCATATAAATGAGCTCAACTTTGATCATTTGAATTTTGAGGAAATCCGCTGAGCTATCTGTGCAGATTCCATGTGGGTCTGAATAATGAACAGATCCACAGATCGGTGATTTGGATATACTGTATATAGAAATGTTTCTACAACTTCAGATACCTTTGTGTCCAAAGGGGTTTATGTTCTTTATGTCCCAACTATGATAATCTAAACAAATGTGAAATGAACATTTGTGATATTTGTTGCGTAACATTTATTTATTAATACATTTTTGTGTAAAATGATGTCCCTCAATTATGGTCTCATTTTCACAACACCAAACATTTTTGTTAATTGAGTCATGTTTGAAGAAAAATTAAGGTCAATCTCTGTTGTAAACATAATAATTTCCATCATAATTTTGACTAATTGTGCAAAAAATTAAAAAATATTAATTGTATGTAGGATGCATAAAATGCAAGCCATTAAATTATCCTGAATAAATCAATTTTATTTCAACCATATTAAAGGTGTCTTTTCCATCATAGAATAAATACTTCTGAACACAATACACAATTTGAGATGTCATGTGAATTTTCATAACAATTCTCCTGTGATATACGATAAATGTGTTCTATGAAACTATTTTCTTAAATCCACATGGCCACAGTTGAAAAAACATCTGTTTGTACGAATATTTGCCTCCTTTTCTTCCCTGTCCTGTTAAATGCACTCTGTGTTGAGGACAGTTTTGTGAGACGTCCTCGATCTATCCCAGATGAATGAATTGAGGGGCTCTTTGAATAGATCTAGGGAAATAAAACTCAACTGCTATGGACTCAACTATGAGTACTATAAGTCACAGTCACATACACGATTAATCCCTTGACTGCTGTAAAGGCTGGAGGAGCCAAGTGTGACAAACGTAGATAAAACTGTCAGCTTTTATGCTAAAGTTCATTTATTAGGAAGCTTTGCCCTGGCAGGCGTGGTGCTTAACCAAAGAACACACGTCTTCACATTTATTCGTTTAGTCACATAAAATCATGGCTGGCATTCTTAGATTCCTTAATGCTCACAACCAGACAACCCTAATAGTGCAGTGTACCGAACTGATTTAGACAGACAGCCAGACCACAGGCAACTAATATTCAGTCTCTCAACTGGATAATATGATGTAACTTTCCTTGATGTAAAATTACATATGTTTGAGTTCAGCACTCTAAATGAATATCATCCACACATCCCCCCAACTCATCTTAAAAACTGTCACGGAGCAACTGCCTCTTCTCACGTCATTGTTTTCCAGCATCGTGAGGACACCACACACTCTTTGAATTTCTTACTACCTCTTTGGATGTACAGTGGATATAGAAAACAATCACCCACCTTTAAAATGATCACATTTTGTTGCTTTGCAGCCTGAAATCCAAGTGAAAGATATAACACCAACATGTCAGAAATAAAAAAAAACAGAATCATCAGCTCAGCATGAAAAGAGTTTTGCTGGAGCATTTCAGTCCTTGAACTGAAGCAAACAATCAACTATGGGTGGCAAGGCACTGTCAAAAGATCTCCGGGATAAAGTTGTGGACAGGCACAAGTCAGGAGATGGATATAAAAAAAATAATTCAAAGGCCTTATCAATGCCTAGAAGCACATGAAGTCTATTATTAAGAAGTGGAAGGTTTTGGTACAACACAGACCCTCCCTGGATCAGGAAGTCGCTCCAAACTGGATGAAAGAGCAGGAGGAAACTGGTCAGAGAGGCAACCAAGAGGCCTACAGCAACTCTGAAACAGCTGCAGGAATTTATGACAAAGAGCGGTCATTGTGTGCATGTGACAACAATATCACAAATTCTCCACAAATGTGGCTTGTATGGGAGGGTTGCAAGAAAAAAGCCAATCCACAAGAAAGGCCACATGCAGTCACGACTGAGCTTTACCAAAACAAACCTTGAAGATTCTGAGGCAGATGAGACTAAAATTGAATTATTTGGCCTAAACTGGCGGAAATCCAATACAGCTCACCATCCAAATAACCCCACTCCTACAGTAAAGCATGGAGGTGGTGATATCCTGTTATGGAGGTGTTTCTCTGCAGCAAGGCTGGAACACTTGTCAGGATAGAAGGAAAAATGGATGGGGCAAAATACAATCAAATTCTTGAGGAAAATCTGCTGCCCTCTGCCAGAAAGTTGTCAATGGGAAGAAGGTTTATCTTCCAACATGACAATGACCCAAAGCACACAGCAAAACTGAGCACACAGTGGTTGAAGGAGAAAAAGGTGAATGTCCTTGCATGGCCTAATCAGAGCTCAGACTTAAAGCCCATTGAAAATCTGTGTAACGACTCGAAGACTGCAGTCCACAAACGCTCACCATCAAATTTAACCGAACTTGAGCAGTTCTGCAAAGAAGAGTGGGCAAATATTGCAAAGTCTAGATGTGCAAAGTTAGTAGAGACATATCCCAACAGACTAAAGACTGTAATTAAAGCAAAAGGTGGTTCAACACAATACTGACACAAAGGGGTGATCCTTTTTCCAACTCGGTGATTCTGGTTTTTAATTTTTTTCTGACATGTTGGTGTTATATCTTTCACTTGGATGTTATAAGTTGCACTGAGTAAATACAGCTGGATAAAACAAAAACTGTGTCCGTCTTAATTTCAGGCTGCAAAGCAACAAAATGTGATTATTTTAAAGAGGGTTGATTCTTTTCTATACATACAGTATGACTACTAGAGTTTGAGTTTTCAATTGATTAAAATTGTAATGTAATAATTTAAATTTGCAGATTTGCAGATTAACTAAATGCATTTAGCGATATTTGCTTAGCAAATCCCCAAATGAAGAAAAATAAAAGGCATGATGTGATTGTGACCAGAAGAGTGAATCCTTGAATATAAAAAGTGGCTTTACAAGTCAGTACATTATTGATTTCATTTCAGTGTCACTGATTATAAGCATATCACTGGCCTGTGGTCCACAGCAATCCATTTTGCAATTAAGTTTGTATCTGTCTGAGATACACTATTGTTCAAAAGTTTGGGGTCAGTAAGATTTTTTTTAAACTTTATACACTTATTCACCAAGGATGCATTAAAGTTAACTGGGTTGGAAAAAGGATCACCCCCTTGTGCCAGTATTTTGTTGAACCACCTTTTGCTTTAATTACAGTCTTTAGTCTGTTGGGATATGTCCCATCGGCAAATAAATTTAATCATTCCACAAAAATATTAAGCAGCACAGCTGTTTTCAACATTGACAATAAGAAATATTTCTTAAGCAGCAAATCAGAATATTAGAATGATTTCTGAAAGATCATGTGACACTGAAGACTGGAGTAATGATGCTGAAAATTCAGCTTTACATGACAGAAATAAATTACATTTGACTTAAATTGTACTTTGTTACTGTATTTTTTTGATCAAATACTGTAAATACAGCTTTGGTAAGCATAAGAGACTTTGCTTTTGAGACTTCAAAAACATTAAAAACCCCAAACTTACGAACGGTAGTGTGAACTTGGTGGTCGTTCACAGAGAACGCACTCTTGGTCTACACATGCAGACACATTTTTGGCCATTGCACTGCATATTGTGCCATGATCATAACATATTAAAATCAACTTTTCAAGTTTAAAAGACTTTGAAAAACATTTTTACATGTGAGGATGGGCTTTTTGCTGCCTGTTATCAGTAAGTGTTTGGTCAGGTGCGTTGACTCTACTGACTCTGCTCAAGCTTGGTACTTCAACCTTGAACTGCTCTGATGGTAGGAAAATGAACACTTAACTAACATTAAATGAACAGACCTAATTAGTACTAGTTCAAACTTCTATTAATTGACCACACTATATACAGTATTCACAGCAGGATGCTCTGCTGCTTTAGCCATGATGCTGACCCCATATGTACTGTGCAAACTTCCCCTGTTGGCTTGTCATGCAGCATTTTGTGTTGCGGGCATCTCATGCAGGAACATGCTGCAGTCCATCACAATCCAAGGCTGACATCAGATTGGAGCCAAATTGTGCATGGTTTTTGAATTTCCTCAGCCTTTTGACTGCTTCTGTCTTTTAAAAAAAAAATCTTTCTCTAGCTTTCTCTCTCAGGCTCTGGAAGCAGGCAGTGCTCAGAAAAATAGACTACCGACCAGACCCGCTATTCTCCTTACTCCTGCGCTTTTTCTCCAGCAGTCTCTGCCTCTTCTCCTCGCGCAGACGTGTCTCCTCTTCCTCCTGGTCCTGACGACACTTGTGGAAGTTCTCCACCACCACTCCCACAAACATGTTCAGCACAAAGAAGCTGACGATCAGCAGGAAAGAGATGAAGTAGAGGAGCATCCAGGGGTTGTGATTGCGCTCAGGCTGTAGGCGTGAAGGACAGGAAGATAGAGGACACATCCATCATATGACAAATTAGGAAGGTCATGTGCCAGAATGAGCAAAGCAGATCCAAACCTGCATGTCCACCCCGACAGCGTCCAACCCGTCATACATTATATTGACCCATCCGTCCTTACAGGAAAGCACGAACAGCGACATGAGAGCCTGCAGAAGAGAGACGCGTGCCGGCAAAACCATCATTCATTCAGTGCAGTTACAGGGCTCGTAATGACAATCTGGGAATCATTTCAACCATATTACAGCACAAATCGTTTTCCTGAAGTCCAATAAAAGTGAAAAGGCAACATGACCTTACTTTTTCACTCAGCCGATCGCTTTATTATGCTTCAATGTGTCCAAACCAATGAATAATGTCTAGTGAATAACACTTACCTGTCCCAAGTTGTCAAAGTTGTACTTTCTCCGAATCCATTTGTAGTTTGCTTGAATACAATCAAACTTATAGGTGATGTTTTTGGTATCGCCACCTTCACAATGGTAAAACTTTCCTTTGAAGAGCTGTAATTCATAACATCGCTACTGCGTTATCTGAAAATCCCTCACATCTCTGTTGAAAAGTATGTTGCATCTGAAGCAATTACCTGAACTCCAAGAATGCCAAAGACAATAAAGAAGGCACAGCAGATAAGCACAATGTTCCCAATGGGCCTCAGGGATGTTATTAGCGTTTCCACCACCAGTTTCAGTCCAGGAGCGCGACTAATCACTCTATTTATGTGAAAAAACAAAGACACAACCTATTTCAACCTGTTTGGATTCCAGGAGCATTTATGTAATGGTACAATTGTCTGAGTGACCTTTAAGATCGATAAACCGCTGCTTAGTCTTACCTCTAAAATAATTCAAGGATAACAGACTTCATTTCGCAAAGCTTTAGTTGAATCGGTAAGATTTTAACGTGTAGACTTGGGAGATAATGCAACCACATAATTAACCTTCAGTTTATTCCTTAACTGGAGCAATGACCATGTAGCGGATTTCATTGATTGCTTGAGCCTCAGACAAGGCGCGTTGTGACCTTTCGCTGGCTCACCTCAGCGGCCGCAGAGTTCTCAGCAGACGAAGAACCCTCAGGATGCCAAGGATTCGGTTTCCACCAGAGGAGGCCAGGGAGACCAGAATGTCAACGAGAGAGACAAAGACCAGCACCCCATCCAGAACATTCCAGGTGCTCTTCAGATAACTGTGCTTCCCAGCACAGAAGCCGAGGGCCACCACCTAACACAAGCCATATCATGTGTGTGAGAGTGTTTTGTGGAAAGAATATTCCTTATATAGAGAGAAAAGGCCTAAATCATACCTTCACAGTCATTTCAGCAAAAAAAATCACAGTGAAAACATAATTGGAGATACTGAGGAACATTCGCTCCTGAAACGGAAAAAAAAACGAAAGGACATGTTGTATCGTACATCCAGTAAGCATGACATCAGCAAATATTAGATGCAAATGGCCTTGATTACATTTAAGCAAACTTACAGATGGCTGAATATTGGGTCTTTCCAGAGCAATGGTAATGCAGTTTAGGAAGATGAATACCAAGACTATATGATCAAACAACTTGTGAGAAATTAACCTTTGACACATCACCCGAAACCTAGGAAAGAATTGTATAACAAAATTGCAGTACAAAAAATGAATGTGAAACTTTGAAAGGAAGGCAGTAGTTGGTCAATAGTTGTTTGGAGACAACAAATACTTACCTGTTCTGAGGAGAGAACAGATAAAGGGACCAGTCTTCATGATCTTTACACCACTTAGGTTTATATGCTTCAAACGTCCTCTTGAGACGGAAACAGAAGCTCTATAACACACAAGAGTGAGGAACTACAGATAATTACTACAGCATTAAACACTAACTACAGCATTGTCAGGAGTTTAAAGTGTTTAGGGTAGATACGATCCTCTGCGTATAAACATTACGCTAATGGTTTCGATTCAGTATATCAATAAAGAAGGATTTGAATGGATGCATGTTTAAATTTGATGAATTACCATTTTGTAGACCTAACAGCTTATTTTGCAAATGTGTTTTCTGCAATATACATTTTGCACAATTAAAATCCTTTTAGTCTAAACGTCTAATCGATTTGCCAGGTAATTGGATAGAAAGATGGATTAACTTGAAGAAATGACACCATGAAGCAGAGCTGTAATTATGTGGATGGTAATACAATTGTGGGAAATCATTATAAAAACATTTCCAACTAACTTCCACTTGTTCACATGAAGCACTGACACTTTTATGCAGTTTTTATGGACATTTTTATGTACTCAATTATCTCAATTATGCAGTTTCAGTTAACACCATGCAGCACCTTTCAAACAACTGAAAGTTGTTGTTTTTTAACAGCTCAGTAGTGACTCCATGATACATACCTCAAATTTCCTTTGCAAGAAATAAAATAATTTCAGGAACAGCTTACGAACACAAAAGACAACAATGTATTTTTATTTTTTTTTTAATATTTATTCATTTAGCAGATGCTTCATGTAGCGACTTATTGTTCATAAGTTCGGAGTTGTTAAGAATTTTTATGTTTTTAAAATGATCTCACCAAAAGGATGTATTTATTTGATCGTAAATCAAACAGTAAAATTGTGAAATATCATTACAATTTAAAATAAAAAATCTATTTTCTATATTACTTTTCTATTTTAATATATTTTAAAATGTATTTTTTCCTGTGATGTTAGATGACTTTCTAAAGCAGCCATTACTATGCTGCTCAAGAAAATTTTTTTTATTATCAATGTTGGAAAAATGTGTGTAAAAACCATGATATATTATTTTTCGGGATTCCTTGTTGAATACAAAGGTCAAAAGTTTTTTGTTTTTGTCTTTCAAAAAAAAAAATGTTTTGAAGTTTACTATTTTCTAAAATTTGTTAAAAATATTAATAATAAAGACTGAGTAGTTGTGCATGTCCAGACTGGTTGTGTATGTTGTTTGTATGTAGGCCTGTATTGTAGCCCTGTTGTTTCTGTTTATTTCACAGCACTTGAAAGTCAATTTCAAGACGAGGCATCTTGAGTGAGCAGATATCATCACACTGACACCAATAAAGGTTACTTTTCACCCACCAAGAAAAATAATTACTGCCTTCAGACTGAGGTGCTGAATCAGTTACAGCATGACAATTAGTCTCCTCACAAGACAAACCCCTGGGAAGACATGTTTGAAAAACAAGTCAGCATTGCCTGACTGTAACGAACAACACAGCATTAAGCCATGACTTACATCATCCATGTCCTCCTCTGCAATGGAGTCTTGTTTGCTGAGGTTGGTGGGCAGGTCGGTGGGCAGGTGCAGGTGCAGGCTTCTTCCATTGCAGTCATGGTAGTCTCCCAGTGAGCTGAAGCTGGGGGTTTGGGGCAGTTCAGGGATATCTAGAGAGCTGGGATGCTGCAGAGAGCCCCCACTGATACTGGCCAGCTTCACACCCTCAAAGTCCTCGTCCTCAAAGCTGCCCCTGCCCTCCCCAGACAGCAGAGACTCCCTCTCCCCAGACGTGTCCTTCCTTTTCAAACTCGGCGCCCGTCCTAAGCTGTTCCAGCTTGACCTGCGGCTGCCCCAGTTACTTCCTGAGCCACGGGGGTGACATGGAGATCTTCTTGGGCTAGTCTGGGATAGTAAAGGAAAATATATTTTCCTAGTAAGATGTCGCAGTGCCTACGTTACACATATTGCTTGTTACTGCAATTAAGTACTACAGTCAGGGGCATTTCTAGCCTTTCATTAGTACTGGGGCACATCGAATAGTGTCCCTATATTTTGATACTCTTTTGACAATGTTTTGCATATAAATTGACTTCACCTGCAGTACAGAGTTGTTTACAAGCTGTACGCACAAAAAAAGCTGCTTTGTCACTGACAAACAATATTAGACATTTGCAAGTTTTGTTTTCTACAGTGGATTTAAGGTAAATATCCACCTCATCCATTTTTTTCTTTGTTTTCTGTCTTATAAAGTAACCCCTTACTATCTTGGAGAGAGAAACTGCTGCCCCTGTGTCTAGTGATGCCCCTGACTACAGTTAAATAAATAGCAATGAACAATTAAAAAATACAAAATGACATTTCTGCATTTTCATTTCTGCATTTGACAGACACTTTTAAAGAGACATTACATTCAAGGTCGGAGTCAGTGACAAACAAGAGTGTCCATAATGAAGAAAATACTTTAAAAACATGTGCCACGTTCGCAAAAATGTCTTCTTTGTATTTATGTTGTTTCATATTGTTTTGAAAAGCATACCACTTTCAGGAAAGGTTTACATTTAATGAATACAAAAATGTGGTGCAACTATCTAGCAGAAAGTGATATCATGTTGTCTTTACACCTTGAATATATTGTATTAAGTGTACACATATTAATCATGTTTTAAAATATGTTTAAAATATATTCTACAATACTTTGTCGAGGTAAAAATATTGTAGAAAGTAAAATATCATGAATTTTGAATTAATAAATATCGTACAACATGACATTTCACAACCTGAGCTAACCTATGTCATAAAATGATTAATGATGACTTCACTTCCTGTTTTATGTTCTTTTTTCAACTACTGTACGCTCAAGCAATCTATATGTGATGTCACTGTAATGGACACCTGATAGTAATCTGAAAGCTGATTTTTTTTTCTTACCAGAGATTTTTGATCAAAAGCATTTGGATCTATTGAGATGCCACTGCCTCGCCTGGACTCGGTCAAATCAAACACTGACTCGGGGCCGAGCGAGCTCTTCGGAGTGGGCATGGGGGTGGCAGCAGTGCGCATGATGATTGGAGGGGGCAAAGTGCCTCGAGGATCCACATGCCCATTCGCTGACATCATCAGAGAGTACATCTTCAACTCTGTTGGTGGAAGTAAAAGGAGTTATTCGATGAAAGTCATCACCATCCAGTAAATAAAATTAAAGGGATTATCCATGAATGACAAAGTAGTAAAGGTAAATGGAAGAAGGACACATAAATAGGGCATTTTTCCCAGTAGATTCATATATGTGAAATGGATTCGTGGTGACTATAATGTGGCTCTAGAGGACCACTGCCCTCTTTAATGGGGTCTGCAATGAACTTAACTATATGCCTGAATGAACGGGCTAAGAATAGGAGAAATCTATGTAGTGTAAAAAGTGTGCATGAAAGTCATTTTACATGTTACCTGGCAATAACATGTTATGTGTTAAAGGAAGTAACCTGTAGCTTGTAATTCCCCCAGCTTCTCCTCCTCTTCAAAGTTCACTGACCGCTTTTCCTCATCTGCATCTGACCTGTTAGCATCTCCCTGCAAAACACAAGAGCTTTCTGTGGACAGCGCACAGTATTTCAGTAACCGCTCAGCTCACTAAAGTGTTATTCAGGGTGCACTGAAGCCAAACAGGAGCCGTTCTCTCAGAGGACGTCGGCCTCTGGCATCAACAACACACTGCCCTTCACTCAGTCACAGCCTGCTGTGCATACAGACAGCTGTGGTGCCCTTATCAGTACTCTGCTATTCATTCCTGTGGGCTGCATCCCGCGAACATGCGAGAGACAGTGTGCGGGGGCGTCGGCGCCGTGGTCGTGCCAAGCATGTTCCCAAGACTGTCATGACAGATGGCCCAAAGGCCCTGCGGAGCACTGTATCGGCAGCAAGGCTGCGGCAGTAGAACCCCCCAGCCAGGAAGTCAAGTCGGCGAATCCGACACCCGGCGTCCAGCAGAGTGTGTGTCGACCTCACGGGCGTTCTGCCTTGCACCAACCTGCATCCTTAAGAAGTCAAATTCTGTAAATCCCTGAAGCACAAGTTCAACTTGTGTAGCACAGGTTTACCCTCTTCAGGGTGACTAATTTGCATATTAGCTACAGATTTTGATTTTGAATTAAAATATAATATACAGTATGTTAGATTTAATTCCTATTCAATATTCTCGTCAGTCTATTCTTGCCCAGGTCTATGTTACATAACCCGAGTATGAGCTGGGCTGTGGGAGCAACCATGGCACACAAGTCTTTGGGCGTCTGCAGTTGGGTTCGTAAATTTGAAGTAATGAACACTAAGGCTTTCAGACACGTGGAGTAAAAAAAAATCATTTTATTATTAGATGATTTTATTTTTTAACCTTTTTTTAACAGTTACTTGCCGTGGCATTACCCATAAGGATAAGTTACCCCTCTTTTGATAATATTTTGGGTATTTGGATATACGTTGGCTCTACCTGCAGTACTGTACAAACAAACAATGGAAGACATTTGCAAGTTGTTTCCTACAGTGGATTTAAGGTAAATATCCACCTCATCAAGTTTCTTTCCGTATTTTAAAGTATCTCATTACCATTTAGTATGGGAAACCACTGCATACGATTCAGTGCATGAGTGAACTGTTAAAATGAATCAAACTGAATCATGAACAATTGGAATGTTTGACTGATTAGATCAAAAGGGTCATTCATTTGCAAAGATGGTTCTGTTTCGTTCTGACTCTCAACAGCTGATAGAAAACACGTCTTGACTGCCAAAATATTATTTGGAAAAATGATTCTCAGGTCAAATACTTATTTTTATGTTGACTACAGTATTTGTGTGAGCAATAAAGTTGAACTCCCCAGACTATCTGGAGAAAGCAACTACTTTGTGCACAGATCTTTAGAAAATAAACAGCTGAAATAGAAGGTTTTTTGTTACCTCTGCCTGAAACCCCTCCACTAAGATGGCCACCAGTAGGTTAAAGAGCACATAATTCCCAAAAGTCATCAGAGCCACAAAGTAAAGAGCCGCCCATGGGGTAGTGGAAGCCATTCCATTATAGAGGACCACGTTCCAGTCTTCCTGGGTCAGAATCTGAAATACAAACGCAAGCAGTTTAAGAAACAATAGAGGACAGAGAACGGCTGAGTAGAGAAAAATCTATTAATGTATTATTAATAATGTATTAATGAAATGTGCAATAGAGTATTGTTTTGTGCATGTATTTTCCTGCATCTGAATTACATAGTGGGAAAATTAATACAGAATTTGATGCCAGGTGTCCAATTTGAGTAGTGTTTTGTGATGAGACTGTACAAACTATTCAAAGTTCTACTTCTTACTGAAGTGAAAATAATTATCTGTCCCAGTTTAGCAATTAAGTCTTGTTTTTTTAAAACTGCAAAATAATGTTTTGATAATCTAGTGAGAATAGCTGCATACAGATAAAGTGTAGGTTCAGCGACTCAGCTTCATTACAGTTAATTGTGCTAATGCAAGAAATAATGCAGAAATAAGGCTTTCCATAGTAGTGAGCTGCATAGTAGCTACTATTTAACTTAAGATATTGATATGGAGCTAATAAATCGGTTTATGGGATATACAGATATTTAGAATATCCTAAATAACCCTAACCTAAGAGAAATAAGTAATTATTTACGGCACACTGCATTTGATATGTCAATGTCTCAGAGTGATACATTTTGAAAAGTGGAAAATAATGATTTTTCTTATTTTTTCTAATCTGCTATACAGAGTATGTAAGGACAGGTCTACACTGTTTGAGGTCTACACAACTTGGAAATTATTTTTCAGTTATTTTTAAATACTATTTAACTTAGTGGGTTACTTGCTATTTCTTTGTAATTATTTGTGAAATTTACAAGCAATTTCTTAGTGAAAGTTGTTTCTACACCATTTTTTCCCCAGTGTATGCATAGCTTGACCTCAGCACAGCCAGCACAGTCTCTGTTCTGACCTGAAACACAGTGACAATGGCCCACAGCAGGGAATCAAAGTTTTTCCTGTCTGGAATGGTGTCTCCATTCTCCATTTTCAGGCTGAATTTGCATCCAAAGAGATGCATTCCAAGAATGCTGTATTGACGGTAAAAGAAAAATGAACGGTATAAACATTTAAGTGCATAACTCCAGAATTATATTGATGATAAGACACATTTTCAGCACATTACTACTCACAAACTAGAATTAATGTTGCAGTGTTTTCTAAAGTCAAGATTATAGTCTTGGTGACACTGTGCATGGTTTTATTTGGTTGAATGAGTTGTGGGTGTGGACTGCACCTGAATGTGAAGATGAAAAGCATTAGCAGCATGCAGAACGTTGCCACATTGTCCATGGTCTTCATCAGGACCACCAGCTGTCTGCGCAGTGCAGGGAGGAAGCGCACCAGTTTGAGCACACGCAGGAGACGAAACGTCCTCAGCACTGAAAGACCCCCATCTGCCTGCCCAATGATCTCCCACACACTGTCACAGAAACACATGGTTATATTTAATGTATTTTTATATTTAACAGTTCACATAAAAGTCATAACTTCATTATATATATATAATTGTAGGTTGTTTTAATTTATTTTAACCATTCCATATTTTTCATTTCATAAACACAAAATATTTATACATTTTCAATTTTTTTTTTATTAAAATATTTGATTATACACAATGTTTGGGGCCAAATTGTAATAATATTTAACAATATTACTGTTTTTACTCTATTATTAACCAAATAAATACAGCTTTGGTTAGCACAACAGATTTATTTCAAACACATTTTAAAATGCATAATGTATATTTAGTAAATTTAGTATTTTAATAAGTGTTATATAAGATATAGACACACATAGATAAATAACAAATCTTACCTTATGACTACAATAATCCCATCAAAGATGTTGTAGGGGTTCTTGATATAGCCGAAGATGCCAAAGGCCAGCATTTTGAAGAGCATTTCGAGGACAAACATGCTAGTGAAGACGATGTTGCTAATCTCCAGAATGTTTGTCAGCACCTCAGGCTGTGAGAGGAAACAGAGCCACACCTCATTACCTTCTGCAGGCCAAAGTCATGCCAAGATAGTGCTGAGAATACAACATATGAGTGACCTTAATCACTGACCCTCATAATGGCACCTTCACACCCCTTTACTCTCACAACGTCACATGAAACACCTGAGGGTGGGAGTCAGACTACTGTATATCAATACAGAGAATTGCGAAACTGTGCACGTTCAAATGATAAATGAACAGTTTATGTAACACAATACCTCTGGGCCAAATAATAAAGATATTTCGAAGCAATTATAATTGTTCATTTTCACACAAACAGCTCCAGAGCTGAGGTTAAACAAGCAAAATAAAACCCAATGCTTTATAAGCTCTTTTATTGAGAGCAAAGCAATGCAGATCAATCAGACGGACAGTAGGCTACCTCTAAAATCTGTCCATCACAAACATTTTCAGGGCCAGAGAATTAGTCTCCTTACATTTGCTGATGCAGACTATACCAGCTGAAGAACTTAAGAATTACTACTGCACTCTTCTGTTCTTTAGCACAATGCAAATCAATAAACACATTCTAAAGGAAGCATAAATGATACGAGCCTCTTGGTTCTGCTGGCAATTATAAGAGCAGCCACCCTCAGCATTTACCTGGATACTGCTCAGATTAACACACGGTTATAAAATAAATACGTCAAACTAGACAATCACCATTGTTACGTGCAAGCTGAAAGTCACTGTTAAACATTTCCGTTTAGAAAGATAAAACCAACGTACATTTGAGCCTATACACTCTAATAAAAAAAGGTACAAAAGTTGTCACTGGGGCGGTACCTTTTCAAAAGGCACACCTTGTACCTAAAGAGTCCATATTGGTACTTTAAAGCTCCATATTAGTATCTAAAGTGTACATATTTAGTACCTAAAAGGTACAAAAGTGTACCTTTTGAAAAGGTACCGCCCCAGTGACAGCTTTTGTACCTTTTTTTCTGAGAGTGTAGGTTTTACTTTTCACTGCTTGAGACTCTTATTTCTTAAAGACACATAAAACTGCATTAATGCATTAGATATCATTAAGTAACATGAACAATTCTTTTACAGCATTTATTAATGTTAATGTAATTTCTTAATATACTAAGTTGTATAAATGAACATTAATGTATTATTAACAAACATGAATTGACAAAGAACTTTATAGTAAATTGTTACCAATGAAATATGTTTCTATTAAAATAGAGGTTATCTATAATGAACTCATAATTGAAACAAACCTTGCAAGTGTAAACCCATATCCAACAAATAACTGAAGTAAAACTGCGCTGACAGGTCACCACTAGGAGGCTCCACAGCCTCTGCTGCCTGCATTGATCCACATACATTAATCAATGTACTTCATGAATATTTATATGCCACTTCCCCAGACTGCTAGTTAACCAGGAACAACAGATTAGTAATGGATTAGTAAAAGAATAATGAAAAACCTTCATTATACCCTCTTCGACTGCAATGTTAGATTAGACAAGCATTTTCAGCCTTACAGGCATCAATCTTCGGTTCTAAACAATTTTAGCATCATCAATATAATAGGCTATTTGTACATTGGTATTGAAGGAAACAAGAATAAACTAAACCAGAAACACATGCCAGCAGTGTCAACATAAAACAGATGGTAATCACATTTTCAGTGGACAAACTTCCATTTAAAGTTTACAATTTATGCAACATACATAAACAGATGTGCTTGTGTGTCGGTTCCAACAGGTTGCTTTGTGAATCATTATTCCAGAAGCAGACACCACCTCAGGTGCCAAGATAGCTAAAGTGTGTTAACTCTAATATGGTTCGAAATAAAAATATGATGCTAATTTGCCAGAACAACTCTGAAGCAACAGATTCAAAAACATACCATGGGGCAAAAACATTGTTTAGTGTAATTTTCCTCACAAAGTGAGACACATGCCATTATGCAGTGCCATAGCCTGAGCTCAGTCATGATGAATTCTAAATGCAATCTTCCAGCCTGTGCATATTTTTTTCCCCAACAAAATGGATCAGTGCATTTCTGTTTTAGAATATTATAGAATTACACAACAATGTTATGTCTATGATACATCCGAACCAGACCCTCCAGCTCATCCCCTCTCCAACAAAACCATATAGGGATAGTTCACAAACTAACAAACTCACAAAAAAATAATAATAAAAAGAATCATTATTCCCCTCAAAAGCTAAATGTGAACAGTATTCTGACCACTCTTCAATACAGTCTTAAAAATAATGGTTCTTAATTGGCAGTGATCGTTCCATGAGAAACCTTCTTTTTTAGATTATTGAAATAATTTTCAACCTAAGAAATTTTTTTTTTTTTTAAATAACTTTTCACTGAAATTTTCTTTGGGGAACCCAAAATGGTTTTTCTATGGCATTGCTGTGAAAACACCCTTTTGGAACCTTTATTTTTAAGAATGTACAATGAACATGAATGAGAACTGGGGAAAAATGACAAAAAAGAAACATGAAAGTATCATACAATATGCCCAAAATATAATTGACTAACAATCTTGACACCCACCCAAGATTTCCTCTGAGCATTATGAGTTCATGATAAAAGTAGCGCTGTTCGGCTCGTGAACAAATCGTTCTTACAATCAGATCAATTAATCACTTAATACAGTTTACAAAACTCATCTTAAGAATTTGTTCACAAATCAGATTCTTGAACTTACTGATTCAATGATACAGTTGCTGCAATTAACACCTACATGAGGAAATTATCAGTAAATATGTACATTTCTGTATGGTTCTCACATAAATCAAGTTCAGAAGAGTTGGAATAGAGTGTATGGACTATTTTGGGGGCATTTTGAAGCCATTTTCATGTCCTTTCAACATGAGGGTGAGTAAACTAAATTTATTTATTTTCGGCTGAGCCATTTACACTACACACAAATCGAATATTTATCCCAACTTTCCTGAACATGGTCTGTCTGAGTGCAAAGCTACAAATTCCCACTGCTGCTGCATCAAGCACTTTTGCTGGACAGAGCAATGGAAAAGCAACGACAGTGAAAATGCATGTTGGGACACTGGGCTTTTAGTGGCGGCAACATGAGTGATGTTAGCAGAGAACGGCCGCACGTCTCCAGAGGGAGTCGGCCACTGCACCTCTTATTGCCCCCTTCCTCCATCATATCCCATGATGCATAGCACCCCCCCCCCCATTCTTTATGAACCTTTGAAGGCAGAATGGAATGAAAAAAAGGAATGACAAACAACAACACTGTCTTGACTTTTGTGGGATATTTTAGATAATGTTCATCATTTTACAGCTCTGAACCATTCAATGACAATCTGAAGATAAACACAGCATGATATGTTTGACTGATACATGTATGATTTTGATGAGAATCTGGGTGAAGATAAGTGAGGATGCAGAAGTGCTTTGTAAATGGGTATTTGGTGCATAACATATAAATAAATGTCTATCTAACATCCTGCAATGGGTCAACACTTCTTTTACAGCTTTTAATTTTTTTGGGCCTCTAGTGACATCAAGTTGAATTGCAATTTATTTGAGCAGCCTGGAATCAAGTCACATTTATTTATATAGTACTTTGTACAGTATAGATGGTTTCAAAAATTTCAAAATGCAAAATTAGTCCATTATGAAACAAACTTAATTTCAACTTTAAAGTTGCTCTACAGAATACATTATTCAGCTGAATTCATTAGACATAATAAGACTTGCTCAACCAATAGCTAAAGTACTGGGCGAGGCTAAGGGTTTAACCAACCAATGAAAAGTGGGGAGAGCTTTTGGAAACCTTTTGGTGATACACACATTTTTGCTGACACTAGCTAATTTTCTGCACTGTGGGAAATGAAATTTTACATGCATAAATATTTTGTGAAGTCTTTCAATTAATACAATACTATAAAAGCTTCAAGCATAATATAAAAAAAGCCTAAATGGTTGTATGCAAACAGGAAATACCAAAAACTCTGCCATTGGTCGCAGAAACCGATAGCCCCGCCCTAAAGTCATGCCATTGGTTGAGCCACTGTTACTATGTTGAGGAATATTGAGGAATATTTTGATAAACCCACCAAGTCACTGTGTTTACACTTTCTGGAGAATCAGCCAACAAATGCCTTACAAATGGCTTTAAAATTCTTTCAGAAGGAGAACAGCACATCACACTGCAGGATGAGTCAACTTCCAAAAGTATTTCATGTCAGCTATTCAGACTCAGAGGAAATGAACATGTCTATCATTTATCAAAGTGAAATAAGTATGTGCAGTGGAAACATGCGTGTGTCTTCAGTGATGGGGTGAACAGTGGCGTAGGCTCTGTAAAGTGACTTTGACTGATGCAGTAATGAAGACTGTCAGTGGCCCCATGTAAATCCGATTAGGTGGCTGATTGACTCAAGAGTGCGGAGACTCTGCTGAGTTGCTGATCTTTCTCCCGCTAAGCTAAGAGCATTCAGTACATATATCAATGCAGCCAGCCTTATCTCATTACTGTAATCCTCCCTCAAAAATTACTATGGCGACAATGTATTCCAATAGCTGGCAGTACTGAACAAACACCTATATAGATTTGATTTTAAGTAAATGGCAATTACTCTGTAAACAACCTGTCTATCACATTGTGCACAGTATTAACTGCAGTCAACCTCTTGCAGTTACATTTTTTTGATGTATGGCTCGTTTCCACCGAGCGGTATGGTTCAGTACAGTACAGTACGGTTTCCATTCTTAGAAGTTGTGAAAGGTGCCAAAATAGCGAACCGTACCGTACCACTTTTTTGGGACCCTTCCGTTGCGGTACCTAGCATAGTCGTCCGGTACCTAAAGGGTGGAGCTAGACTCACTGTAGTGCTTTCTTCTTTGTGTGCGAATGGTGTCGATCGCTACTTTCTGGGATACACCACGCCAATCAAGTATGGATACTATTGGCAGTGGAAACCGGATCAGGGTGTACTGTCCCGAAATGTACCGTGCTGTACTGTACTGAACCATACCACTTGGTGGAAATCAGCCATTAGTGCATGTGGACGATGAAAGCCTGTTTCTACCTCAGAGGAAACAATCAAAAAGTAACTGTGAGAAACAAAGTCACAAAACTTAAATTGATATTGTGAGATATAAAGTCACATTTTGAGATAAAGTCATAGTGTGAGATATAAAGCCACACTGGGAAATAATTTATCTTGCAATAACAAGAAATAAAGTCAAAATGAGAATAAATAAAGTTTCAGTTGTGATATATAGTTGCAATATCCTTTTTGTTTTACTCTGAAATGGACACAGCTTTCCATAAAGGACCGTATTTGTGACATGCCGACAACAATTTCAAATGGGAAACACATTTACAGTAAATAAACATATAACGAAACACTCGCCAACAAGCAAGCAGCATCACGAATAGATGCTTAAAACTATCAGACATACTTAAAAGTATAACCATAACTCAAAAACACTGTTTCACCCACAGAACTGACAGTGGTAACACAATCGCAAGCTCGTCCACCTAGAAAAGTAGTTTCGCCTTAAAAGGCACTTTACAGCTTCAATCATTTCACTGAAGAAGTTATGTTAATTTTTTAACCCAGACCTAAGAAATTCAATGCAAGGAGGTCTCCAAATCCCAATATCACCATAACAAATGTCTGCTAGCTATTTTCACCACTTCTGCTTTTGAAATAAGGATTAAAAGATCCCTATTATGTGTCTTGGCTTAATTAGACAACATGAACTGCTCTTTAAAGTAACATGACGATTAAAGATTTTACTTCAGAAGCAGACGTGCTATCTAGGCCCCACATTGGTATTCAGCAAGCTATGCTTTAGTCAAAGAGCAACCAATTAATCATACATAATCACACATAAATAAATGTAGGATAAAAGGGTTTGTTCAGATCTATTATTAGCGTACATACCTCCTACTGTGAATATTGCTCTTTCAATGATGTAATGTCAAGTGTGACACCACAAGGTGCAGCTGAACCTTATTTCTACCAGAGCTGCTAAACATTATTTCAACAACAACTGCTCTCCAAACTGCCTTTTAGCACAGTTACAATATTTAATTTTATTCAAGTATTACTCACAGTGCAATAATCAAATCTAATGTAATTTACATTGAGCAGGATTTTTTTTCTGCTGGCCTTGTTGAGCCAGTTTTTTTTTACCTGCCCTGCCCACTTTTAAGTTGGCCCACCATAAAATATGCATCCGGGTGTATTTTTGAATGTTAAAAATATATTTAGAATTATATAAATGAATAACTTAGTAGGTTTCTAGTCAGTGATAACATTTTTAAATTCTAGAGCTAGAAATTTTTAAACACACTTCTAAAAAAAGGTCTAAAAATTCTGATTTTTTTTAATACTTCCAAGACTATGTCAAGTCCTCTGACAACCTCATTTGTGTCAAAAAACTAGATAACATATTTAATTTCTAACAACATTTAGTACAGCACAGAATACCAATTTTGCAAGACATAAAAATGCATGTTTCTTGGCACTTGAGTCACCTGGCTGAAACCCTGGAAGTATTCCATTCTTACTGTTAATCCAAGATTGAGTATTTATTTTATTTATCATACAACAATGTCAGTAAATGTTTAATTTCCCCTCGTAAATGGTATTCAGTTTATACACAAGACTCAGTTCTTTAATATTATCCTCTACATAATACCAGCTGCAGAAAATGTCAGTACTGTAACCACTTTATATGATATCAAGCATACACACACATTCCTTACAGTGAGACCTCTATCAGATTGGCTAAATGTCAAACCATAGGATTAGGTATGAAACCAAGAGTGGTAACATCGCAACTTGAAACAACACGGCCATGAGAGATACAAGTGCAATCCGAGGCACTGCAGCACATCACAGTTATATAACCATTAGATCTGCTCGCCCAAAAATGCTATGAATTCTCATCACTGTTTATGAATGAAAAAGAAATAGAGCGCTAATCCCATTGCACGCCAACAATGAAATTCTGATGATGAATATGTTATGATATAGTCCGTTTTATTGCCAGTGAGCTTTGTTTCCTTACAGTGATTATAACAACCATCCTGTTGTTTTTCCTGACCACCAATCAATATTAATGTAATATAAGTCTTGTCTGACAGTAGCAGATGAAAAACACATCGCTTTTTTTGAAAAATCAGGCTATTCATGAAAGAAGCCACACTTGCACTCACCTGCTCATGGTATTCAATCCCCATACTCAAGGTGTTGATGAGGATGGCAATCATAATTCCTCGATTAAAGTATTTGCTATCCACTATGCGTATCAATCTGTCCCGGAAGTCATCCCAGTACTGAGCCAGGCGGTTACGCTCCTCCAGTATTTTATGATGGGATGCACGGCAGGGTTTGAACTCTGCTCCATGGGAGAAATCGTACATCACGTCCCCTTCTGATCTGGAGTAGTCCGAATCACCAAGCTCCCCATCCATGGTCTCCAGGGCCCTTGCACAATACGGGCAGCTCAGGAGCTCAAGAAGCAATGTACTGGGCACCACACCAGCCATCTGCAGCAGCACACGACTGTGGCCTACACGGGAAAAAACAGCCAGTCATCAGTTGCGTTCAATGTTTTTCAATGCATTTAGGAAACACACATTAAGTATTGCATTTGTTTTAAGTAACTAAGATGCATCTTTTATACAAGGCTCATATCTTACATTGATTTAATTTTAATCAAAATGTTAATGAAGCATTTTCCAAATGGTACTTTTGCATAAAAAGTAACAATGTAACAATTAGTAATAATTTTGCTTTTAAAAGTAGCATTCCCCAACAATGATCACTGATCTGTCTGTTTCTCTTGCACATTACTTCCCTCTGGATTGAGGACATTTCTCAGGAGGGACTGATTGTGCACAATGTGTAAATCATTCACATGATTTATTCTACCTGGCGTCTAACTCAAATATCAATAGATCCCACAACCAACTTAATGTTTATTGCAAGGTTGCTTAGTTGAATTATTACACACCTAATTGGTTCAATTTTATCAGTCAAGCCAATAAAACCAGTTACTTCAGCTAGATTATTAGTCTATTATTTTAATTCTCTAGCCACGGTCATGAAAAATAGGCAGTGCTCTATGTATTCTGTTCAAGTGCTTCGCCCTCTCTAGGTCTTATGATCTCAAAATCTTAAATAAAACTAATCGGTCTAATCAGAGGATGTCTGTGGCTGTACTCTTCTACTAATGTGTTGCCCGAGGACGTAATCATACACAGTGGCCCACTTTAGCCTGTGGTAATGCGCTGAAGTGGAGGTGACTCAAGCTGCAATCAAAAATTACTGTTGGCAGAGGCAGTGAATTTGAAGTAAACATGCAGTACATATTCCTGTTGACAGAAATCCACAAATAGTCATTCTGCAACAGACTGATATAGAAATGAACACTGGCTTGAGCATGAAAGAGATGCCTTGGTTATCTGGGGCTGAACAAACAATATAACGCAAAACCAAATGTACTAAATTCTACTCATTCATTCCAAACATATACAGTACTGGGACGCCGCAGTAAATTTGTCATTGTAACTTCTTGATGTGTTACACATTTAATGTGATAATTCACCAAAAATGAATATTCTACCATCTATCTTTCATGACTTCTGAAGCCTTTATGTGAGGAACAGGCCATAATTTAAAGGGATAGTTCACTCAAAAATGAAAATTCTGTCGTCATTTACTCACCATCATGTAATTCTAAACCTTTATGACTTTCGTTCTTTTGCAGAACACAAAAGAAGAGATTTTGAATCATACTGGAAACAAAAGTGGTTACCATTGACTTATTTTTTTTCTTTTTAAAAAATATCTAATTTTATGTTCCACAGAAGAAAGTAAGTCATACAGATTTAGAACAGGTGAGTAATTGATTAGAATTTTTCTGTGTAAACCATCCATCTACACTAAATGCATACTAAATTTGTCATGTCACAATTAGTTACAAAATGCACAAGTACCAGTTCCTGTGTCTCCATCCAAATCTTTCACATTTTTAGTACAACAGCTCACATAATTAATGCCACCAGCTGCCATATAACTTCTGATCTTTCTTGGAGTAATAAGAAAACGGACAACTCCTCATTGGTCCATGCCCACCATCTTGCCTTCTATTCTGTGCCCAAATAGTCAAACCCACCATTGTTTATACAAAATTAAATACATTAATTAAAAAAACACCTGCATTTTGACTCGCTTTAGTCTCCAGAAAATTCCCCTCAGTCTAGCGCAAAACATTATATTTACATTCAAGTTTTCAAATGAAACATTTAAACTCAAAATAGTTGTATAGATATCCAGCAAGTGACATTTGGCATCACTGATGTCCTACGACTGCATAATTGAATGTATGTGAATTAAATGAGAGCTGTGGTAAAAATGAAGTTAAATAGGTTTAGAACGAGGATTCTTATATTTGGGTTACTGGTTACTGCTTAACTAGAAACCCCAGCAGACTAAATCACTGAAAACCAACTGATCTTTTCCTTCCCATGACAGATTAAGCTTACTGCCTATCCGTCCGACAAGAGGAATCAACTGTTGGCATAACATTTCAAAGGGCTTGATAGCCACAGTTGCTAGTGGAGTGCTGGCACTCACCTCACTCCTTTAAAGATTGTGTTAATGACTTTAACATTTGAAGTATTGATTTTCTGTCACATTGGTAAGGGGCTGCCTAACAATCACTTCTCAGAACGCTTTTCATTATCATAAAACAGGCTATGTGAGGTGACTACAACTGGACCTGATATAAAGTGAAAACAATAGCAATGAAAAACTCACTATGTTCTCCCATGAGCTGGTGCAGCTTCTCAAATGGATCAATCGCATCACATCCTGTATCTGCATCTGACTCTCTTCTTCCTTTTCCTGCAGAACTGCTGCCTGTATAGCTGCAAATGAGGGAGGGCAAGATAGTCGGATAATTCATCCCCCCGTTTAGTCGCTCGAGCGTCTGCACACCCACCGCAGCGCTTGTTCGCCCTTGCAGGACCTCCTGAAAGTCACCTTGATAAATGCTGTGCACTGACTGAGTCCTGGAAGAAAGATTGTGCATGGCAGTTGGCTGTGAGGACACGGTCAGTTGCGGCCCCGTTGCGATGGACCTCATTTCCAGAGCCTCGCCGGGCCCCGTAGCGGTCACAGGACTGGGGCTGCCATTGCTGAGATGACAGTGCTGTCGTTGGTGCTGCTGGATGAGGCTGTGGATGGACCGAAGCCAGTGTCCACCACCCCTGTGCCTGCTGTGACCATTGGCCCCCCCGCCGCCGCCTCCTCCTCCCCCCCCACTCAGCCCGCTGTTGGGGTTCACCTTCTTTCTGCGTTTGCTCTGCCAGCTGTTGTATATGCGGGAAGCGCGGCGCTTCACCTTGCGGTACAGGTGGCTGATGTACCTGAGCATCTCCTCGTAGCAGCTCCCCGGCTCAGAGTAGCTGGCGAGGGTGCTGTCATTGGAGAGGTAACGTGCTCGCTGCTCCTGCATCAGCTGGTTCTCACGTTGCTTTGTTTCTGAGAACTGGGTTGCTATTACAACCAGGCACAGGTTGATCATGAAGAAGGAACCCACCTGAGATACACAAAAGCCACTTTAGTTTACCATCATGAGAAGTCTTTGAAGAATCTCTTTAATGCCTGTTTTACACCGTACATGTAAGTGACGCATACTGTATACACTACCGTTTAAATGTTGGGGTCACTAAGATATAGGCTATATATATTTTAAAGAAGTATCTTATGTTCACCAAGGCTGCATTAAATTGAATTAAAATCACCATAAAAACAGTAATATTGTTTAACATTATTACAATATAAGTTTTCTATTTTAATACATTTTCAAATGTAATTTATTCCTGTGGTGGCAAAGCTGCATTTTAAGCATCATTACTCCAGTCTTCAGTGTCATATGATCCTTGAGAAATCATTCTTAATATGCTGATTTGCTGCTCAAGAAACATTATCAATGGTAAAAACATTACTTCGTGCTGCTTAATATTTTTGTGAAAACCATGTATTTTTTCATGATTCTTTAATGAATAGAAGGTTCAAAAGAACAGCATTAATTTATTCTTTTGCAACAATATAAATGTCTTTACTGTCAGTTTTAATCAATTTAATCCATCCTTGTTGAATAAAAATATTAATAAAAAAAAACTTACCTATCCTAAACGTTTAGTTTTTAGTTCTTGTAGTGTATAGTTTGATATATACTGCTCAGTTCAAATTCAGGAACCGAACTGTAATTTAAAAGGCATTATCAATTCAAATGACTGAATTTTAAATAATACGGCACACTGACAAACAGATCTATTTGTAATGCCACCTACATAAATTTGTACTTAATTTATATATACCACTTTATATTTAACAAATGTATAGACCAGGGTTGAGGAACATTTCATTTCCTTGAATGCCACACCTGTCTGAATTGTAATTCAGTAAATTCCACTTCCTATCGTTCCAATTTAAATTCAGCTTCCCGAGGGATGTAGCACTTCATTTCAAACTCATGAACTGAATTAAATAGGGAATTATGCCTAACCCTGATAGCAAAAGTTTACAAAAATTACACTGCATGTTGCAGTTGCCTGCTGTTACAGTTATGCTGCTGCTTTGCTCTACTCATGTATGCGGTGTGAAACAGGCTTAAAACATGAAATGCTTTCAATTAGAGTATACTTACTATAATAAGCAATATAAAATATATAAAATTGTAAAAGGAGTGGGCATCCATAACGTAATACATAATGTCCACCCATCCTTCCAAAGTAATAACCTGCAAAAACAGAAGAGAAATTGAGATCAAATGAAGATGAAATGCTGTGAGATAGAAGATCCAAATGATCATTATCTTGAGTCTGGCCAAGAAGAATAGCAGTCTCAGGTGCCTGGCTCACATGTCCAACTGTGCATGTGTTTTGAGAGTTTGTCAGGGTAATGAAAAGCCTCGCAGGTTTAGCATATTGTTTTTCTGCATGTTTTTGAATAATAAATGATAAATGAGTTAAACACATTCAAATGTAGAGCACTGCTAATTCACCCTGACCTGAGGTAAAGTTTCAATAAATTACCTTAGTTTAGACACATAGATCAAAGACGTCTCTAATTTTTATCTTGAAAACAAAGTGTTAGACACTAAAGCTCTTGTAACTGTACTGCTTCTTCCCATCATCTAGGGATTCATTTTGAAATGTTTTTTTGAGAGAAAGACTCTCCAATGAACACAAAGTACTAAGGACATATAAATCAGACAGAAACACAGCAAAGTCTTACAGTTCATGGCACAGAGTAATGCCGGAGGTCTGATTGTTAGTTTGATCGCAGTAAAAGTAGTAGTGCAGGGTTAAGTCTGTTAGCATGGAGTCATTTGTTTTGGAAGTTCTGTGCCTGCAGCACTGTATGTCATTCACAAGCAGCTGTATCATTTAGACCTTTTTTAGACCTTATGCTTGAACCCCAGTTCTTTCTATGCTGTCTATTAGATGCATTGTCTGCTTCTAGAAAATAGACATTTTGGTATTTAAAGAGACATATTTAAGTTGCTCACATAAAAAACAAAAACATGAATCTTCTTTTTTTGATTTCCGCAGTGCATCCACACAGTTGGCTTTAAAACAGCTGATTCAAAACATTTTGTAAATGCAACTACTTCTAGACACACATTTATACATAAGTTATTATGGACTCCTTTTACATAATGTATACAGCCAGACCAAGCATAATTTTAAAATATTGCTTAAGAGTCCAATTGGGTTCAGTTTTTAATGGATGTCAGACTAACAAAGACTCGTGAGTTGGATTTTTTTCAGCTGGTTACAGCACTAATATTCTTGAATATGTCCTTATTTGGGTGTTTCTTCAACTACTAGCAATTTTGGAATTTTTGAAACCTCTCTTAAAACATTTTTCACACTCTCACTAGTTAACTTGTCCACTAACAATGTCCAACAAATCTGCACCACTGGAGAATTCTGTCATTTCATCTGAAAGCCATGAACATGCCCATCACAGTGCCATTTCCACCACACCTCAATTAATGCATTACAGTATGTTTAATAGCATTCTATGATGGAAATATTTGATGGAATTGACTTCTCTCCAAGTATATAAACTTTATCAGTGGCGAAATGCTAATAATTTGTGTAGAAAGTGATTTTTTCAATTTTCACACAATAATTGTTTAATTATTAAAGACTAAAGTATAATTTTTGCTCTTTGTTTTCAAATTTAAAAGGCTTCATTTTTATAATGGATTTAAATTTTTTAAGATTGAAAGTATGAATCTGAAACAACTTTAAAACAAATATACCAAAGGTATATTTAAAAAGGAATGAAAAATAATGAAGGCATGATATAACGTTTTCATTTTATAGTTACCACTAAAACAAAAAGAAAAAAAGGTTGATCTGGCCATAAAAGTGCCAATAGGTGAAGAAACATCGTTTTAGAACAACCTGCTCCCAGAGGTTTCATCTTATGAGTACAATCCAGGTCCTATTAAGATCTTATTTTAACACAGGTGAAAACCCTTCAGGCCCTCTTTTATAACTGCATATCCTGTACTGCCATTATAACCCAGTCAAAAGGGACACCACGTGACTGACCCACTTGTAACGATCGGACAAATGAGACCGACATTCATTTTCAACAGAATGGAGCCCAGGTCTCATTGTGTGTCCGTACGACGGGCCCAATGCGCCCCTCCAACAAGGGCATGACTGCGCATATTAAAAACTCTTAAACCGGGTCTGTGCCACCAGTCCGTCTGTGGTGATTCAACTCTGCTGATGGGGATGGATTGAAAGTACGGATAATATGCTAATATGCGATGGGAAGCTTTTTCATTTCTGATTTCATTTCCACAGGCTGAGATTTAAGATATCACATTCCCATCCAAAAATCACTTTGCAGAGCTCCTCCCGACCAAGGGGCAGAAATGACTAAAACAGACATTTGCTCAGAGGAGATTCATTATTCGGTGTGGCTGGAGCGTGCTTAACAAGACTTTGCCCTTTCAAGATGAAAATAGAGTAATAAAAGTTGTAAAAAGCCTCATCTATCTTTGGAATAACTAAATGCTTTGGAATGCTTACTTCTGCATTTCCATTCTCACAGCACTCAACAAAAAGACCATTAGTGATGTGGAAATGATCTGGATTACAAAACACCATACCAAGAGGAACTTACCTGGAATATTGCAATCCAGGCATATCCAATATTATCGAAGTTCACTGCCCCTTTGTGAGGGTTGAGCTCCCCGGGCTTACACTCATTGTAATACTGGTTCCAGTTAACACAGCTGCTGTTGCTTGTCCCATCCAGGCCAAAGTAGGCATGTCCCGGTGGAGTTGCATTTAAAGTGCACTCGACACCCTCCTTGAGGGGGGGCACTTGACTACAGCGCAGCATGCCATTCTCCTTATTGGTGGAGCAGATGAAGGGGTTGTCCTCACCTTCTTCATTCATGTAGTACGGACTCATGTGTGACAGATTATAAAGGCTGTGGAAACATGGTAAACAATGTGGAATATATGGCATTTACTTACTAAAACACACTGTAAATGACACATTATATGCTCAGAGGCCACACAGCATCTTCCTTATCTTAACATGTGTACATGTACTTGTAACTGTGTGTCAAGGTCAGTAATTCTAAAATATCAGATAAATTCACCTTTTTATGACAAGGCAAGTCTGGTGCAGGTTGTAAAATGTCAAGTGGTGCCACTCCACCAACACTGAATTAATAATTCATTATATTTGTAATATCTTTTTATATTTGTATATCTTTTTTTTTTTAAATAATGTTGTAAACACTCACATGTACTCAAGACTCAAGTACGGTTACACCACATGACATTATTAGAGTCATTACATTTAAACTTAAATATGGTATAAACGTTTTTCAAAACCATGAAACCAACAGGAATATAAATAGTGCTTTTCTTCAAGCTTGGCAAATATGTTCTAAACTAGTTTGCAAAAGATGTTTCTTTTTCTTTATCATGGAAACTCTTACACATCATTGCATTGCATTGCACATCTGTCAAATAGTTTAGAAACAGGTCGGAATAATGTTTTAAAGGGAAATTTCACAATTGGGGTACCTGGAGCCCCCAAGAAAATGTAATTAATTTAAAAACAGAACATGAGGCTTAAACATATTTTTTAAAACAACAAAAACTCTGAAGCCACAAAAAGTTTGGTAATATAGTCACAAATGGTACTGCTAAGTGACACAAAAAATTAAATCAACTGTATGTATGTAAAGGCTTATATTTCTAAATAAGGACTGGCAGGTGAAACTGTTGTTGCTCTAGCATGTTTGAATCACAAACACATGCATTTAGAGAGCAGTAATTTGTCCCATTACATCAAAATATATGACTTATAATTCAACTCATTCTGACGACTACAGTCTGTAATCATCAAAGCCTCTCAAGACTTTTTTCATTTAATATGCTTGTACCCATATACCTTTGTTAGAGGTGTGTGTACCTTCAGTGCTCGGGGACTGATGCTCAGCACTGATTTTACGCCAGGGTGCAATGTTCAGTTTACAAGACTGTCAGCGGCTGAAATGCCTTTGCTTCTGGCAACAGTTGGCTGCCACTTTGGATCATATCGGTAGCACTGACATGCTCCCAGTGGAGAGAGGGTAAAGGAGGAGAAGAGGGGAAGAAAGCTGGCGGTTAGATAAGAGCAGGACTGTACTTACGCTTTCACGTTATCTGGCATGAAACACCGATTCCTAAGAAGTCCAGCCCACAGCTGCACCCCGACAATGCCGAATATAAAGAAGACAAAAAAGCACAGCAGGAGGACGTTGCCTAACATAGGCAGAGTATCAAGAAGCAGAGTCACCAGTATCCTCATACCTGAAATACAGAAACAAAAGAGAAACAGATGCAACACAATTTTAATTGTTGTGTGCTTATTCGATAACGCTTTTAGGGTTTGCATAACATGCTTATTTTTTTTAAAGTACCAGTATAAATAGCTGACAGACCAGTATATGAATTAATGAGTCAATATTTTGAGATTACCAACCTCAACTGATCATTGTTGACCAATAACAGTGTTGTACTTGTTTCAAAATCTACCAACTGCCATGACATAGACATTTTTTCACAATATTTCTGAAGGAATTTTCAGTAAATATTGTGAAAAATAAATGGGCATTTGATTAAAAAACATTTTTGTATTAAATGATATCTTATTGCCAAATGGACACATATGGACACATGTAAGTTTTTATAACTAAAGGAGCACTAAACTACACTATAAAAAACAACTACATATTTCCCAGTTATGTGAAACACATACTGAAATATGAATTACTTCAAACTACATTAAAAAAAACATATTAGATCAACAGAATTCCCCAAACTCAAACATAGAAATAATATCAAATTGATAAATACTGCTGAAATGTTAAGTGTTTGTAAGTTCAAAGCATGCACTGCAGCATAAATAATGCTGTTACTGATTATTTTTTGCTGTTTGCAGATTTTTTTGTCATTATTGTTAGTTATTTGTTGTGTTGTGAAGAGCTCATCTTTTTACATTTGTTGATTGTCCTTGTGATTGAGGTTTGTGTTGAGTACTATGTACAACCTCCTAAAACTATATCTCAGATACTTTTGCTTTGTAAGGTGATTGTGCCTTCCTAAACAAAGAAAGCATAGTTCACTTCACATATGAAGTGTCCTATGGCTACCAAAACTAAAGATCAGTTTATTTTGTTCCTAACTGAAAATTTGTTGAACGAAAAATCTGTAGTTGCTTTGATGAATTTGCTGTCTGAAAGAGTCATTTTTCATTTAGCGAATGAACAAATTAAAATGGACAAAACAAACGAACATTACTTAGGACAATTTTTAAGACAATAGTTGAGAAAACCCCAAACCCCATCTGAATGTATCAGGTTGCATTGAGTCTTTATGTTTTCTCAATAATTCCTTTTTACAGTGTATATGGTGAAATGGCAAACCTTAGGTTGTAGAACGACACTTTTAACTTAAATTGGTCCCAATTGTAATAATGCTTGACAGAGCACAGAAATTGCATATTTTAAATGGACTGCTGAGGGACCACAGGGACTGACTGAGTCAGACATTAATGGAAAATTAAGACTTAAACCACTGAACAAATACCCATTCCATTATCCCTCACTGCAGGTGAGCTAACCACCACTCAGAACTCCATAGCAACCATACAGCAAGATCCTAGCAACCACATAGCAATGTGCTAACAATCACTCAGAACACTCTATCAACCACAAAACAATGCCCTGGCAACACCCTACAGTAGCATTGTGGGGGTGCGTTTTGCACAAGAAACCCTCACATTTTGAGTGGATGCAGAATTCTAGTTGTAGTGCTGAGAACTACCATAATAGGAAAAAGCTTAAGGAATGTATTTCACATGCTAATATAAACTCACATCAGAACTTTCAGGCAGTTAAAAATGATACTGTTCTAAAGAATACAAACAAGGCTGTCAAAGATAGCACATTAATGTATGCAATTCAATGAATTTGTCTAATGCTGTTTAACACAGTTAACACATTAAACACTTTATCCTTTTCTATGGGATTGCTAAAAACAACAGGGGTGTTTAACAAAACTATCTGCACTCTTTTATGTTAGAATTAATCAACATTGATTTAAAAATTATTATCATTTATTGTTTCTTATTGTATGTATATTGTCGTATGTGAAAAATATTCCCGGCTGTAGAAGTAAAATGTCATTTGGACAAACATTAATGAGATGGCCATCAGACGCAACTCAGGTTCACTGTAAAAACATGCCTGTGGCAACATTTGTGCAAAATGTTATTTAGCTGCTTCTTGCGTGTTTTTCGAAACTCAAAGTAAAACGTCTAGTCAGCACTGGTAAACCACGTTGAGTTTTATCTGAAAGAGATGAACATCAATCTGACAACGTTGTTTTAGTACATATCACGGCAGTTCAGAAATGAAATGTCCGGTGAGTGGCGCTAAAAGGTTAATGCTTTATCACGTTTGAATATATAACTTAATAATGTACACTAAACCTACCCTAAACCAGTAGTGTTTATAAAAGCAGAAGTGAGATAAAAACACATTTGCTGAGGCAACCATGACATTTTAGCTTGCTTCTACAAGTCCGTTTTATTGCGATTTTTGTTTCATGGGACTTGTACTGAGGCTCCTTACCATAAGTGCAATGCTGTACCAGGTGGGCTACTGAGCAAGTTTACACTGATTGAATTCAGGGTTTGCATTTCCTGTTTATTTTGAATCAATTTGAGGAAAACAGAATTTGTTATAGAATCGCTATGCAGTTTCGTGAGATTACATGAAATGAATCACAAAAATATTTGAATCAATAAACAGTCCCAAAAAAACAAACCAAAGAGCAAAAGATCAGCCGTGGATGCATATGTGAATCAGCTGTGTCACTGTCACATGGCCCAGTGATCAAGACTGACTGGTGTGAACTGTGTTCAATGACACACTAAGAATGGATAAGACCGAGAGCATCAGCGTTCAGGATATCTCAAGCAGAATGAATGCCCTGTTACCTACAGATGCTCATACTTATTTCAGATGAATCAGTATGTCTATTACTCTACTTTCTTGAGACGACAAAACAATGGTGAAAAGCAGCAAAAAGACACTCACTGAAAAAGCATTAAAACATCAGCAAACATCATTGTGAGAAGTGCCCCTGGAGAGGAGTGATGCATCCGGTGGATCCGAGTGACTATGTTTGAGGTGGGTGTGTGCGGCTGATGTAATTTAAGTGTATGATATGGGGAGGAGAGGGCCTTAAATGGGCCTGTCTGAGTGTGTATATCCTCTTGATGGCCTGTATCCCTCCCACCAAAGACAGCGTGGAGCCACAGTGTCGCTCGGACACTTTAATGAGCCCCCTAGAGATTCGTGTGATCACATAGTGGAAGAGGATGAACATGCTAACTCGCTCTTATGTAAACAGATAGATGAGAGATAGAGAACTGCTCTGCCAAATGCCAAATGTCTAGCTTGGTATTTGAATTACAGCTTCAGGTGTGAAATGGCATGTCGGGACTAACAAAATAATATGGACGCACACATGCACTCCAACTAACATCCACAATTCACACCAGAGAATCATATCATTCCATACTAAAAGCACTTCTGCTGGCGGCAACACTCCACCGAGACAAATAAATCACGGTATCTCGTCCTCCATCTGGGCAACAGCAGAGTCATTAAAGCTGATGTGGTAGAGCAGACTTACTCATAGTTTAAATCTACAGCTCACTCCAGGGGTGTGTCTCAATCCATCTCCTAGTTTAGTAGTAAGTGCACTGCCCAGGGAATCTGCCATTTCTGTGGCTGTCAAAATTCAAGTGCACTAAAATGTTTGCTGTCCAAAAATGCTACAAAAAACAAAGGGGAAATTCACTGCATACATGTCTATATACACTACCTACATACATCTACAAGTCTATATACATATATATGTTTTCAAGAAATTAGTGTTTTGATTCAGCAAATATTCATTAATTTGAAAATAAGTGACAGTAGACCCCCTTCTTGAATCAGGCATGTTTTTTTTTTTGAGAAGAGACTTCTTTTAAAATATTAGAAAATATTACAGATCCCAATTTGAACACTATGTGTGAATGTTATAATACATGTATTAAAACAGAGCTGTTGTAATGATTATTATCATTATTATTGTCTTACTTTTTATTTTATTTTACCGAACAGTAAAACTACAATACTAACATTTATGAATGTTGATAAGAGTTCTTGCTTTTTCTCAACTTTTATTTTGGGGGAAACGCTCAGGAAGACTCCAAAATTCTTAGAAAAAAAAAAAAAAAAAAGAAAAAAAAAAAAAAAAAAGAAATTCTTTTTGAAACAGATTTATAAATGAGTTTCATTACGAATACGTCGTACGTATCGCATTGTCACATGCCTTGTAAAAATTCATAAAAATGTGACTGAGCAACTGACGACTGTATCAGCACAGATTTTCCTCGCGCTTTGGACTTTGAACCCTGGTTAACAAGCAGATCTGCTGCGAGTTCGTGCAGCGCTGTCAGAATACATGCAATGCGCGCGTGTATTAGAAAACATAACGTTCTGCAGTTTATTTACTAATTGTTTAAGGCCATTTCGCGATTTCAATCATCATACAGTAACCAGCAACAATCACCCCTTCCTCTTCTCATTGAAGACATGCGATGCAGTCCTAAACAGTCTCTCGCTGTCAGTGCTTGTAATGATTTTTGCGTCTTTCTCCGACAGTTTAACGCTTCCACACTGCTGACTTGTGTGCTGCATAATAAAGAGTGCGCCTCTCACTCTGCGCTGGTTGCTATTTGATCCAACATTATGAAGCTGCAGGCCCGGAGATCCAACTGCACACTCAGACCTGCATGCTCAGACCTGCACGCTCAGACCTGCACGCTCAGACCTATCGTTTTTTTCAGACAGTGCCTCCTGCTGTTTGGATGAACATTTGTTTTGTAGCGTGTGTACCGTAATAATTTCCAACATTATAAAACTTGTCCGTTAGCTCCATGTTACTTCATAACTGTTGTTATTCTTTCAATTGCAATAAAAAAAATTAAAAAAACATTATAAAACTGCTAGCAAGTAGCAACATCGGACATGTGAGTTAGGTAATTAATTTTATTAATGCGATTCCTGAAAATTACCAGGTTTTATGGCATAAATCAATGTGACATCTTATTACACCAACAAACAAATAGCCTATTTTAGTATTTAATGACAGTTTAGATAGATAGTTCGACAAAATAAGCCGTGAATTTTGTTCTCCCCAGTTATTTTCAAACATGTGGTGCGTAACCTATTATTGCTAGCTTAGTCAGTGTTTGATTTGATCAAAATTAGTGTCGAAAGATAGCATTATTTTATTATATTTACAGCTTGCTCTTATTTTCTGTGTTACTGTACCATTCTGGGATACTTAATATGTTTTCTAACAAAATAAAAAACGTTAAAGTAAAAATGTTAAAATAAAATGTATAATATATAATACAATTATTATTTGTAACATATTTTAGTACTATGTAGGTCTACTGTATGTATTACTGTATTAACTACTATTATTTCATACTAATATTACTACTACATTTACTATTAGTAGTAGTAGTATGTGTAAGAAAAATAATATTGCACGTTCTTTTTATTGTACTTTACAAATCTCAAAGTGCTACCACAGACAATAACAGTAACACAATAACAGTGTAACAATTAGAAATAAGTTCTGTAATAATTACAAATAAGATCTTTGGAATAAAATGTGGCCTTGAGTTTATTTTCATCAAAATATCAAGTAATCTGCCTAGAATTGACAATATGAGCTCTGTTGGGTTATCTAAATAATTTGCGTGTGACTTGTGTATTTTTTTCCCAGATGGATATTACAATTAAAAAAGGAGGGTCTCTGCCCGAACTAATACAGTGCACCAAAATGCTGCAGTCATTTCCACTGTCCATTTTGTGATGCCTCAGTTTTCCAACCAACATGGTTGGCAAAAGTGCAAACGCATCTGCAGGCACATTTCAATAGATCGGTCCAGCATGAAGGTAATATTTGCAGTGTGTGAATGTTTTATTTTATTAATTGGTTTATTTGTACAGGCCATCATTCATGGCCTTTGCGAGCTGCAGGGCTTGTCTTGGCAGGAGGTTGAAGAGATGTTCCTCCAGGGCCCCACTTATCACACAAGGTATGTTTTCAATTTTTGTTTGTACAAAAACTGTTGGATTTTTGTGTTATACAACATTTCTGACAACAGCATTTATCTTTTCTTTTAGTGAAGTTGAGGAATTTGACAGCAGAATTGCTCGAGAAATGAAAAATCTCCCCAACAAGAATGTAAAGCATTTATTTTATTTGATGTTATTTAATATGTAATATATATACATTATTAACCCAATTATTTTTTTTCACCATCTTTCTCTGCATTGTTTACAGCTCGATGACTTGTAGGACCTCATGAAAAAGAATACAAAAATAAAGTTTGGTGTGAGAAAATTACACCGAGCACTATAATGTATTGTATGTAAATATAGAGTTAATGTTAATCCCCTAACTCAATATTAAAGAATGTGATAAATCCTTAATAATTAAGAAAACAATAAATGACTATGAAAATATTTAAGTAACTGAACAATTTCTATTTACAAATACAATTAATAAAAATAAACCTGACTTAATGCATTAAATCATAACCTAGTATGTGTAATATTTTATATAATAATGCATTCAGTCATAGCGTAATATTTTATTGTAGAAAAATAGTGTAAGTTGCAATCTATCAGCAATTGAATTCAGGTTAGGTAATCTTATCTAATCAGGTTAGATAATCTTCCAAACAGCAGGTGGCACTGTCTGAAAAAACGATAGTTCTGGGAGTGCTGGTCTGAGCATGCAGGTCTGAGTGTGCAGTTGGGTCTCCGGGACTGCAGATAATCGTCCAAACAGCAGGTGGCACTGTCTGAAAAAAACGATAGGTCTGAGCATGCAGGTCTGAGCGTACAGTTGGGTCTCCGGGCCTGCAGCTTCACCCTACTCATTTGATCGCGTCATATCATTGTTCGGTTCAATTTATTCGGTCTTTTCGCTTATTCGGCCGAACACAGAAAGAGCTTTTTTTGCTATTTTTGGACGAATAATTTTGGTTGCCGAACATTCGGTGCATCCCTATTGGTAGGCTACTAATAAGTAATGTTTTTTGAGCAGCGAATCAGTATATTAGAATGATTTCTGAAGGATCATGTGACACTGAAGACTGCAGTTATAGCCATCACAGGAATAAATTACAATTTAAAATTATAAAATAGAAAATTTTTTTACATTGTAATATTTTACAATATTATTGTATTGTTAATCAAATAAATGCAGAATTAGTGAGTGTAAAAGTCAAAGTTTGTGTTCTGTAAGTTGTCATTCCTGCACACTGGCACATCACGTGATTAGCTGAGATGATCTCTGCTTCACAAGTCATAGATGAAAGGACACATAACAATGCCTTTGAGTTTTTGACCGGGAAGTATGACTTTGTTCCCCTTTGCACAAGATAAAAGCATTTGGTAACACTTTAGCATGGGGACCAATTCTTACTTTTAGCTAGTTGCTTATTAGCATTCCTATTATTAACTATTGTCTCTTTATGATCCTATAAGCACCTATTCCTGCGACCATATTCTACCATCTAATCTTTCCACAATCACCTAAACTAACAACTACTGTACTATTAAATAGCAGCAAATCCGGAGTTTTTGAGGCAAATAAAAAACTTGGACCTCAAAGGGATAGTTCACCCAAAAATGAAAATTAGCCCATGATTTACTCACCCTCAGGGCATCTTAGGCGTATCTGACATTCCTCTTTCAGACGAATCCAATCGGAGTTATATTAAAAATTGTCCTGGTTCTTCCAAGTTGTATAATGGCAGTGAATGGTGCCCCTGTTTTTGAAGCCAAAAAAGTGCAGCCATCCATCATAAAACTACTCCACATAAAGGCCCTCCGAAGCGAAACTATGCGTTAGTGTAAGAAAAATATAGATTTTTAAAAATGTATAAACTGTAATCTCCAGCTTCCGGTCGCGCAAGTAGGCACGTTCATGACAAGGCGCTCGAGTATATGACATAGGCGTAGCGGAAGGCGCAACGTAAGCTCCGGGGAGAAGCGTGTAGGATCGTGAGAGCAAGCTCCGGGGAGAAGAGTGTAGTCTCGCGAGAGTAAGCTCCGGGGAGAAGAGTGTAGGATCGCGAGAGTAAGCTCCGGGGAGAAGAGTGTAGTCTCGAGAGAGTAAGCTACGGGGAGAAGAGTGTAGGATCGCGAGAGCAAGCACCGGGGGAGAAGAGTGTAGGATCGCGAGAGAAAGCTCCGGGGAGAAGAGTGTTGTCTCGCGAGAGTAAGCTCCGGGGAGGAGAGTGTAGTATCGTGAGAGTAAGCTCCGGGGAGAAGAGTGTAGGATCGCGAGAGTAAGCTCCGGTGTTGGGGAAAGGGGAAAAAAAAAAAAAGAGGGGGGGGGGGGGGGGAGGGGAGAGAGAGAGAGAGAGAGAGACGTGAGAGTAAGCTTCCGTGGAGAAGAGGTAGTCTTGTGGGAGAAAGCTCTGGGGAGAAGAGTGTAGGATCGCGAGAGTAAGCTCTGGGGAGAAGAGTGTAGTCTCGAGAGAGTAAGCTCCGGGGAGAAGAGTGTAGTATCGTGAGAGTAAGCTCCGGGGAGAAGAGTGTAGGATCGCGAGAGTAAGCTCCAGGGAGAAGAGTGTAGTCTCGAGAGAGTAAGCTCCGGGGAGAAGAGTGTAGGATCGCGAGAGCAAGCACCGGGGGAGAAGAGTGTAGGATCGCGAGAGCAAGCACCGGGGGAGAAGAGTGTAGGATCGCGAGAGTAAGCTCCGGGGAGAAGAGTGTAGTCTCGCGAGAGTAAGCTCCGGGGAGAAGAGTGTAGTCTCGAGAGAGTAAGCTCCGGGGAGAAGAGTGTAGGATCGCGAGAGAAAGCTCCGGGGAGAAGAGTGTTGTCTCGCGAGAGTAAGCTCCGGGGAGGAGAGTGTAGTATCGTGAGAGTAAGCTCCGGGGAGAAGAGTGTAGTCTTGTGGGAGAAAGCTCCGGGGAGAAGAGTGTAGGATCGCGAGAGAAAGCTCCGGGGAGAAGAGTGTTGTCTCGCGAGAGAAAGCTCCGGGGAGAAGAGTGTAGTCTCGCGAGAGAAAGCTCCGGGGAGAAGAGTGTTTGTCTCGCGAGAGAAGCCCGGGAGAAGAGTTTGTCTCGCGCGAGAAAGCTCCGTGGAGAAGAGTGTTGTCTCGCGAGAGGTACGCTCCGGGGAGATAGTGTATTCTCGCGAGAGACAACTCCTGGGAGAAGAGTGTAGGATCGGAGAGACCTCACGGGTGGGAGAAGAGTTTAAGACACGAGAGAAAGCCTCCAGGGAGCAGAGTGTTGTCTCTTGAGAGTAAGCTCCAGGGAGAAGAGTGTAGTCTCGCGAGAGAAAGCTCCGGGGAGAAGAGTGTAGTCTCACGAGAGAAAGCTCTGGGGAGAAAAGTGTAGTCTTTTTAAAAAATCTATATTTTTCTTACACTAACGCATCGTTTCACTTCGGAGGGCCTTTATGTGTAGTAGTTTTATGATGGATGGACACACTTTTTTCGGCTTCAAAAACAGGGGCACCATTCACTGCCATTATACAACTTGGAAGAGCCAGGACATTTTTAAATACAACTGCGATTGTGTTCATCTGAAAGAGGAATGTCAGACACGCTAAGATGCCCTGAGGGTGAGTAAATCATGGGCTAATTTTCATTTTTGGGTGAACTATCCCTTTAAAATAAAGTGTGACCAAGCATTTCAAAAATAAACTTCCTGTTTAAACAGGACACTAGTGTGATAAACAGTGCAATTTTTTTAAAATATTATATTGAATATTTACAAAATTATCCATAAATAGCACTTTTAATCACCTTAAATACCCCCATTTTATCTGGATTTTCCAGCATGACAGACACTTACTAGGCACTCTGTTGATGGCTCGCAGGGGCCTGAGCACTCTCACAGTCCGGATGGCTGATAGGCTCGCATTATGACCATCCAGTGAATACTCCATCATCCTGAAGAAAGCAGAGCAGAGGAAACATACTGAAAGCGTCAGACACTAAAGGTCAATCTCTATAACCTTTCTTTCTGTCGATCTTACATGAGGATAATGAAAGAAAAGAGGTTTTAAAAGAGAAGTCTTGATGCGTTCATCACTCTTGTCAATTTAAAGGTCACTTTAAACAACAAGGGGAGTTTTTTTTTAAAATGGTAAATGAATCAGAGCACTGGGAAATCTCACAGAAATTCTATTTCCCAACTGACGGCCTATAAATCGAGCGACGAGTCCCTTTTGACCAGCTTTACCGTGGTGATAATGGTTGAATGCATGAGTGTCAAGTGAGAAAAAAGGCGGGATTCCTCACCCTGCCATGACAATGAAGAAGTCCAGGCGGTTCCATGTGTCACCAAGGTAACACTTTGATCCAAAAATCCCCAGGGCTATCATTTTGATGACCATCTCCACAGCAAAGAAGGCGAAGATGCAGTCATCAAATGCCTGTGGACACAGATCACATTAATTTCTATTATATAGAATGAACTTCTTACAAAAGTATTGTATCCCCCCCAAGAAACTTTGCACTCACTTGAAAACATTTGGGGTAACGCTTTAGTTTAGGGACCAAGTCTCACTATTAACTAGTTGCTTATCAGCATGTATATTACTAGCTTATTGGCTGTATATTAGTACTTAGTACAGAATAAAGCACATATTAATGCCTTATTCTGCATGACCATATATTAGACCCTTAATCCTGTCCCATACCTAAACTTAACAACTACCTTACTAACTATTTATAAGCAGCAAATTAGGAGATTATTGAGGCAAAAGTCGTACTTAATAGTTAGTTAATGGAATATTGCATTTACCCCGAGAAACCTTGGGTTGACTCACAAAATCACTGAAATGTAGATTTTCCTCATATTATTTCCATCACTTAAGTTTTTCGAGTGAATGCAAAGTTTTTTGGGGGGGATGCAAAATTTTGAGAGAATGCAAAAGCATTGAAGTGTAATTTTTCCTCCCATCTTATTTTTTCCCATCACTATGACCTTTCATGGGCTTTGTACAGATTCCTGTTCCTGTCGCTGGAAAAATGAAAAACGGGCAAAGAACTTTAAATTTGGGCACCATTTGAGTGTTTTACAGGGAGAGAGTGTGAAGATCAGCTATGATTCATTTTGTGTAGTATTTTCAGCTCTGGCCTCAGCCGACCCAATCTCCTAAATCCTGCTGATGTCAGGCTCTTCTGGACATAAAAATCTCCCACAGTACCATATATAAAACCCAGTTCGCTTTGGTAGGAGCGTGGGCAGGATTACAGAGAATTACAAAACTACAGAAAAAAATGCCTGAGTCTCTGATATCTGGCAAAGGTTCCAGTGACCCCTAAACCTGTGTGTACCACAAAACATGGCGAAGCGCCAACTCTGTGCTGAGACAGTCCTAAAAACATACATTGGACACAATAATAAAATAAACAAATAAAATAAAGGGTAAGATATCATTCTAGGACCAATAAAGATCATGTGAATTCTGATGTACAGTGGCCCCAAAAAGCACTTGAAGATTTAATCCACACCAGTTTTATTTTATTATTACTGAGATACCATTAGAGTTTTTATTAATATTTTTAATTCATTTTTATAAAAAAATTTAATCAATTAATTTTATATGTTCCATTTTCATCTTAAAGCTGTGTTGTTGTTATTTATTTTTTATTTTTAGATCATTTATTTATTTATTGGGGTGGATTCCTCTATATTCTGCCCGCCCGCCCCGCCCCGCCATTTTACTTTTAGTACATTTAGTTTTAGTTATTTTAGTACATCCAGTTAAAATAAATGAGAAATGTTGCCTTGGCCACTAGCTTTCTTTTTAATATTTTATTTTATTTCAGTTAACATTTAATTCATTTCAATTAACGAAAATGTTTTTATGGTTTTATTATAAATTTTACTTAACTATAACTACCTTGATCCACTCTTAAAATGCATGAAAGCTGTGCAAACAAGCAAAATATTTCACAAAAACACATTGTTAGGTGCTGGACATGTGATGGAGCATTATTCTGCAAGTACACCTGCTTCAACTTAATAAATTCACAAAAAATCACCCTGAAACTAGTTTGCTTTGAAGTAATGGCTCAGAGAAGTGAAGTTAGTCCTGAGAAAAGGTCTAGCAACATTTGGTGGTTTTATGTTATTTAATGCAATGAAATACCTACAGTTTTAAGTGTCCAAATGCTTTTATGGAATACTTTATCTTGGAATGATGTTGGAAGGGACATTATCATGTTACAAGCTTTCTCTCACTGCATAATGGAGCGAGACTTACCTGTAGGACGACACACCACTCAGACTGGCACTTGAGGTCCTCACATGGCTGGAACATGCCCAGAGTCACACAGTTCAACAGAATCACCAGCATGCTCACATGCTCAAACCATGTGCACAAGAGTCAAGGGAATATATCACAGAGAACATAAAGTCATGGCAAAGCACTGTTACTCCACAAAACATAAAGAGTCATAGATAATAAACACAAATATTGATTTTGTTGATCCCTTACTTAGCTTAGAGCAAATGAGCTTAACAACCGGAGCAAACAACACTATGGATTTGCAAAAAAAAAAAAAAAAATCAAGGACATTATTTTCAAAAAGTTCTGACTGAATTTTAATTAAACTTCTAAAGCATGATTAAGTGCAAAGCCTATTATTCACAATAAATACATTAATACATTAAATAAATTAAGTTTTACATTTTCTCTTTTCGTTTTAGTTGTTTGGTTTCCTCAAGGCCAAAGTAAGCCTTGAGGAAACTAAAATGTTTGCCTCAATAAACTCCTAATTACTGCTTATTAATAGTTAATAAGGTAGTTGTTAGCATTGGGTAGGATTAGGGATGTAGATGCAGAATATGTGCTTTATAAGTACTAATAAACAGCCAATATACTAGTTATATGCATGCTAATAAGTAACTAGTTAATAGTGAGAATTGGTCCCTATACTAAAGTGTTACCAATATTTATTATTATTATCAATGTTAAAAACAGTTGTGCTGCTTAATATTCATGTGAAGGCTGTGATGCATTTTTCTTTCAGGATTATTTAATAAACAGAAAGTTCAAAATAACAGCATTTATAACATTATAAATATCTTTACTGTTATAATCAATTCAATGCATCCTTGCTAAATTAAAGCATTAATTTCTTTCAAAAAGAAAAAAATCGTACTGACCCCATACAGTACTGTTTAAGCGGCTCATTTGCAAATGAGTAACAGTAAAAAATTTCCATCATTTTATCACCAGTGGAAGATTAATGCTTAAGACATCAATAAACTATACGGCCATAGCAGCCATGTCAAGCATCCAAGCAGGCATAAAATGTTCTTCTCACTGCTTAACTGCTGAAATATTTAGAGAGCACAACAGGAACAGGGTTATGTCTGTTTCAGCGGCACAACCGATTGGTTCCACTGCTGTCTGAGATGTCAGATGGCATAAGAGCTGTCAGCGACAAGGCCGAAACAAGCTGCTGCTGCTGCTGTCACTAAGCATGACCTATTAGCGCTGTCCGTTACACTGAAGATCACGACCAACGTGTCCATCATGAGCAGCGCCCATCACACATCACGCACACCACAAATCAGCACCGACAACACCCACAAGACCTTGTGGATGCCATGTTCTCGAGATCATCTCTAATCATCTGGCCCGACTCATACACAATCTTTAAAACATCTGAGCTTAAGCCCTCCAAGGATACAATCAGATTTATTGGTTCAAATGACAGCCTTGTTACACCAAGGGCTTCGAAACTCATGTTTTATGCAGGTCTGCTCATCTAAATGGGGCAAATGATGGGCACTTTCTATGCTACACGCAAATGAGAAATCTGAATAACTCTCATTTCCATAAGCCATCATAGAGCATTGGATTGTGGGCGTCGTAATGTTGTGTTCCCTCACAATGGAGCGGTGACTGAAATCAGGTGCTGATGATGAACCCTGAGGATTTTTAAGTCATCGTGCCTCTGTCAGAGCTTCACAAATAACAGAAAAGGTGTAAAGAAGAAAGAATGGAAGAGAAAAAAAACACACTTTTTTTTAGAGTGTTAAGGATTTCTATTCAACTAGCACACAATGGAGAAAATTAGGCTTGGGCATGATTTCCCAAGATGGACAGTGGCCACCCAGGGGGCCGTGGTAAATCAGGATGTGGAATGCTTTGATTGGTGTTTCTTAGATGCTGGACCGAAGATCAAGTCTCAGCCGTGCTTCCATGCAGATCCAGGTCCCAAATCCCACTTCGTAGGCCTTTCTGACTTGCTCAAAGATGGTTACACTCTCCAGGGAAAGGCGAGAAATGGAGTGGACTTTGGAGTGGAAATGGAGTGGTAACTCTTGGTGAAAGACATGCTACAGTTCCCACTTACGGTCTATAGTCTGAGTGGCTTAAATTGATAATCTGTCACTTTATAAATAATGGTCTATTCTCATGAAAGGAACTGGCCAGTTTTCCGGTTCCATGGTCTATCCATCCCCTTAAAATTAAATGGAAATGGATTACTATAAAATAAGATTTTTTCCAACCACCAGTCGAGCCAACTCAAGGGAGGAGGCAAAATGTCATGGAAACCCAACCAGTGTAAAGACTGAAAAGATTGTTTTCCTTCCATCAGTCTACTCTTTCAATATTCCACAATTCTTCTCTCTTTTCGACTACATTCTTAAGTCTTTTCCAAAATCAAGTCCCAACAAGATGCTACAGTGAATAAACTGCTTCAAAATACTGTGCACATGATATGTGAAATTTGATGAGATTAGTTTTTAAACTAATAGCTCATAGACATATGATTGTAAAAAAAATAGCAAACTGATTTTTTTGAAAGAAGTCTGTTGTGCTCACCAATGCTGAACTTGATCAAAAATACAGCAAAAAAAAAAACCATTCCAAGGCAGTCCATGACAATAAATGACAAATATTCTAGAGATACATATCACAAAAATACATCTACTCATAAGTAAGTAATAACAACCAAAACAACTATTTTTTGCAGAAAATAATTCTACACACAGAACAAACTAAAAAGAAGGAGGGGTGGGGTGCACTATGATGTTATTTGTCTCCCTGAAAATATGTCCGGAAAGGGTGCCAAACTCCTCAAAAGGTATTATTCTTCTGTCCAATTGCAACTCTGATCTTTTGCCTTGTTAAGAGAGCATGCTGAAAAGTCAAAACCGGGCCATTAAACCCCCAGAGAGGTTTAGGTGGAGAATGCTTCGCCCGCCAATAAGTCCCAAGGTACAGCTACAGTCACTCAGTGGGTGGTCAGCTGGACATATTCTGGTAAAACACCAAACACTGCGGTTAAGGGTTAAGGGTTCATTGGTAAAGACATATACTCATAAAAACACATAAAACCCACACTCCCCCAGAGCCTCAGATAGTTTTGGGGGACATGACCAAAAAGAGTGTAGTACGTTGGCTGGGTCAGGTTTGCGCAACGAAGGCGGTTGGGTCCAAAATCATGTAGGGGGGCATGGGGGAGGGCACGGGGGAGGGGGGAAGCTCATTTTTTGTTAAGAGGGGGGGGCTATGTTCGGGACCAACCGTGGATTTGTGCTGGTTGTGGGGGGGCACCACCTCTGACAACATGAAATGACGTAATACCAGCAAAGTCTTTGAAGTGTAAGGTGAATCACTTCTTGATCATTTAAAATGTTCCCTTTGCTGGTTACATATACCATTTCTTAACTCTTTTAAATTAAAAAAAGTTAAAGTTAAGGTTAAAGGTAAAGGTGTTCAGGGGTGATGGGAGAGGGGGGATGGGTTCCACCATGTTATTTGAGTAGGAATTACACCTCTATATGATTGGTCTCTGCCCCAAGTAAAGTGGCAATCTGAATCATTTATTGATAATATGGTATCATGATCATTAACCGCAAATACGTCCACTCGAATATGTACAACACTGTGTCGCCTGCCATGTTGTCGCTAGCAGACACGCCACACAAACTGATACTATCCTTGCCGTCAAAACAGAGCTTATTTTTTACCATCAACAGATCTCCTCCAAAAGGTATTAGGGCATCCAGCAGCATGAACGCCTACTAGCGACCAACAATACAGTGACCTGGTGACCTGCAGCGATAAAACTGCTATCACTGTGAACGGGGCACTACATTATTTTTACTCATTCTTTATACAGCAACAACACAGAATACTTTGCTCGTCTTGAGTGTTTTTTCACCCGAAGCCTTCAGTTATTGTTTTCAGATCAGCTCTAGTAATGGGGCTTATGGCAGTAATTTACTGAGCATGCTGCAACATCACAAAAAAGTTGCACGGCTTTGATGGCTAGATGGAACGGTCTTTGTGCAAGAGATTGTCTGTCCTTGAAGGACTCATCCTGCCAACTAAGGGGGACACAGCCACGGCAGACTGGCTCCTTTATCACGCTCTCTTGTGAACATCTGTCATATGGCTGATGTGTTTGTGTGTTAGAAAAAAACCTTCAGCATTGCTTTTCTGTGGAAGCCGCCGCTACCGCCGAGCCGACTCGTAATCCGGAGAAACGAACACGTACCTGAACTATGTGCCTGCGACATGATACATGGGAAACGCCATCTAACATGCAAATGGCATGACTCCACCCTATGAAAACTATTGAGTTTGGAAATCACAGTTTGAGCTTAAATCCCCGTTATTCTAGCAGTTGGCATTTGTGGTCGCTGCATATAAGTCCATTAGCTGGCAATTAAAGACAGTATAAGACAGATTTACCAAGAGGTGTTCATTTAACACATTGACAAAGGATTCCTAATGGGAGTTTTTGGCACTGCTGGGTTTCAGCGATACCAATCAGCAGTTCCTTTCCATTTTTTTCCTGATAGCTGCTGAATAGTTAGTGAAACAGGCATAGACCGTTTGGAAAGGGCAGTATTAGCTAGTGTCTCTGTTATGTAAGCTTGCTCCCTACTGGAGGTCCCGCAGTGTCGAAGCTGGCATACGTCATCGAGGCTGTCGTCAGTATTCAGAAAAGCAAGTAGCGACCTCCTGAATGCAAAACCATTCGAATGCGTCCCATTCTTTCACAGGAATTCGGAACGGGTGCAGTAGGGTGTATCCCCTTCCGCTGCTTTTACAGATAACCCACATTCTTTGCGTCGACGCCGTGAACACCGTTGTTAATATTTAAATAATGCCGGGCGCCAGGGCAGATGTAAGTACACACAAACCAGATGTGGTTTTTACAACTTAGCTAATTCTGCACTCGGATACAAACGGATAAACTTTGTTTTAATAACCTCCCTCCTTTTTTTCTCTTAATAGTCAATTCCTGCGGATAAAGTGGTATGCGTGCAGCTCCTCAGACATGAACCAAAACTAAACACGTAAAAACCTTTGTTTTTTTTTTTATCTACTTCCATAATTTAGAGAAATTTTTCCCTCCATTTAAGTAGTGTGGAGAGCACAACAATGCTCTACATGTGTTGTCATAGCAACAGATACATCCGGTTTACTTTTCCCCCGCCTGTCCTACGAAGCCCGTTCGTTTAATTCTAGGTTGAGAGGACACTTCGTAATGCATCCTACAGGGAGATGCGACCTCCAGAGATGTCGACCGTATCCCGAGCGGTTCAGCCATACTAAATGAGACACAGCTATAGAAAAGATTGTTCTGGGTTTTTAAAACCTGAGGTGTATAATTTTTGCTTCACTTTTGATTTCTCCAAGTGAATCAAATCTTCTGAATCGGTTCTGATTCAATCACTGATTCATTCCGTGAACATTTTCTGCATATTACATCATTGCACCAATAGGTAGCAATAACCAAGACTGAATTTGAATACATCATTCTCAATATACAAAAAGAAAAGAATCACCCCCCTTTAAAACAATCACATTTTGTTACTTTGCAGCCTGAAATGAAGACTGACACATTTTTTGTTTTTAAACTCAGCTTTATTTAACTACCAGGCATAACTTATACATCCAATGAAAAGATATACACTAACAGGCACCTTTTCCTCCTTCAACCACTGTGTGCTCAGTTTTGCTGTGTGCTTTGGGTCATTGTAATGTTGGAAGGTAAACCTTCTTCCCATTGACAACTTTCTGGCAGGGGCAGCAGATTTTCCTCAAGAATTTAACAGTATTTTGCACCATCCATTTTTCCTATCTATCCCCTACACGTGCTGCTCCATTCCCTGCTGCAGAAACAACCCCCATACAACTGAATACCACCACCTCCATGCTTTACTGTAGGAGTGGGGTTTTATTTTGGAATTTGGGAGCTATGTATTCTGATTTCCAGACCAGATTAGGCCAAATAATTTCATTTAGCCGTCAATGCTGCCTCAGAATCTTCAAGGTTTGTTTTGGCAAAGCTCGTCATGACTCCATGTGGCCTTTCTTGTGGAGTGGCTTTTGTATCTTGCCACCCCTCCCATACATCACATTTGATCGGGAAATTTGAGATAATTTGTTGTCACTGCACAATACCGCACATCTTTGTCATAAATCTTCGTGCAAACTGTGTTTCAGATTGCCTGTATGCCTCTTGTTGCCCTTACTCTCTGACCCTGTTTTTATCCTCCTGCTGTCTTTCCATCATCCCGCAGTGTTTGAAGCGAAGTCCTGATCCTGGGAGGACTGTGTTGTACCAAATACCTTCCACTTCTTAATAATAGACTTCATGTGCTTCTAGGCATTGATAAAGCCTTTAAAAATGTTTTGCATCCATTTCCTGACTTGTGTCTGTCTACAACTTTATCCCAGAGATCTTTTGACAGTGCCTTGCCACCCATAGTTGATTGTAAACGTCCTTTTTTATTAATACAAATATCCGTGGGTTAGGTGTAACAGTTTGAATGAGATTTCCTTTTGCAGTGACACACCACATTGCGAAAATGACAAATGGACTTTCTCTGGGCGTTGCTTTCACCTTTACTTGGCAGCATCACAATGAAGTAAAACAAAAAGCACTCTGAGCAACAGAAACTGGAAGTCTCCCTATTGACTGTCACTGCTAACAATTGGATTATTTGCTTGTTGCTAGCTTAGAAGAAAAGGATTAATGAAGCCATCACACTGATTAAGCCAAGAGGACCGTCACAGCCTGCCACCTAGATTAATGGACCCCCCTGACACAAGGGTGACTGGGTTCTTCTGATTCAGCCAACTCATCACAATGCAAGTGGAGATGCAGCTCCCCCCTCCACTGTGCGTTCATTAGCAGAGAGCAAATTCAATCAAGGCAGTCTGTAATAACATTCTCCAGTAGGGTCTGAGGGTCTAAACCCCAGAGACAGACATGCACAATAATGTTGCGTTCTTCCTGTTATGCAGTACCTTTGGAACTGTCACTTACAATATGAGTACAAAGAATATGCGTGTGTTGTAATTCTGAGAAGCATATTTATTCAAAAATGTGCCAGACTTACAAGGCAGAATTATTCTCTGATCAAACTCAGGCACTTAAGGCTTATTAATTATTGAGTATAACTTGATTTACACAATGGCAAAAATATTGACAGTGTGCCAAACAGGATGTAAATAATGACCTGAAGTTAAAGAGACTGAGAGTTACAGTAGCTCACATGGGGGTGACAATTTGAAATTAATGTTGATATTTTTGAACCATTTAAAAAAATATATATTTTTGTCTAAAAGGATACCACAAACATACCACAGAATACAATCCATTGCTAAATATTTACTCATGTATGAGCTGTTGTCCATTTCACAGGATGGAATATATAGGCCTATGCACTGCCTAGAAGTCGATATTGCTGAAATTTAAATGGGAAATTATGGCAGCTGTAGGAAGATGCATTTTTTAGATGGGCAAATATAACTGCTGCCCTCGCGTCTCACACAAGAGATGTAGTCATGCAAAGGTAAAACAGTTAAAACTTTTAAAAAACACGTCACGAATTTGTGGAGGTTTATTCCTTTTCACTGTGTCTCTTATATTTTTAAATGCAATCTGTGTGAATGGCGCTTCGGCTCTTTGGATTAAGCAATGCATAAATACATGATGCTGTTTTGTTCATAATTGTTTATGCAATTTACAAAATTCTATTGTATTTTTATGAGTTAATTTAGACGTAATGCACGTTTTTTATAGAGTTACTGCCTTGCGTTGACAATTTAAATGTGCTGCATTATTTTGCTCATTGCGCCCTCCTGTGGCCTCGGGAAACAAGCCAAAAGTTTCCTTGAGACCTATTTAATCTGCATATAAAATATTAGAAATTACATATGTGTTTAATTTTTATTTTGTGTTTGACTGTTAAAACAAAAAATATTTTTTGTTTGTCGGTGTTGTCTAAATTGGGCCCAATTTAAAAACACCGTGGTAAAATAAAAATTAAAAATTTCTATAGCTCTTTGTTTTAAAAAAGGTTATAAAAAATTTCAATAATTATCGAAACCGAACGATATGAAACATTATATCGTTGATAAATTTTTTAGCTATATCGCCCAGCCCTAGTACACGTATTCGGGTCTTTCGGTTCGGTACTCGTGTACTAAACAAATACAGCGTTGGTTTAACCACTACACGAGTGGAAGTTCATTGGAAACTTCCTGTCTTATATATTGTTACTTTTGTTATGAAACAAAGTCTCATCTTTAAAATTATGTCCATTTGTTCAGGAAATTCAAACAATAAATGCCATTTTGACACTCTTCTTGATGTGGTGAGTTACTGCGCTGTTAGCGCGATCATTCCTTCCCTTTACTACTAGTTTTAAAATGCTAAATAAACATGAATAACCATCTCCATGTCTCATGTAATCACTCAATCGGTGTTTCAACATCAATAAAACAGCTTGTAAACAAAATGTCACATAGCATTTCATTTATCTCATGCCATCAGTGTCCACAGCTCGTTAGTGCGAAATTAAATGCAGAGAGCCTTTCACGCCTTTCATTAGACTACAGTTATCATATTTTACTTTAACTGTTAGTGATGTCTTAATTATTTAATGTTTGTTTAAATAAATCTGTTATGATACAAGTTTGACAGCCCTGTGTCAATGATTTATATGTCCACCAACAACAGAATTTTAAATTGATTTAGATTTAGAATTTCATTTAAAACTGCATTATGTGAAATTTTTCATGTTTGCATACAATTTTTTTATTTGAGAACGATTAGTAATTGCTCCTGGTCCTCATGGCAGAACTAGCCTGGGGCACTTTTTCGCGAGATACTAATAAGTACATATCACTGCAGTTTCCAAAAGAAAATACACTAAGATGCAGTAAACAATCCCAATCCACACACCTTTTATTTCCTTTTCACCACACAACAAATGTTACATAGTTTCAATTAATAAGTGTCATTTTCGCACAATTTACTTGAAGAAATATTAAATGTTTAAGACTTCAAACCATTTTCATAGGCTGGGAGATTTGAAACTGATGCTTTCGAATGTGAACATCGCACATATCCTTTTGCTTTTTTATATCAGTTTTGCATTTGTCAACACTATTGGGTAGATTTAGGGTTCGGTTTGGTGTAGGGCATATTTCCAACAACGATAGATCATTAACTTTTAGCATCAGTCCCCGGATATTTGAATTCTAAACCGCTGCAATACGTACCTGAAGCAACGTAATAAAAACACAGCAATACGTACCTATATCAATGTAATAAAAACGTGCCAGGGTACGTATTGAACCCGTGTTTTAGCACTCAGTGGACATTTCTCTTTGAAATTGCGGCGAAACGTGCGTATAAGGTACGTAAAAACAGTGTTGCAGAAAAGTACCCAGAGGTATGTATTTTTATGAGAGCAGGTTGTATATTTAAAAATATACAGTAATTGAATTTAAGTTTAGGCTCTGTTGTTCATTGTAACCTTAGTAATGTAAAAGGGCTCGAGAGCATAAGCTGAGGTAGATTTTTATTCTTAAGAAAATTTTAACTATAACTGAATTTATTTAAAGAAAGAGTAATTTGTTCAATAAACCACTGTTTAATAATAATAAAAAAGCAATTTGATGTATAGTCTTTTTTCCCCCCTGCTGTACCGAAACCATACCAAACCGTGACGTCAAAACCAAGGTATGTCCCGTCACGTTTGTGTACCGTTACACCCCTAGCTGCCAAGGTCAATATCAAGATGGCCGCTGAGTGAAATGATTTGCCTTAAAGGGACTTTGGGGAGACTTTAATGGAGACAGCAGATCCTATGCATTAAAAACACTGATTCAGCATACCATTCATGAACTATAACACTATAATGATAGGAGGGAATGGGTCCTAGCCTTGAAATACAATAAAGGCTCCCTTCTTCAGTGGATGTATAAGGCTATGATATTGTATGCAGCTTCTTAGTAATAAGATAATCTCATTCTCATTTCCTGTGCTCTCCATTCAGCACCACTTAACGTCATTAATCCTTTACATGAAATACTGCTGAAGGTCTGACCTCTCTTATTATCCGTTTCTCCAGTGGTGGAATTAGCCAACTGCCAGATGTCAGCAGTAACCAGTATAAGCCATCACAAACCAGCATAAACTAGTACAGAAACTCCCTCTAAGCTGGCCCTTTCAGAAAAGTATGATAAAGTACCAGATTCCACAAGCTGAGTGGCTTTTAATGATCATAGACCTGGATAAGTAAAAGGTTTATAGAATGCAGTTGCAAGAGATGAGGAATTTATCATTGTCAGGTGGCTGAATTCCCACGACAGATCCAGCGGATCTGAGAACAGCACCAGGCCAGCTGTACTGCATGAAAACCTGCTGATCAAATCCAAACCATCATCACTCCTCTTAGTCTCCACAACATGTTGCTAAATACTTTCATCCACAGGTCGTTTGATGTGTACGTAAGGTTAAACGGTCCCGGGAGCAAAGACAAACTCAAATTATCAGTCACTGCTGAACCAGAATCTGTGAATGCTTTTGTGGGCATAAAATAGAGGTCACTGTGTTTGATTGGCAGGCAAAGTCACTCCTAACATAGTAAAGTGACAGAGCTTATATAGTACAGCATGCGCTAAGGGCATAAGGTCAGTTCATGCATTATTCGTTAAATGCAGTATTAATATCAATATTTCAAGTGCTTGCCAGTTTGCTCGTGTTTTACACTTAAAAAAAAATATTTATTAGTAACAAATTGATTATTGTGTGGTAAAAACAAAATATCTCCCAAATGAGGCTTTGCATTTCCATGCAGAGATCCATAAAACCTTTATAGGAACCATTGCAAATTTTAGCCAGTGCTACCCACTAAACACTTTTTAAAACAGCTGTCCACAGGGTGTATAAATTACAAAACCTGGCAACTCTTTTGAAAACGTCTTCAACTAAATAAAATAGTTTGCTATATGGACAAAAACAGATCAATTACCACAGCACCCATGATTCTTGGAATAACATTTTCAGCCTTTAAAAATCAATTACCATGGCTCCTATCCAGTATAAAATATATCAGATTACAAAAATCATGTTATACTCAAAGGTTGCGCAAAAAGGTCCTCATTCCCTGTAAGAAGTGCTTTTATTCCACCAATGAGGACAATTAGCACCTTGTTGTTTCCCAGGAGAAGGATGACATTTTTTTAGCTCAAACATTCATCTCAAAGCAGATGACGAGCGCTCACATCTTTCATGGTAAAACGTTCAGCTGAATGCAGCAGCGTACATCTGAGAATCAGGGAATATTTTTCACAAAAGGTTCACATTTCTAATTTTTCCAATACAGAACTGAAATTGTTATGTGCAGTGCTGAAGCTATCATAACATTCCCTTTGGACATGTGCTGCTCTACACCTATATACCCATCATGTGTAGATTCACATCAGTGAGAATGATCTAGAGACCAGGCCAAGGTGAAAGTCAGAGCACCAAAATGCACATGTGTGACGTGTGTGAGAACCCTTGGCTATCCAGGAATAGTGCAGCATCTGGAATTATAGCAGACCCCCGAGTCGACCGCTGGCTTCACTACCAGACATCCTCTCCGCTAAAGCAAAAGTCTGTTTACAGAGGACGTACAGCGGCAATTAAACAAGCCCTGTGTGGTGCCCCTCCACTGTGTCCTTGAGCTGAGATGCCATTTATTTCAGCTGAACCATCGCAGCCGCTGCCAGCTATGTGTCTAGTAATCTGGATTATTACTCCCCTGCCAAATGGGAGAAGAAACAGACACAGCGGTGACGTTAAATAAAAGGTTATTGAGTTTTTCCAATGTTCAAACTTCATGGAGACTACCAGTGGGCAGTGACTTGTGTTTTGCACACAAGTAGCCTACACTTCTAAGATAAGAAATCAAGTACACAGTGTGGCAGAATACTTGCATGTCCAACTTCTAAAAATTATATATTTTTTTCATCTTTTATTATTGTATTTAAATTATATAAAACATAAACTTGTATATACGGTACTATTAATAAGTTTAGAATTTTTTGTTTTTGTTTTTGTAAGAAGTTTCTTATGCTCACCAAGGCTGCATATATAAAAATACAGTAAAAACAGTAATATTGTGAAATATTTTACATTTTAAAATAACTGTTTGCTATTTGAATATATTTTAAAATGTAAATTTAAAAGGAATTTATTCTTGTGATGCAAAGTTGAATTTTCAGCAACATTACTCCAGTCTCAGTGTCACACGATCCTTCAGAAATCATTCTAATATGCTGATTTGCTGCTGAAGAAACTTTTCTTATTATTATCAATGTTAAAAAGTTGTGCTGCTTAATAATTTTGCGGAAAACAGGATACATCTTTTTCAGGATTCTTTGATAAATAGAAACAGCATTTACCAAAATAGTCGCTTTTTAAATTTTTTTTATGTAAAAGTCTTTACTGTCAATTTGGATTATTTCAATGCATCTTTGCTGAATACAATTTAAAAAATTACACAAAAAAACCCTACATATATTATACTAACATGTACACACACACACACACACCCATATATTCTAAACCTTTTTCACACTAAACAAAATGTGTATCACTATACTATTGTGTATTACACTTCGGTAAATCAGTACTAAGTACTTAAAAAGTGTTTTTTCTCTCATTTGGACATGACTTATCTTTAGGACCCTCGCTCTCTTTTTAGTGTTGTTTTTGCCCCCATTTTTCATGATCTGAACTCAAAGATCTAAGACTTTTTCTTTGTACACAAAAGGCCTATTTCTCTCAAGTGCTGTTCACAAATCTGTCTAAATCTGTGTTAGTGGACATTCTCCTTCTTTGCCGAACATCCATCTCCCACCCTCATCAGGTGTCTGACGCATATCAAGACTGCTCGACATTAGATCAAAAGCAATCTTTATTGGCACAGGTCCTGTGCCTTATGTGCAGTTGGCCATCCATAAAGGCCTCGAAAATTGTCAGTTTTATCACACAGCACAATGTCCCACTAGATGTCTCAAGTTTCTGAGGGATTGTGCTAATTGCACTTCGTGTGACTACGAATGTCCACGCAGCCTGTTGCCCATGAATTTGATGTTCATGTTCTCTACCATACGCCGTCTCCAAAGCGTTTTCACCGATGAACCCAGTTTGCCAGAGCTCCAACCGCTCTCACTAACCACAGGACCACACTGTAGCTCCACACCAGCCCATGACCTCCACATCCAGCATCTTCACCTGTAAGATCGTCTGAGACCAGCCACCCGGTTTATGTCAGCTGCTGCAACAATCGGTTTGCATTACCAAAGAATTTCTGCACAAACGGTCAGAAACCGTCTCAGGGAAGCTCATCTGCGTGCTCGTCGTCCTCATCGGGGTCTCGACCTAACTGCAGTTCGTCGTCGTAACCGACTAGAGTGGGCAAATGCTCATCCAACCTATCAACTCTATGCGAAGGAGATGTGTTTAACTCTGCATGAGGCAAATGGTGGTCACACCAGATACTGACTGGTTTTCGGGCCCCCCGGACCCCTCAATACAGTAAAACTGCACATTTTAGAGTGGCCTTTTATTGTGGCCAGCCTAAGGCACACCTGTGCAATAATCATGCTGTCTAATCAGCATCTTGATATGCCACACCTGTGAGGTGAATGAATTATCTCGGCAAAGAAGTGCTCACTAACACATATTTCACAGATTTTGTGACAATATTTGAGGAAATAACCTTTTGGTGTACATATAAAAAACGTCTTAGGATCGTTTCGTTCAGCTCATAAAACTGGGGCAAAAACACAGTGTTGCGGTTATAATTTTGTTCAGTGTAGATGCATGATGCCCCTTTTTGTGCAGCAAATTAAAAAGGCCATCAGGAACAGAGACAACAGAGAGAGCCAACATACTTCTTGTTTATTGCACTTATTACATTGCTTATGAAAAACGCTCTCCGACGACACTGTTTTATAGTTTTCTGGTTGCTTGGTAACAGCAGGAACAGCCGTTGACTGGGACAGGCCATCTGCGGTGTGACATACCAGCAGAGAAATGATTTATACAGGAACAGATAGTGGAATCACAGACTGACACTTTATCATTCAAGTCCTAGATCGGCATCTGAGATCCAGCCCACCTAGACTACTACCACTAGAGAGAGACTGAGAAGCTGCAGTGCTGTTGTTTTATGTCTTCTGCGCAAGATGACTTTATTGCGTAAATTAATACCACTGACGTTGATTGACAAGAGATATATGACATAAAAACTGAAAAGTAGTAAGCAGCAGATGGGTGTGGGGCACAAAAAACTACTAGTACTACTAACATTTAAAAACAAGGAAATCCCAGGAAATTATTAAAAGCAGCTTCGCTTTCATTGATATAAGCTAAATGAAATATACATTCACTTGCAATCCTTTTAAAAGTTGTTGCTTAATCTCGCATTAATGTGATTATAGTTACAAAATCCCAAAAAATGTTTCTGATTCAAATTCTTTTTTTAATAAACATAAAGAGCATTTGGGTCTAGTTCTTAGGTATAAAAAAATCTATTACAGCTTACTTTTATTATTATTATTATTATCATTATTTTAAATAAATGTACTGGAAGTACATTTACTTCCAGTACAAGTTGAATTAACAAATATCCTAGACCAAACAAAATTTTGTTCTATGAACGTTTTTATAACATTTTATAACCAGGGTTTGAAATTAACACCCGCCAACCCGCCAAATGCGGGTACAAATCAGCTGTGGCTGGTAACGCTGTCAAATCACTAGCCAATTTGGTGGGTTACTTTTCGTAAATTATGTTCACTCATTAATTTCTTGGGGAAGTTCATGCAGGCCAAATCTGCTCAGGTTTAGCGCAAATACTGAACCCGTGAGACATCATGACATTATCGAGTATATTGCAAAAGCTAAACAAAACACACCTACAGAGGCGAGCATACGCGACGTGATGAAGTCTGGTTAGACCAACACAGGATTTAGTGCGCGTGCGCATTTAGAGTAGTTCTTTCACTGCATGATTCAGTCTATTAATATGCATTAAGAATGATCACATAATTCAAGATAAGGGGGTTGAAAAATGTTTATATTTATATAAATTCATATAGTTAATCATATCACACGAAGAGTGCCGTTTCTTCTTAAAAAATCAGCATGGTTACAAATGTGATATTTATTTTATACAACAGTTCAATAAACAATAAGTTAATATCTAGAGACTTACGTTTTAGACACCATATTGGATGTTTTTGCACTATTTCTGTGCTATTTCCCCAACAAAAAAACATTCCAAACACAGCCACAGTACTGTTTTGCGTCTCTGAGCAACAGGACGTGAATCAACCGTTTAAATGATTCGGTTCAATCGCAATGACTCACTTATTAACAGTGACTTGCTGCCACCAGTATTGGCGGTTTTAATTTCACGATTTTAAAGTATCTTTCTTATTTCTTTTTATAATTTCAAATATCATATTCAACATCTTCCATGTTTGAAACATAATCAACCATTACTTAATGCACTGTGTAACTTAGCTGTTTAAAGCCATCCTATTCACTCTAATCTGCCTTAAATGTCTAACGTGCATCTAAATGGTCCCACAGCTGCATTCAACTTCTGCAAAGATGAATTTTTATTGATACTGATTTCATTTGTTTAGCCTAAACAGCCTAAATGTATTATTATTATAATTGGCTGATTAAATGTAAGAATTTTACTCAAAAGGTGATACGTACTTTTAGAAAAAAATGGCTTTATAAGGTAAGAATGCCCATTTTAAAATTAAAAGCAATTTAATCGTATTGGAACTAGATAATGTCCATCACTGCTGTGACATCTTGACCCTGCACACAGAATATGAAAATACAAAAACTTTAGCGTCAGCTTCCACGTTAGTCCTTAAGATATCACATCAACTAACGACACTCGTCGAAAGTAATTCTCTCCATTACTTTATTGATAAACATCACCGAAATATTGAGATATTATTTTTGCGTCCCTATCGCACACCCGAGTACTGACAAGCGTTTTGCAATGGTCGCTTTGTCACGCCCAGTGTAGACAGCTTCAAGCTGTTGGTTTATTTATGTAGCCTATTTTTTATTTCTTTTTTGGCTAGTAGAAGTTATAAATGGCCGTTAACTTAAAAATTTAGTAGCCAAATTTGCTGGTGAGTGAAAAAGTTAATTTCAATCCCTGCTTGTAACATTAAGGGGTTCATGACTTTGAGAAAAATAGAGGTCATTGTACTATAAAAAGGTCCTGTAGTTTCAGAACTCAAAACTTTCTCGTTAGTCTAAAAACAGCTTATATTAAAGCTAATCTGCCAAAACGACAGGTTGTGGAATGTGCCACTTTATGACGTAATAGTGTGGCTAAACACCTCCTCCTCAGAAGAAGATCATGCCTGCTTCTACATCACTGCTTGTTTAGCCCCGCCCACCGATTCGTGCACATAGTGTAAATAACGAGAGACGCAAATGAGGGTATGTGCAGAAACCACACAATAAAGATGGCTCAGAAGAAAACAAGATGCTGTACAGTGCCAATTTGTGGCAATTTGTCTTTGCATTGCCTTCCTTCATTAGGAAAGAGTGGACAAACTTTATTTTTAATGAAGTTCCAGACCACGTCTGTAAGAACTTGGTCATTTGTTCACTTCAGAGCATTGTGATGAGGGGGTCAAAACAGGACAGACATAGATAGGACATAGCCTATCCTAAATTATGATGTTTTTTGATGTAAAAATCTTGATAACACTATAAGTGGACCTCAGAGAAAAGTAAAAAATAATTAAAAAGGCAGTTCATGACCCCTTTAAGTCTACTTGACAGTCTGTTTTAACCCGTTTTAACATTCAAAATCTGCTATTTCAGCTTAATTTTACATGTACCAATACAATATCAATTTAAAAACAAAAGCTGTGAACATTGTTCAATATTCACAAAAGCTGTCAGGATTATAATGAAGTGGTTTTAAAGATGTCCACACAAACACAGACTGTCTTATCTTACTTGTCTGCAGTGGCTTATCTGCACTTTTGAACACAGCCTCAGATTCAGTCATCTCAAGCCTTTTGCAGCAAGGAAAAGAAGATGGCTGAAATCACCCCCCGTTCATACAAGAGAAGTAAAGGAGGAGACACAGAGAGGGAGCACAGAGAAAAAGAATCAAATTTGTTTCCTCTTTGGTTGTCTCCACAGGAACACTTGTCTGCCTCGGGGATGATGCATAAGTGTTCAGCTGCTTCCCTTTCTACAAACCTATGCTATCTAATTTGAGTCTAGAGTCAAGGCTGAAAAAAAAAAACAAGATGGAGAGCTAAACACCTTAAAGATCTATTACAATGCTCTTGTCTTTAATGTGTCTATCTTCTGTTACTCCATTATAGTATCCATTGCACACACACAATTACAAACAGTGCTCTGTATAAGTGCAGTGTGGTTTGTTGCATTAAACAAGGGAAACATCCTCCATTACTGGCACCTCATCCCCGCTGGCCTTATTCAACAAATTCATTGGTGCTTTTTCTGTTATCATATACAGTCCCTAGAGCTTGCTTTAATTAATAATTAAATTAACAAATTATATATATACAGTGAAAACAATAGCGTCTGATATCTCCAACGCTGTAATTTCATATAACAGGCCTATAATGTTGTGCACCCTGAGCGCTTTCCTGTCTAATGTCCTTCATACTGTTCATCTGTCAGTGCTCTTTAAAAAGACAATAAAGGCAGAGATAAGAACCTCCACGACTGAATAATGGTGCAAGCATGGAAATGACCTTTTAAAAACTGGGTGGGGTGGTTTGGCACAACATTTTAAAGGGATAGTTCACACAAAAAAGCAAAACCTGTCATAATTTACACACTTTCAAGTTACATGCCTGTATGACTTTCTTCTCTTCAGTGGAACACTCTGAAAACCATATTGCGACCTAGAGCTTTCAAGTTCAAAAAGCACACAAAAGCACCATAAAAGTGATATTTCAAGTCCTCTAAAGCTATACAATTGCATTGTTTGAAAAGTAGACTGACATTTAAGTCGTTAATCACTAATAATCTTCCAGTGAGATTTTAACCTCTGCAACCGGATCACTGAGTTGAACCAGGTACCAGATCATAATTTGTGAACAAATCATTCACATCATGTTTTAATTGGATCACCTGATTTGTTGCAAATACACATCTCAAATGCATCTATTGTATGACCTATAAGACTTGGAATTTAACACACAAGTCACATGGATCAATGTTTAGATATGTTTATGGAGTATTTTTTTGTCATCTTTATTTACTTTAATTATATGGAAAACCAGCTAGAAAATTCTTTATTGGGCTATCCTGCTGTTTGATAAATAAATGAATAATCTATGTGATATTTAATAATTAAACAATAATTAATAGCACATAAAGTGACTTTTTCATTGTAAAATAGTTCATACTTCATATCTACATCTGCAACTGCCTGTCTAGGGATTTTAAAGTGATATTAACAATAAAATCCGCTGTTGATAAGTTGGCATATGTGAATGATGCATATGGCAAGTGATCAAGCAAGTGGCAAGCAACATCTGTGACTATAATGTAACCCCTCTGAAAGAGAAAGTGGGATCCATTTTGCACAGCAGGTTGAATTTTAGCCAGGCAAAAGATTTGTCACATTCTGGCTTGTGCACTTTAGGGTCTTTTAAAAGTGGGACAGGCACAACAGTGGTGTATAGAAGATCTGTGGGAGATAAAAGCGCTCTCTATATTTTGTCCCACATCTGTTGACGATGAACAGTATTTCCATATGTCCCTTGCCTGATTTGTGTGTGGAAATTAGCAACTTATGTAACATAATTACAAATGGTTCAGAGATGGAAAGGACAGCCTAATTATTGTGCACCATTAATTCAAGCATTTCAGAAGCAACACTGTGCCATGGACCAGTATGCATAATACAGTATGACACTACAAATGATGAAAAAAGTAGCAGGTGCAGATATCAAATATTAGAGCCCACGTACACTATACCTCACATCAGCCGAAGCTTTCCATAAACAAGCAACATTTAGGAAAAACAGCACCCAGGGTACTAAAAGCAGGAACTAATGCACTCTTCCAGTGGAGTTGGCATATTCATAACTACAAATTCTGAGCACATGAATGACCAAATGAAGACATAGGAAACTCTGAGTTCTAGATAATGCACGATTTGCCAATGTGTGCTGTGGAAGAAGCGTGAATCATGGCGGAAACACTGATCTATAATATAGATGATTTATAAAATGTATCTATAATCTATATATAGAGATCAGTAAACATAACTCGAGTCTGTAGTAAATTATAACTAATGATTTTGCAAGTTATTTTAATCTTACATACTGTATTTTAAGCGTTTTAAAAGAATAGCTCACCTAGAAATGCTTGAAGTGTTTAAGGTGTAGATGATTTTGTTTCTCAATCAGAAAAGCTTTGGAAATATTTAGCATTACATCATTTGGTCATCAATGGATCCTCTGCAGTGAATGGGTGCCGTCAGAATGAGAGTCCAAACAGTTGATAAAAACATCACAATAATCCACAAGTAATCCACATAACTCCAGTCCATCAATTAATATCTTGTGAAGCAAAAAGCGGTGTGTTTAAGAAACAAATTCATCAAGACATTTTAAACTTCCAACCATTTCTTCCAGCTAAAATTCATAATCCATAAAATTACACCCTCCAGTAAAAAAGTTGTTTTGTCTGAATTAAGAGAGAAATATGCACAGATCAAGCACAGTTTATAAGAAGCCCCAAACAGTTCTAAACAAATATATCAGTGGATTTTGATGTGAGAGGACAACAGGAGACATACTTTTTCACTGGAGGAAGCATTGTTATGGATTATGGATTATGGATAATGACTTGAACTGAAGCGATGGTTTAAAGTTAAAATGCCTTAATGATGGATTTTAATGGCGGAACACACAGCTTTTTACTTCATAAGATGCTAATTGATGTAGTATAAATTACTTGTGAATTATTATGATCTTTTTATCAGCTGTTTGGACTCTTATTCTGATGGCATTTAATATATAATGCTAAATTTATGATGTAATGCTAAATTTCTCCAAATCTGTTCCCATGAAGAAACAAACATCTTGGATGGCCTCAGGGTGAGTAAATTTTCACTTTTGGCTGAACTATTTCTTTAAAGGTGTGATGTACAGAACAGCTAACAGACAATAGCCCCTTTCACACATACAGTCTTTACTGGTAAATTACCGTTAAGAGATCATGTGTGAACAGGACCTTTTCAAAAATACAGATAAATTCATTCTGGTAATTTACCAGTATGAGGAGTTACCGGTAGTGTTACTTTCACGATTTGCAAATATTGTAAATAAGTGATAGGAATAAATATTTTTCAACATTATGAATTCAGATGTATTTATGTGGGTTTATTGTTCACAATTCTTTTGTTTTGTTTAGGCTACTTCTGCTTATGCTTCCGACTTGAATGAATCACACCAACACTCCTCCATTTCCTTCCATGTGCTTTGCTTAAAGCTAATGGTCATGTAAATAAAACATGCATTAATCTTTAAAACTAAGTGCCACAACAGCTTCTTCAATTTGATCACAAGTTTTACTCAGTAAATAAATATTTAAACAGACACACTCGATCAATAATAGCGCATCTTAAGCTCTGAATCTGATTGGTCCGAGGCTACGTTTGTGCAGTAGGTTCTATCACTAGCGCAGTGGATGGGAATCACATAGACACGCAATTAGCACAACTCCTGGTTGCCATGGAGATATGTGACTGTGCATCTGCTTGAATGAGAAATTCCATTTCCACAGTCCGTTAAAACGCCCACGTATCTTTTGAGCTGTTCGAAAGCTCCCCTGCGCATTTTAGCACCCTGGCAGATCCACAAAGTCTGCGTCGATGCGACAGTCTAACTCCTGCATTTTCACAACTGCAGAACTTTTTTTTTTTGGCCGTTCAGTCACATATACCTCGAGGGATAAGAGGATAATGGTTTGCGGCAGCTCAGACTATATTAATCACGAAGCATGGCTTGGGGTTTCTCTTCCAGTGAATGCACACATGCGTCGATTGCACAGGAGAGATGTTTGGCAGGTGCTGTCACGTCTCACACTCCTCCATACTCTCCAAAATGGTATCCAGATCTACGACTGTACTCGTACAGATAATAAAACCAAGGCTATGGAGTCTGCCAAAACTTTCTCCTTCATTTCTCCTTCGTTTTACAGCTTTAAGAGTGTAATTTGCGATGATTTGCTTTCCTTAATGTACTGCCCCAACCTCTGACTTAGCAATGATACATCTCCTTCTAGAGACCTAGATCTACTTAAGCCAACAAATCCCCTCTCTCCACAGGGAGTTCACACACATGAAAACGCATACATGCATACAGCAGAAAATAATGAGGTAAAACACTGAATTTTTCCCTTTCAAGTGTCTAAGAGCAGTTGTGTTACACAGCTGACACTCTCTATACCGTTCTGCCTTGATGTTCCAGGCAAGATCTCATCCTTTTATGTCTGTTGGGATGAATAGGTTTCCGCGGTCAATCCCAGCTGTAAGCCACACCAGAGGAAGAGAGGACAGAGGAACCGGCGTGGGTTTTCAAATAAAGGCATCATCACCCTGCGTGCTACCCTTTCAGGCTCTAGAGACTGCTGAGGGGGACTAGTGCCCGCAGTGGGTTGAGTTTCAAGCCGAGCTGATAAAAAAGACACCCCACTTGGGCAGAAGCGTCATGATCATTCCGACTGAGAAGGTACTTGCCCCCTCCGATTTCTGAGTGGATTTTAAATGCAGCCACTGAAAAACATTTTTTTTAATTTTTGATAATTTAGCTGCCTTATTATAGTAAGAAGTGGTTCTCTAAATCACTGTGGTAGAAATCAACCATTCACATGTCTAAATTCGATCTAATTCAGTCACATCTTTTCCTATGGAACACAAAGGTAGTTATCAAAAATGTTGAAGCCACTGTTTTGCACACTCATTAGGACAATGACATGAGATAAAGCAAAGGAAATATTATTTTTAAATTGTATTTTTAAAATGAACTACAAAAATATTTTTAGAAATGTATTATTTGCATTCATGTTGGTTTCATTTGGCTTTGAAAAACTCAATGAATTCAATCTAATGAATCTTAAAATGTTGTATCATATAACCAAGAAAATAAAGTAATTTATCATAATTTAAAAAAAAAAAGCCTTTAAGTCGTTTAATAGCCTTTTTATTGGAATATATATATACATATATTCCAATAAATAATATGTGTTGGAAATATAATAAAATGCACAAAACTCTCAGGTCTGGTTCTGTGGGTGGACTATCTGCCGTCTCTACTGTCAATCTACCGCAGCACAGCTCTGCTGTAATGAGCCTCAGAATTATGTGGGTTTCAAGGTGCCACGAAACAAGGTTAATAAATAACTTAGAGCCTTTATCAAATATTTGTGCTCAAACAGCCTCCAGTACATCATAGATGTGTTTTATCTCCGTCTCTTTGCCCAGCCACTTTATCTCAGGTTATTAGTTCATTGCACCAAAGCAGCAATATGATGTGCTAATATGAAAATATGAAATCCGTGTGCAAGTAAAATGAGACTATGATACCTCCCTGTGACTACTGCACAAAGCTTTTACTTTTCTCATGGCCTAGACTGACAAATTACATAGTTACATGCTGGTCACAAATGTGTCATGACTGGAAGATGCTGTCGGCATGTGTGCAATTGTGTTTGGCAACACACTTTTTTCCTGATGGTGGCACAGAACTTTTCAGGTGTGGACACTCCATTAGAACATGATTACATAATTTGTCACGATGTTAAAAAAGACACTTTAAGCTGTCTCAAAAGACAAAGAGAAAGACTAACTGGAAAATGCTGATATTATTAACTCTGTCAGAAATGCTGATGAGGTAAAGACTTAAAAGGCAGAGCAGACGAAATCCATGTTCATGCTGAGTTTGTCAGCACAAACACGTCTCTGTCTTTTACTTTGATGCTTGCAATACAATTGTAAACTTTCATCACTGAGTTCAAGTGCTAAAATTGTTTATGATTAGTTAAATGGCTCGCTCAGCAATTTTTTATTTATGTTGTGCTGGTCGATACAGTAGTCATATTACACCTAGTAGAGTGGATGCATCATCACATGATCACAAATGTTTTTAGTTATCGATTCCATTGTTCTATCTTTTCACTGTTAGACATGATTCTTCATTTCTGTGTATGAAAGTGACCAATTACAAGAAGTTACAGAGTAATATTCATGTCTTGTGATCTTAACATGCTGACCATGTAAGACGACCCGCTCCATGTAAAATAAAGTTCTGCACCTTTTATTTGGCTACTGGTGTGACTAAATATTTATTAATATGATTTAACCTATATGACATTATGTTGTACATGATTTTAAAAATATTTTTCAAGGGTACTGTTACATTTTGGAAACAATACGAAGAAAAAAACACTGAGCGCAATCTTTTATAATTAAATCAAAAAATTATATAAACAAACATGAATAAAGAAAGAAAGAAAGAAAGAAAAAAAAAGGCACGGCAAAGCTCGTACTAATCCTGCGACTCACGCATCCAAATAAAAGTTGGTGTTTACGGAATATGTGATTGTGAACACCTGTGTATATTATATGGTAAATATACATCAGCACCACAAGGTACCATGTTGTATATGTAAGAAATATTATGGTAGATTAATATACTAAATTCATATTATATTATTATAGAGAGCGGGTCTCCTTTGATACGGGGTCTAGGAGGTGCTACACGCACTTTTACCAAGTGTGTGTGCATGACTGTGACAATGTGTGTTGCACTAGTCTAGGGTTGGTATGTGTACATCAAAACCTATAATGGATTACAAATACACCCATGTTTTTCTTTTCATAATCAGGCTATAGAGTTTACTACCGTTTCTCAATCCGCCGCCGAATCTAGAAATGCCTGTCTGGTGAGCATTACACTAATAAACGGCGCCCTCTCACACTATAGTTTGATTGACAGTAGCAGTCTTCAGCAAAAGACTAGAACTGAGTGGTCGTACCCTCAGAATCCAGCCCAGGCCCTGAGTGAGCAGTCATGCAGTACCGTCCCTGATTGTTTCACCTTGGAGCAGATGTAGGAGCAAGAATGACTCATAAGTAGGGATGTAACGATTACCGGTTTGACGATAAACAGTGATAAAATACCCCACGGTTAGTATTACCATTTCATATTTTAATTATCACTATAACCGTATTCGATTACCGCGATTTGAACAACTGAGGATAAATAAATACTGTACTGCACAGGGGTCCAGTGTGCGACCAAATGGGCGCATTTTGTGATCATTTTTTCTGCCGGTGCGACTAAATTTAGTGTTGCGGTCGCACTGCGCGGACCACCGCATTGTTTGAACTCATAAGCGCTGCATTTCGTTGCATGTGAGAAACACAAACGGCAAAGAAACTGAAAGCATACCGAAACGCAGATGTCGAAGACTCATTTGTTTATTGTGATGTCTTGAGCTGCGCAGCGCATTTGAGTCTGTAGTCGCTGTGTGTGTATACTCACCGATACGTGTCAAGCAGGAACGCGTGCGCGAAGCTGCGTGCAGCAAAAATGACGCGAATATTGAGGAAACGATGGATGGGTTTCATGTTAAAGTAAAGTAAAAGACCACTTCTTAAACCAAAGGTGAGCATGTTGGTATTCTTGTGGAAAAAAAACATGCAAGCACTGTCACCGACAGCAAGTGATGTCGTGTGTCACCGACTTTTTTTTTGTTTTCATTTTGAAAAGCTTGTTATATTTGCTGTTTACCTCATGTTATGCTATGGAGGCTCTTTTTTTTATTTATTTGATTCCTCAGTGTTTGCTAAACGTTCTGTAATTTATTAGTCGTTATATAATACAGCATGTGGTGTATATGCCATGCCTCGTCTTATTCGTTTTTGTTAATACTAAATGTTTTATAAGCTAGTTTGTCATTGTATCTTACTGTTTTATTGTTGTTATGCTTTTTAATTAAGAATAACAATGAATCCATCTCTTGTTTAGTCTTAAAAAGTGAAAGGTTTTGTAGATCAAAAAACCGGCTCCGAATTAGCATGCCCTGCTTTAAATTTTGACCGGTTGATGAAAAACAAGCTTATGGGGATTCTACACATTTAAACAACAAGGTATCTAGTATTATTTATGGAGCAGATAAATACATATAATCATTTATTAATCAATTATCATTTTGACCTGACCCTTTTCTTTATTTTAAAGGGGTCATATGATGCGATTGTTACAATTTTCCTTCTCTTATGAAGTGTTTACAAGCTCTGTGTATTAAAGAATATCAGTTATAAAGTGCAAAAAGGAATAATCTCAAATCCAAAGAGATATCTAAAAAGTTAAGGAGGTCGCCACACTACTAAAATGAGTCATCGTTCTAACACGCCCCACAGCCTTACATATGATACACCTTTTGGTGGGGAAGATTGCTAACGCGACCCACTGTTCACCCAAAGGAAAGAAGGCGTAAAATTTATATCTCGCGTAGTATTGTGCCGTTGACGGGGCATAGAGGAGAAACAATAACGTTACAGTATGTGGAAAATATGTGTTTTTTTAACCTTAAACCGCAATAAACACATTTCATTACACCAAATAAACAAAATAATCGTTTTCTTTTTAGCAGCATCTATGCCCCTTTAAAGCTGAAATGTGAGGTTTACAATTTATGAAACACTTGCTTGATGAAAGCTTATTTGAAACACTTACATTAGCTAGTTTGAGACATGCTAGAGATAAAACTGTTTTGTCAGTATGATGTCCTTTAAAATCGGCAATTCATGGCGAATGTTATGTTTTAGTTATGCCACAAGCACAAAAACTAATTTGATTTGTCTATGTGTGATTGAATTTTAAGAAGTACAACCTGGTGTAATGGATTTGACGTTTTTCTTCCTCAGGGTGTCACGAGTTACCATTTGTGCACATTCCAGCACATTTTAACATACCGGTTAATACTGATAACCTGGATCATATTTGGTCACTAAATCGTGATAAGAATTGTAATACGTACATCCCTACTCCTAAGTGATTGGGTGTTCTGTGTTGGATGTAATAAGAACATAGCAGTGTCATTTACTACCAATAATCTGAGCTAGGCATGAACTACGCAGTGGGATTAGCATTTGTCTCGAAGGGAAATGCTCCCCCGATCGTACCGAAATGTGTTCTAGGTCACGCGAATCATTCGTGATCCAGCCTTACCTACAGAAGAAGTGAGTTTAAGGTTTTTTATGAATCTTTGCAAAGCGCCTTTCCTAATAATGTGCTAATTAGCAAGTTTCACAATGAATGAGACTAAAGTAAACAGTCTCTCTGAGAGCAGCTTGGAAGAGAGGGTCAGCAGAACTCATTAACATTTAAAGAGAAATGCTACAAAAACAGCTTGATATGAAAAGAGCTGATTTTGACAGGGTAAAAAATGTTTTTTACACTACCATTGAGAAATTTTAACCAAACTATGTAACAGACTTTTCATTAAGACCCCAGAGAATCATATCAACTTGTGGAAAATGTGCATCCTACGACCCCTTTAAAAATATTATATATTATGTATGCACAAAAGTTTATTTTGGATGTGATTAATCGCAATGAACCACAATTTGAACATAAATAAAATAAATAATTATTTTGGTACTCAAGAAATATTTATTTAATTTCTGTAGATGGCTACTGTTTTTTAGGTGCATGCTAATTTGTCTTTCACTGTGTAATACACATTAAAACCAATTGGTACATAGCAGTATGAGAGTTACATCTGAAGCATGCTCCTGCTAACACCTATGCTACTGAGACAACATTATGAATCTTGAAATGCCACTGATTGACAACACATTTGTACATTTTATATTGGGTCACAAAACGTATTTATTATATGTTTCTTTTGTCCTCTGTCATAAAAAAAAAACAATTGTTATAAGTTAGAAATTCTTATACATATAATACATGGAGTAGTATAGTATTATAGGATATTAGATAATAGATATATGTATATATATGATCTCTAATATATACAAATATCTTTACAATGGATCAATTTTTAACAAAAGAGACTGTTCGAAAAGAGACTGTTAAATTCATATTTCATAATATTTATATTAAATTTATTCAGATTTATTTCATTTTAGGCCAGTTTTACATTGTGATAAAACACATTATTAAACACACAGCAGTATTTACTTATTAATCTAAGCAATATTACTGCTACACATTTGCTGGGCAATGTTAATTGACACTGATTACATTTTACAAACTGAATTTGCCCAGCTGCTAATTGATAATATTGTTTGTCATCCTTTATTTGACAGCAACGGGCAAGATTATGATTTGATTTCCCCCTTTAGGCACAGATGAAGTAAAGCATTAGCTCTAACTACGTGGTGTGTTCAGTGGTCTGTGTTTTGTCACATTCTTTCTTATGACAGAGGTCAAGACACATGGGTGTCATATCCTGCAGCTCAAAGCAAAGACAGACACTGCCATGCATTCAAATGGACAGGGTTTCCCTGGGCTCTATTTTTCTGATTACTCTATTGACAGGTCTCCAAGAGTCCATCACTGCATATTGTCAAGCCCCACTTGATGGACTAACCCTCGTATGTGTGTGTGACTAAAGCCACTTTTCCAGCACCACACAGGATCTTAAAACTCATTATAGCCGTCACAAAGCAAGCTTGCAAAACACCCTACAAGAGGTGCTCAAGGATTTCCATTAACATATTCCTGTGGTCTGAATCACACAAGAGTTTTCATTTGCATTTTAGTAGCAGGAGTCCTCCGGTGTGTAAAACCTTTAAGGTAGACAGATAAACTCACACAGAGCAGATACAAATTCAACAGTACAACAGTTTATAATACACTAAATCCTGCAAGCTTCCTCTAAGGCTTATGCAAATTTATGCCTGTATGAAACCAATATAGGTTTAAACTGATACGGCTCACCACTTGACGCACTGTAATATTGACTTCTGATAGACACGGTCATCCTCTGTAGCGACTACACTGTGGCAGACATTAAGCAATGCTAGCACTATGATTTCTGCAGCCAATTAGGAACTTCCTGTAAGATGGTGTAACAAAACCTTGTTTTTTCGCCTAAACATTGCATCCAATAAAACCCACACAAAATAGTATGGGTGGTCAAGTTTGGTCATGCAGTTTGCAAGGCTAATTACGGGTGTGTGGCAGAGCAATGGTGCTAATGCCACCTCCACACTCAGCAGCACCATGTTCAGGACCTGAGATCTAGAGAGGATCACCTGTGGAGATCTGGCGCACGGTTAGATAACGCTGCTGCGACACAGAGAAGCTCAGTCTGGGCAGAGAAAAGTGTGTGAATGTGCTGTGTATATCTGGGCTAACACTGCTAATGTGTTCCCCCTGTCTTTTTTTTGCCTTTCTGTGACTTCTTATTCAAAACAGCTGGCACTAGCCTTTCAGTGACCTGATCTGCCTCATATGCAATAAGGTTTCTGATATAATCATGGAGATGACCAGATTTCCGGAAATGAAAAACTAAAGAAAATGTTGTATTTATCTTTACATTTCTTTGTTATAATGTTCTGAAGGGAAAAATGGGCGCTGACAGCTTGCTTGCCCTGAATGTTTTGGAAAGCAGTATCACTTTAGTTTAGGGACCAATTCACACTATACTACTATTGCTTCAGATAGACAGCTATTACCTAGCATATTGGCTGTATTATATGTTATATTACTACCATTTGGGGTCAAAAAGATTTTTTTTTTTTCTGTTCCTGAAAACAAAGTCTCAGACTGATCACAAAGAGCTACCTTTATTGATTATCCTAAGTAAACCTAAGCACGATACGTATGTAGTAATATATTACAATTTTAAAGAAATAAAAGAATTTTCTAATTCATGTATTTTATTGTCAAATGTGTTCACCATTCTGTGTCAACATGTCTAGTTTGCAGAAAGAAATAATTCTAATATGCTGTGATTTGTTGCTCAAGAAACAATTTCTTATGATCAATTTGGAAAACAGATTTTGCTGATTTTTGATGGGAATGAGAAAACTGATTATATTTTTGTCAGGATAAGGGTCTCAAAAAAAGAAAATCATTTATTTGAATTAGAAATATTTTGTAACAATATAAATCTTTACTATCACTTCTTAACGACTAGGCACTGTGCTGCATAAAAGTATAAATTCTTTAAACATAATTATACTAATTTTTAAATAGTGAGACATGAAAAAATCTTTTGACATAATGACAAGTTATGGTATTTATGCTAAGTGTATTTGGTATTTATTTAAATAATATTTTTTACCTATGCATGTGCTATATCGTTTGGTACGGTACGAGCAAGCAGTGGTGTTCACTGTGCTTGGATATGGAATGGATCATTGCATAATGTGCTCGCATCACTGAGCACTAATGTTCTGAGAACAGGTGCAGTGTGTCGTGAGGAACTCGGATGATGTCTAAGTGTTCTCGATGGTGTGTGTAACCACAGGTACGCAAACATGTGCAGTGTGTGAAGAATGCCTAGACAGGCCCACCCTCTCCCGATTTCAGGCTGTCAGCACAGCTAGAACCACAACAGTCTTGTCATACAATTTTTACGATTTTCATATCGCTTTTGACCCACAGCCCATTCCACCCCCAGCAAATGGGACTCCCTGGTGGAGCTACAAATCATACAGAAATGTTAGTATGCTGAAGGTCAAGTCTGTACAGAGTAAGAACCACTACAGCTGTGATTAATCAGTAGCAGCAATCGTATCTAGTGCACATTACACAACCCCAAGCCCCCCCAAAGAAAAAAATATAATAATAAAATAAAAAAATCAGTATTTACATATGAGAGAAGGCGGTGTGACTAGCGACGTCAGCACCATTGCATAAGAATTTAAACACTTCAAATTAACCTTGCTTAACTATTATTGGAGGATGGACCTCATTAACCAAAAAAAACAAACATGATAAAAATAGCTAAATGTTCACTAGCGCCCGCCCGATATGTTTATATGCCTGCAATAAGAAGTTTTTACCTACCACAGGAAGGCACAACTTCACAGCAAGTGCTGAAAGTTAGCTGCTGTAAAGTGATAGGTAATTCCTGCGTTGGGCATGTTATGGGCTAGTTTAATTTATCCAATGGGTGTCTGATGCTGCTAACAGCAACCGTCGTTTTGTGAGTACTCTGGTGTACAGAATGAGGAGGGTGTTTATGCAGACACGGTTTAGGATTAAAACCCAATTATGTTAACAACACATACTGTCAATCTGTTCTCCTCTTATGGTCACACTTTGAACCCGCGATCGAAATTTTTACAAAGCTCATCGGTCTGAAAAAAAGCGAGGTGTGCTGTGATTTGGCCAGCTATCCAGCACGCGTTGTGATTGGCCGAATACCTCAAAAGAGTGAGACGGAAAAGTTACGCCCCTTACCATACTGTTGTGAATGCCGGTCACAGAGCGGAGTGATTGATTCTAAAACATGACAGAAACATCAATGAATCAACGGAAAAAACACCAGGCATTTGTGAATGCAGTGGGGCCCATACTTATGGGAATGATCATGAGGTTTTACTGTCTTTTACGCGGTTGCAACAAGAGCTGGACATAAAACAATAAACCAATGTGTATGCCTTTCTGTGCTCGCGACGCGCGACACTGCACATCCCTCCAAGCACCTAGCTCACTCCTCTACACTGCCCACAACCCTCGCGTTCCCTATCTAACATATAACTAGACTTCTTTAAAATATAAGAAAACAACTTCCTTATCAGATCTGGATTGATGGTCATGCACCGAAACACGCACTCTGGCCAGTGGATAGATCTACTCTCCCAGAGGACTCAGGAAACACAGTCCTCCAGTAAAATACTGTGACATGGCACGACACCCGTCTGAATATGTGGGTTGCAGTGCTTCTGGAACCGTGTGTTTTAAACAACTTAAACCACGATTTCTAGTGCTGCCATTTTTGGAAGGCCACCAAACAAAGTAGTTTCGCTTTCAACGAAGCACACGTGCAACCCGGCGGCCTACAGTGAGAGAGGGCCAGGGGCTAGCGTTGCGGAACGGCTGGGGAGGGTTAGGAGTGAGCAGAGGCGGGTGGGACGTGAGAACGGCGCAGCAGGCGATTTCGACGAAGGAGCGTCCGGAAGGATATGTGACGACTCCGGGCTGGACTCCGCTTAGTCCACGGTAAAAGTCGATCCGTTGATCCACAGCGCAAAGTTGTAGTATTCCTCAGCAACCAGCACAGATCAGCACCAGGCATGACAAAGCAGATATCGTCCTCTTTTGGAAGACAAAAACAAAGTTCAAAGCTTTCACAACGAAGCACACAGCGTCTTTACGACATGGCGGCGGAAACGACAAGACTACAGCGAGAATAAAAGTTACGCCTTCTTTCTTTGCATGAACATTTGAGCGGCGTTATGCAAATCTTCCCATATAGTGACGTAGATATGTGGGGGCGTGTTAGAACGAAGCCGTTTTAGGGGGGCGTGGCAGAAACTTAATTTTGATAAAGAATATCTCTTTGGATTTGAAACTTTAGTCTCTTTGCAAGTACTTTACAGACTTCTTAGCACCAAGAGATTGCTAAACGCATCTCGCAAAGAGAACGGAACCATGACAAATCGCATCATATGACCCCTTTAATAAAACTTGGCTGTCTATACAGTAGAAAGGCAAAAAAAAAAAAAAAAGTATAACATATAGAATAAAAAAAAAACGTATAACTCTACATGAATAGAGAAAACAGAGCTGTGGTGTTCCATTCTGTCAAAAACTCCCATAATTCACTTTTGTTTTTGGCGTCACCCTGCTGTCGACCTGACTATTCGTGGGTGGGAGTACAAAAATGCAGATGCTCGATCTGTAGTTTTAACAAAATCCCTGGAGCAGTCAAAAGTCACATTTTATATAATCTAATGAACTTTTTCGGGGGTATCTATGTCTAGATAACATGGAAAACGAGCACACATTTTATTTGACTAAAGTGGTTCTCATCATATTTACAGGGGAGGACCTTTGAGTTGGAAATAGGGAGCTCTATTTCCTCCTCTCGTCCCATCGCTTCTGGGGTTCCTCAAGGTTCATTTCTCGGCCCTGTTTTGTTTTCCTTATATATGCTCCCTCTGGGATGAATCTGTCAAAAACATGGTGCGGCATCCCACTGTTATGCTGATGATTACCAGTTTTATTTTCCTTTGAAATCTAATGACAACTCAAAATGGTCAGTTTTGCTTGATTGCTTTGACAAAATAAAGCTGTGGATGGCATCAAGTTTCCTTTAGCTGAACGAGTCTGAAGTGGTGATTTTTGGCCCATTGAAGCTAGCCAAACAATTGTCACTTGATCTAGGCTCTTTAACCTCTAATGTCAATACTCAGGTGAGGAACCTTGGTGTGATTTTTGATTCCGAATTCAAATTCGATAAACAAAATAACACTGTGGTAAAGGGTAGCTTTCTTCAATTGAGGGGCATTGCCAAATTGAAAGGCTTCCTGTATTTTAAAGATATGGAAACTGTGATCCATGCATTTATTTCTTCCAGATAGGATTATTGTAATTCTCTTTTGGGTCTACAAATTTTGGGTCTGTAAAGCACTTTGGTCAACTTGTGTTTTTTTTAAACGTGCTATAGAAATAAATGATTGATTTGATTGATTTATATATACTACTCACACGGTAACGATACAAAGCTGGTTGAAAATCTGCTAATTTATCCTTCAATGGTTATGCTAGTCTCAGCAAAACAAAATTACACAGAGCAGGTAGAACTAAAAAAAGTTAATATTTCTAATCTGACAGCCTGTATTTCACCCAAATGTTTAATTTTTTTAATGACCACTGATGCATTTTGAATCATTTGACAAGGAGTTAGCATAGTTAGCAGAGCACAGTGGCCCTCCCTGGTAGATACACCATTTGACTTCACAAAAACCATTACCAGCATTTGAAATGCTGCCATTCAGTATATTCTGATGAAAATGTATTGCAAGCAACATACAAATTATAAATATTTAATTTTATTAAAGTAGACATTTTACCAATGTCCAACTATTTTGGAGGGTTCTCAAAGTGTGAAATGGACTTACATTATTCCATCTTCTATTGCTTTGCACGCCATATAGCTCAGATATTTCGCTCAGCATGGTTGCTAATGAAGATTTTTTTTACTGATGCAATCAGCCAATCAGTGTTGTCATGACATCATTTGCCCACGGCCCCAGAATTCTATGCTTCCAAAGGGGCTGCAACTGCCATTGAGATGAATGGAAATGCTGTCTCTAGGCATTTTACACCTCCTTGTTCAGCACCAATAAATATGTATCAACTTATTTTTCTTTTTCAGGCAACAGTGTACACCATAATACTCGCAGTGCAAGATGTGTACTGCTGCATTCATTACTCATCAGCTTTTAGCTAGTCTAATCATTTCCATTTGACTGCATTTGTTTGTTGTTCCCTTTAGTGCCTTACTGAAAATATAAAAGCATAAAAACATAATTCAGTACAAGCGGAAAATAACAGAATGCTGCAAATTTGATTTTATGGCACTTTTATCAAATAACAAGGGGAAAGCTTGCAACAAGAACCACTATTAAAATTATATGACAGCCTGTGAAATTTTTTTTCACATTACATGCTATGAAGTGCTGTATAAAAAAATAGTGTCTCAAAGATTGAAACGGGCCACAATTGATTGCTGCATGTTCATGGTCATGATCTTTCACACAACCACGGGGTCACTTACACCTTTTCAAGTGCAAAACGCATCTTCCCGTCTCTGAGCTGAGGACTGCCATAGGCTTGCAGGGTGTTAATAGTTTGCTGCTGGATCCATTCACAGAGGTGCTGCAAATATATCTCCCTCTGTCAACCAGATTTAACTTGCCGGTGAAGCATTTCAGAGCAGCCCCCGTACTTCTCAGAAAGTGATATTTTCTCACTTCCTGTGCTCACATTGTCCTCCAAGTAAGGACACAGGCAGATTGAGGAGGATACAGTGAGGAGCACACAAGGCCTCCTCATCTGAAGCTCGTCCCTAAAACAACACTTGAGAAGTTGTTTATGCATATTTCATCTGAGCATGAGCGCTTCCAGAACAAATAGAGACAGGCAGGGCTCTTGGCTGAGATCTGACGCTTTTCCCCCCTTTATTAGAGGTAAAAGAAAATGTGGCTGATCTTGAGTCTATGATCCACTGTGAGTTGACTCATTACAGTTTTTTCTCTGGCATCCATCCATAGCAGACGTGGCGACACACGTTAATGTATTGCGAGAAGCTCTCGACGGTCTGACTAATCGTGCACAAGCCCAGGTGAACTGCAGAAAAGGCCTGCAGCTAAAGCAAAACAAGTTATTATCATGGCTGAAGCCGAGTCTGTGTATGTGAGAGCTCCACTGCTAACTTTTATCCCAACGTTGCCTTGGTTACAAGCCCGGCAGACTGCGGCAGTGGTGCCAGATTCAGTGCGTTTGAATCAGGGCAGATCTGGCTACTCTTGCCTAGGGTCCAATTAAGGCAGCTTTCTTTGAGGTTCCAGGGGAGCGGAGAATTCCCCCGTCACCATTAGAGCTGCTGGTGTCCGTAGCCTGACAGGCCTGTCAAAGAGTAGCACAGAGCCGCAGCTGGAAGACACACAGCTGTCCCGCGTTACACGGATAAGGGACTAAGAGTGCTGCAGCTACGATTCAACACATACACACATGCTATGTTCATTACTACACTTTATTACTGCATTATTCAAAGCTGACATACTGTACCACAGACAACAGGATTTTCCCTGCTCTTTAGAAATAAAAGATGTACAACATAGACATACACTAAAATGAACTTAAATTAGCTTTTATTACAGTCTTTAACTTCACAACCATGAGAACATATGGCTATCCATATTTACATAACAGCTATAATCACATATTTAGTGTGCATAAAACAAGTGAAAAAAATAAGTTCTCTAAAAATATTTTTTAATATTTTATGCAATGTTGCTCTGTGGAAATTTCAAGTAAATTTTAATCTTGTTTTATGGATAACTTTTTTACTTTACTACAAGAATACAGCACAAAAGTAAGATGAAGAACAGGATTTAATAATAATAATAAATAAATAAGAATAAATTCCTTTTACACAATTTTGTGGTTTTATTCTAGTGCCTAAATATGGGCTTGAGCAGAATGTTCTCAGGATGTGACTGTTCATAAAACTCTTCAACTTTAATGTCCTTAGAGAGTAAAGACACTCAAATTATGAGCTGCCTGTGATTTAACTCGACTCCATGCCTCAACAGACAACAAAAATGAGAGTAAAACGATAAATGAGAATCCCTATAGAGTACTCCTCTCAAGCCCTTTAAAGCACAGCAGGAAGTAGTGAGCAGAAGGGCCCTCTGACATTGTGTTGAGTGGCACACATAACTAAAAGACCATATTTCATAAAGAAATATCCACGTAGGCATTCCAAGTGTTCTCACAGAGTCTTCTAAGCCATTGTAACATGTAATGAGGCATACATTACCAAAGTCAAATTACCCTCTGAGCAAGGAAGTTACAACAAACTTGTGTACTTCATTTAACTTATTGTGTCCTCTGGATAATTAATTACAACAATATAAACATAAACAACACCTCCTAAACAGCGCCAAGAGTGGAAATGATGCGATGTGTTCATTACCCACTGGCCCTAACCACCAGAAAACAAATGCTTTTGACTACCTGAGCATGAAATAGAGCTGTGAGTGTGTGAAAAGCCATGGCAGCGGAGTCTGGCCTCTTAATTGCATTTCCTTGACAGGAGAAATGGTGCTGCTCTGACGTTCCACTGCACTGCATATTATTATATTAAATGAGGAGTATCTAGGGGTTTCCAGCCATTCCTTTGTTTATTTCGGAGCTCCATAAGTGCATCTATCTTTCTACCCTCAATAACACTTCCATAACCATTACTGGTCGACAATGAGTAAGTCAACATAAAGGCACAGAAATGGAGCCACGATAAAACATAGTCATCTTAGGATAACACAAGTGACCGCCACGCAGAGTTGACACAGTTACAGCTTTGTTTTTGACAGGTGTATACATCTTATCATAACTGAGGCTGCAAATAAAGACGCAGCGTTTGAGATATGTGAGCTGACACAGAGCAGAGTACTGCACATGCTTGGGACGGAACACGGATAAAAGCGTTCTGCTCCGTGTCCATAGGGAATTTCCATTATCCCCGATCCCAAGGTTGTACTAGCATTTTGGAAGCCGTCTCTGAGTTCCATTACATAGCGAACCTTACAGTATATGGCAGAATTGGGATCTCAATAATGACAGCATTTTTTAATACCTGGAAGAACAGTAAGTGCTGTCTGCTGCTGTCTGTGGAGAAGCAGCTCATTGCTCTGCATCTAGAGGCACAGGTCATCCCAGAATACACAAGATTCTTCTTCAGTGCACTATTTGGGTATTTTAAGATAAAAGCGGCAGCATTGACAAAACAAAGCATCTTTGTTGGAGAAACATCCTAGCAAGTGTAACACATTGAGCCATGGTGCTCATATGTGAGAAAAAAGTTTGAGTCCAGCTTTTGACATTTTCTGATTCTGTTCCCTCTCGACTCAGCATTGTTTCATATCCTCAATTTATTAGATATCTGATATCTCTACAGGGTCCAAAATGAACCTTTTGCCACACCTTTCAGCAACATAGTTTACCAACCATTATTATTTCTCTTACATTATTGCACTACCATTCAAAAAAAATATGTAATTGATACTATTCAGCAAAGAGGCATTAAATTGATCAAAAGTGACAGTAAAGACATTTATAATGTTATAAAAAATTATATTTTTAAATTCTAATGCTGTTCTTTTGAACTTTTTAAAACATTCCATTTTAAATCATATTAAAATGTTAAAGTTAATTTAAATTGTAATAATATTTCACCACATTACCTTTTTACTGTATTTGATTAAATAAATGCAGCCTTGATGAGTATAAGAGACTTTTTTCAAAAAAAGACCAAGATGATTATGAATGTAAAACTGTATTTTGCATTATTTTGATCATATCTACATACAGTATAGTCCTTAAAATGACCATGTCTCCATTTCTCAGTGAAATGTACTTGTTACCCTTTTCTACAATTCATAAACATTGTATTTTGCCCTTATAAAGTTACAGACAACTTGTGAGTTAGTTACTAAAACCAAGTTAGTTACTAAAACCAATTTTAACACATCGCAAGGGCTATTTTTGACCTTGATCAAATAAAATGGCAAGAAGGGCAACAAAACTACAAAAAAGTCCGAGTAGATCTTGCTCTATGCCTATGTTAAAAACAACAGTAATCAAGATTTTTTCCATACAACTTGAATTTTTTTTTTTTACCACACAGAGAAAGTCTGTGCCTGATAAACATATGTTTTCACAAAGACTGACCTGCTAAATCTTTCTGCACATGCCTCTAACACTCTTTTCCCCTTCACCTTGAAAAGAGTGTCTGCTGCCGAGATTCCTTTAATGACAGGAGTATCGGGAAGAATTCATAAAGAGCGCGTTCAGAGCAATCCAGGACTATCAGGGGCCCGTCTGGGCTACATTCCAGCCGTTACTGCAACTATGAACAATCATTCAAGCTTCTCATTATTTTTAAAGGTTTCAATTACAAGGTAATCAAACTGTGGAGAACAGCTACTCAAAAGTATGTAAAGATAAATCTCAGTCCTAATTGTCACTTTTCACAAACCCTCCCAGCACACTATGCAATCCATCAATGCCTTTTTCACATTCGTCCATGTAAAACAATACAAATACATAAACATTTGGCCCTAACAGAGAGATTCTTCACAGCTAGGATTAACAAGCTGTACTTCACAGGATATAAACACAGTGGGAATGTTCCTCTGTCTTCTCTCATGGACTTTCATAAGTTTCGAGCGCTGGCCCTCAGCTGACTCCTCTCAATTATGTAAGTCTAAACTGAGCATGACATACACTCTAAACTTGAGAGAGCTCTTGAAAGGTAAGTGAATAAGGTGGGCTTAAATTGAGAATCATAAACAACACATGAGGGCACGTAATTTTTCAACAGCTGTGTGAAAGTCGCATGTATGCAGAGCTTCATGGAAACCCTTCATCCTTCCTTCCTGGCGCAGGTCTGCCGGCGCAGGCGGTTGTATTTGGACAGTCTGCCAGAGCGCTTGGGGGAGGAATGCTTACAAACAGTAACACTCTATACTCAGCACAGACAAAGGAATGTGGCGTTTAGAGTAAGGGAAGATTTATTTTCTGATACCTTGGCTTTTTACATTTATAACACGCTAACACGCTCTGATAATTTACCTAATTAGGAATTGAATCCTGACCGTCATGCAAACATCCAGCTGCGCCGAATGAAAAACAACAAACACACGTGTGTAAATACAGCCCTGATGCCGAGCAACTGCAAAACAAGCAGCCTGAGCCATTTGTCTGTGTTTTCTGAAGCCCCCCGGGTGGTCTCTTTGTAAACCCGTGAGTTACACTATAGGGCCGTCTAGTAAGGGTGCCAACTAAGGACCGTCCACCTGTGTGGCCTCTCAGAGTCTTGATTTTAAAGTCAACCTCCATATATCAGTGTGTCGCAGTCCCTCTAAAGTATCTCCCATTCGTCATTAACCTGTGATTATGAATAGGCCAAATGTGAGCTATTTATACATAATGTTAAGGTCATAAGCTCTCATTTGGCTGTGGCACGCTGAGGTGCAGAAGACTCAAATAGAGATAGTTCTGCTAATAACAAGGTAAAGCACAGGGATGCACAGCAAGCACATCGTTAAATATGAGAAAATATGACAGCTGTATTAAAATAGCTCTCTCTGCCATAGGACATTTCTGTTACTCGCACCACTAAGATGAATTATGACATGGCTTCACAGGGTATTTCTTTTCTGCCCTCATAATCATGTTAACAAACGTCCACTGCTGTGATGTCACGTGTAACTGATATAATCTAGCGACACTACCCTGTAAAACATGAGTCTCAGATCACATATATAATGTTAGAAAATATACTTATTGTTGTTTTTTGGGTTTAGTAAGTTTTCTAACGTACAACTTTCAAAAGACTTTCATCTCAATTACAATATACACACATTTTAAATATCAAATCAACAAGCACTGTGGCATAAATTAAAAATATAAATTCAAACAATTTGAAACAAAATTTTATTTTATTTTATATTGTTTTTCTGTTTTATGTACATTTTTATGTAAATGTTACAATTTGATTGAAGTGATGATGAGTTTGCTCCTCTACTAAAATTTTTACGTAATTTCTATTAAAATTCTAAACATGAGATGAAACGCAATACTGAACAATTTAAAACTAAATTAAGGGAACAATTTGCTGAAGCGGAGTCCAGCCCGGGGTCATCACATGTGGTTGCCGCAAGCCCACCGGACGCTCCTTCGTCGAATCCGCCCGTCTCTGCTCACTCAAGCCGGCCTCCGCATACTCTAGGCTGCCGCTCACTCTAGGCCTCCGGCCTCCACTCACTCAAGGCCGCCGTGTGTGATGCTGTGTGTTTCGTTGTGAAAGCGAAACTACGTTGTTTGGCCTTCCAAAATAAGGACACGACTACAAATCAGTGGTTAGGTTGTATTTACAACACTGTTCCAGAACAGTTTAACCATAATATTCAGATGTGTGCAGCACATTTTTATGGAGGACTGTTTACTGATCCTGGGAGAGTAGACTACATGCCGGCTGTTCTGACTCTCTGATTGTAAGTACGTTTTTCATATTTAAAGAATTATCCACTGATGATTCAAACGCGAGTTTTTTGGGCAGTGAGAGTAGCACTTTGTTGTTTGTCATTTCTCTGATCACGAATGCAGACATGGTTTTATGTTTGCGGCGCGATGCAACGCAACGCGTAAAAACGCAGTATAAGTCATTATAATCAGTAATTATCGCCCACTGTATGCAACAAATGCCTCGTTTATAATGTTTTAATGTTTTTGTCTCGTCGCTCCGGCCGGACAGGGCATCACAGTATGGTATGGGGCGTAACATTTCCGTCGCAACGCTTGAGGTATTCGGCCAATCACAACGTACTGGATAGCTGTCCAATCACAGCACACCTCGCTTTTCAGACTTATGAGCTTTGTAAAAATCGACGCGTTCAGAAAGGCGGGCATAGAGGAGAAACAATAATGTAACAGTCATGTGGAAAATAATGTGTTTTTTTAAACCTTAAGGGGTCATATGATGTGATTTTCATTTTTTCCTTTCTCTTTGGAGCGTTACAATCTCTTGTGCATAAAGAAGATCTGTAATGTTGCAAAGACTAAGTCTCAAATCCAAAGAGATATTCTTTATAAAAGTTAAGACTCTTCCACGCCCTCCTAAAACGGCTCGTTTTAACACGCCCCCCACATATCTACCTCACTATGTGGGAAGTGTTGCATAACGCCGCCCAAATGTTCACACAAAGAAGAAGCGTAACTGTTATTCTCGCTGTAGTATTGTTGCCGCCGCCGCCATGTCTTGGAGATGCTGTGTGTTTCGTTGTGAAATTGAAACTACTTTGTTTGGTCTTTCAAATGAGGACGATATCCGCTTCGTCTTGCCTGTAGCTGATCTGTTCTGGTCGCTGAGGGAATACATCAACTTAGTGCTGTGGATCGCCGGATCGGCTTTCACCGTTTTCACCACTCCTTCGCCGGGACCGCCGTTCTCGACCCCGCCGCCTCAGCTCACTCTTGCCCGGCCTCAGCTCATGCTAAGCCGGGGCTTTCGCTCACGCTAGCCCACTGTGTTTTTCGTTGTGAAAGCGAAACTACTTTGTTTGGTCTTCCAAAAGAGGACGATATTCGCTTCGTCATGCCTGTAGCTGATCCATGCTGGTCGCTGAGGGAATACTTCAACTAAGTGCTGTGGATCGGCCGGCACATTTTATGGACTGTTTACTGATCCTGGGAGAGTAACTTTAGACTAAAATGCCGGCAGTTCTGACTCACGTAAGTACGTTTTCTTTTATCATTTGCCACTGATGATTCAAACGCGAGTTTTGGGCAGTAGAGTAGCACTTGTTGTTTGTCATTTCTCTGATCACAAATGCAGACACGGTTTTATGTTTACGCGGCACAATGCAATGTCACGCAACGTGTAAAAATACAGTTTAAGTCATTATAATCAGTAATTATGTCCCCACTGGAGGCAACAAATTCCTCGTTTGTAATGGGTTTTAATATTGTGTTGTGTCGTCGCTCCGGCTGGGACACGCCATCAACAGTATGGTAAGGGGCGTAACATTTCCGTCTCACGTTTGAGGTATTCGGCCAATCACAACGCACTGGATAGCTGGCCAATCACAGCACACCTCACTTTTTCAGACCGATGAGTTTTGTAAAAATCGACGCGTTTCAAAAAGGCAGGGCATAGAGGAGAAACAATAATGTACAGTAGGTGGAAAAGAATGTGTTTTTTAACTTTTCCAACCCTGATACAACACCCAAACTAAAAATCAACAATTTACACCAAATACACAAAATATTTTCTTTTTAGCAGCATCATATGAGCCCCTTTAACCGCATAAACACATTTCATTACAAATACACAAAATAATGTACTTTTTAGCAGCATCATATGACCCCTTTAAGACATCTACTAAAAATGATTAAGTCAATCAAAAAAGTATGGAAGCTCATTTCCACCACATAATATAAAAAAATATTAATTAAATAATACATTTTATTACAATATAAAATAGTTATGACATACAAAATGATCAAATTGTTGCCTTTAGTTTTTAAGTTCCATGAACACCTTCTTTTTTAACACTGTACTCTAAAATACAATGTGGTAATATCCTTGTAGTGTTGTAGTGATATCCTTAGAGCATGATAAACCGAGACACATAGCCATGAGGGGCAGACAGAAATAGTGAAGTTTTCCTTGTTGCATATAATGACGGATAAACTTGATGGGCGGCACACGGTCAAGACAGGAAGTGTTAGCACTGGACTGACTTCAGGGCCATGAAATGGAACAAACAAGATCAGGGCATAAGCGTAGGCGCCCTGTCAGATAAGCTAATATATGCTCCGTGGCATGTAGCTGTACCTCATGGCTACCCGAAACATTAACAGAGCACAGAGCACTTCCACAGACAAGACGACTGCATCTGCCTCTTCAAACATATCGCTATCAGCAACTTAGAAGCCACTTCAGCTAAAATAAGCCATTTATTGTGCAATCGCTGGTTGTTTTTGGGCCATTTCAAAAGGCTTTTTATCATATACAAGTGGATCATGGTAGACCGAGCTGGCAAATGTGAGCTTTTATACAGTAATAATAAAGTTCCATCTGGCCTAGTGGGAAAGCTAATGAGTATCAACATTTTTTTCATTACATTATTGACATTAGCTAATGTGTTTTTAAATGGCAATTTAAAGACCAATGAGTTACCACAACATGCCAGCCATTACAAGGCTCTCTGTGGGGCTGCTTTCCCCGCATAAGTGCTGCCTTATATTTTATATCTGGATAGCCAAAACTAGATTTCTGGCTAAATGTTGGATTTGCTTCACTGAAGCAGCATACTAATTTACAAGGTTAAAAGCAATTACATGTTGCACTAAAACAACACTTTGGATTGAACTTAAAAAGTTTTTAAGATGTAGTCAAGTAATGTAGAGACGTCCTCTCTGGAGTACCCTTAATTTGGTCAAGTGCCTTGCTCAAGGTCAAAATAGATTTTCTAGCTCAATGACCACTTCATTTGTGGTTTAAACCTGCATCTTGGTTATTAACTCAGATTTTGTAAGCTTCTTTATCTATAAGCTCTAAGCCATCAAAATAATGTCAGACTGCTGAAGGTCTGACTGTAGAGCGAAACAGTCAAGTTCGACATAAAACAATTTTAACAATCTTTTCCACTTTTTGTGGAATAGAAAGGTTCCAATGATGTAAAGGTTCTTCGTGGAACCATAGAAAAATTAAATGGAATCCCTATGGAGAAAACGAATGGGAAAAATACCTCCAGAATCAAGGCTGCTGAAAAAGTGGGAAGTCTAATTTCTGATAACTAGCGTTTGGAGTAAAACACCTGACAGCATATCATCACATCAATGATTAAACTGAGGTTCAGGTTCAGATTCAGAACACTACTCTAGAGACCTTTTTGAGCCCTTAAGACTTTAAATCTGAAGGATCTACAGCAGTTTGTTGTTTGCTTGGCCGACACAAATGAACACTACAGGTAAAAATTGGTCCAAATGGAATTTTCATTCCCCATCTTTTCCTCTCCCACCCCAATTCCCCTTTGCCCCCTCTCCACACCATCTCATAACCCAGGTCATTAATAATGTATAATATTGACTCAGCAAAGCCCATGCTTTCGGGATGAAGGGGTGCTGTACATTCTCTTGATGTGTGAGGCATGAGCTCGTCTGTTGCCTGGCAACCAGGTAGTTCCTAGTAAGTGCTTCTCCTCAGAGAAATCCCCTCATACTATAATGCAGTGAAAGCCCAAAATGCCGCCCACAGGCACCTCCTCATTTTTATGAAACTACCTAATGCTTCATTTCCAGTACACACCAATCCAAATAATGCGCGTAAGCACTATCTAAAAGTTTTAGCTGTAATGGGATGCCCTGAATTTCACGTATCAATGTGTCATCGCATAAAAGCTCTATTTTAAAATAGATCTAAATACAGAATGGACATGGTTTGCTGTCATTCAGCAAAATACGCTGCTGTTCATGCCTCATAAGCCCCATATAAACTATAGTCCACATTGCCATGACAACCTCAGTGTGGCGGACAAAGTCCTTGCCGTTAGCACCAGTTTTTGCAATGCAGTTTTTATTTATTCATCAGTTTCTGCTTTCATCGCACACAGAGAACGCAGTGCACAAACTCACATGATTGACAGTTAAGCAGGAACTGTAGCTTACATGAAAGACTGGTTGAGGCAGGTGTGAAGATGTGGGGAATGGTGCTCAACAAAGAATATTATTCATAGTTTCTCTCTGACTACGAAATCACTGGGCCTTTTCTTATACAAGCAAGAAAATGCACTTCTTTTAAAAACCTATTACTTATTTTAAAGGGATTTTTCACCCAAAAATGAACATTCTGTCATTATTTGCTCACCCTCATGTTGTTCTAAACGTATATATTTTGAGGAATGTTTAAATTGTTTTCATCCATACAATGAAAGTCAATGTGGTCCAAAACAACAATGGACTTTTTTGACTTTCACTGGCTGAGACATTTTTCAAAATACCTTCTTTTATGTTTGATAGAAGAAAGAAATTCATACAAGTTTGGAACAACAATGACGTTGATGTAATTTTGATGCAAATAAGAGAAAGATGCTAAAGTGCAGATTTGAACGGGACCAATATGTTGCACACCCAAGCAGATCATTCCTTCCCATATAAGCAGTGCGGTAATCGCTGATAATTTAATTTCTGGATAAGGCCAACTGAAATGATTTCAGATGCACAGATATTTGTTGACAGCATAAGACTGTATATTTAGAAGTCAAGTCTTTTAAAGAGATCTCTTGCATAAATTATTTACACAGAAATCCCAAGACAAACAAAAGGAGAAGGATGAAAATGAAACAGCAAAACTCAATTCACATCAAAATTTACTCTCCAGTGCATTTAACATCTGCTGAACCAGAAACATAAAACAGTGCTTTATTGTCATCTTCTATCAACTGAGCCTTGCCCTCCTTGTGTCCAATTGTCACTCTCAATGTACATTTCAAACTCGCATCAACACCTGATCCGCAGCTTTTAACACACTGTCATTTGTGTGTGGTCTACATTCAAAGTGTGAGATGCCAGCTGAATCAACACAATAATGAAACATTTGTCAGAGAGGAGCCCGGCTCTACAGCATTTCTGGGATTTGGGAATGAATGCTTCAGAAGTGGCTCCTGTCACAACTGGCATTATACGTGAGACTTATAGAAAATCAAATGCAGACATGGGCCGTCAAATAACAAAAAGTAGGAGTGCTATTGAGACTCACTTTTTTTAAGACCCACTTTTAGTTTTCACAGATGGGAAATTTTTCCAAGCCACTGTTGCCTCTTTCATGAGGCTAGAATATATTCGTCCCCCTCAAATGGAGCGGGTCCCAGCTGGCCGCCGCTCTCCAGGGAGGTCCACTGCGCCCTAAACAGCCACCTCCCACCAGCCACTCAAATATCATCCTTTCAGTTCTCACCTCATATAAACACTTCACAGAGCCAGGTGGATTTGAGGTTCACCAGAGGGACCCGGGCATGGAAGCCTTCAAAATCGATTGCAACTTAGTTTTTCAATTATGCCCTTTGCATTTCTGCCTTTTGTTTATAACCGTCTGTTGAGAATAAATCACACAAGTCTATTGCACCACACCTTACATGACCAAATCAATAACCGCTGAGACCAACAACACCTGGGAGACTGTGACATAAAGGATATACATTGGTCATTCAGTGAGTGAGTAGAGAGGATTTTGTCTTGTTGTGGGACCTGTTGGACTGAGTGCTAAAAGCTCACTCATAAATACGTTAATAAAATATGCAACAGACTATTAAATACTCAAACGTTTTTTTCCTAGTCATCAGGATTTGCATATTCTTAATCAAGAGGATATATTCAAATCTATAAGCTTGGCTCATAAATATTAATGATGTAATGTGACATGCATCTTGATTTGCTAAAAAGCAAGTAAGTAGATGCTAGTCATAGTAGGGATTTATCTACTTTAGAAAAGTTACTTAGACAAATTAGAATTTACATGGGCATATACAATGAAGCGAATGCACATGTGGACTTTAGGCTTTTAAATACATAAATGTGTTTTCATAGTCAACTGTAACTGCATATTTAAGCAGCGGCGGAGGAACAAAAAGGGATTTGGGGGGGGGGGTGAGGGGGTATACTGCAAAACAAAAACATATATGTTTTTCTAAGGAATCTTTAATTGATAGGTGCCATGATTTACTGGTAAGCAGGTAAAGCAGGGATTGGTTTACTTTAGATGAATGGAAGACTTGCTAGCTGGTTATTTATTTCACTCAAATGAATAATATACACCATGTTTATATGAAGTATAGAAATCATTAAATACATTTTTTACAACATAAACATAATATTAAAACCTACATTGGCATATGAAAGGAAGCAAATTCACAGCTGAACTTTAGGCTAATAAATCTGCTTTCATTGTCAACAGGATTTTCATATTTAATCATGGGCGGATGAACAAAATGTTAAGGGGCATATTATAAAACTATCAAATGTTAATTATGTGATGTAATAGCACACTGATTTGCTGAAAAGCAGGTAAGTGTGTGCTTGTCATGTTAGCATAACCGCTACCATCTTTGATTGAACTCAATGCCATTTGATTCATTGTCTGTTCAAATTAAGTTGTAATATTATGGTTATAACGGATTCATCTCTTACAAGATGTGTTTGAGTGTGCTAACCAGCTAGCAAAGCAATTCAGTTCACCAATTCTTAACTAATGCAGATTAATTTCCAACACAGCCTACTATGATTTGAATAAGTTCTTTATACATTTTTCATGTTTAACTGCTAATGTATTGTTAATATCTTATTTTTCTCATCAATAAAGTTTAATTAAAATCTTTAATTATTATCATATATCTTTGTCTTTGTTGACTAAATTGACAAGCACTGATTAGCACTGATTACAGCAGTTTTACATTTTACTTTGATTCAAATTCTGCACACATATCAATACAGAAAACTGTTGCTAAGATACACATTTTCTTACATACTCTGTGTCTGTTTTTAAATAAAGAAGCTTTAATAGGGTGACCATACGTGCCATTTTCCCAGGACGCGTCCTGGCCAGGATTTCTATATTGCCTAAAATATCTAGGTTTTGGCTTTGTTTGTGTGTGCAGACCGATCGGTGTATGACATCAAAATACCTTTTGCATTTCCTCTAGCATTTTGAAAGCATAAGGAACCGTCTGTATGGTATTTTGATGTCATACACCAATCGGTCTGCACACGCAAACAAAGCCAAAACCTAGATATTTTAGGCAATATAGAAATCCTGGCCAGGACGCGTCCTGGGAAAATGGCACGTATGGTCACCCTAGCTTTAAATCACTTGAGAGACTGATGTTCCAGCAAGCAGCATTTTGACAGCAGGTCTGAAGCTACAGTATTGGCCATCCTAACCCCAACATGTGAAACCTGTCCAAACTGCTTTTGGGGAACAGGATGCCACCTGCTGTATAATTTGTAATCTTAAAGGCAAGTCTAAACTACACATTCAGATCGTTGCCCCTCAGTGACTTTGGCACCAATAGCTGTTGTTCTGTCATTGTTAAGCCTGAGACCCATTATCATTATCTAGACGCAAACACACCGCATCATAAAAATGCCATCCAAAGCCTTTACCACCACCAGTATGAAAGTTTAAACATATATCAATGTTTACATTCGTGACCTTACCCATGAAGCTCACATGTGCTGCAGGATCCACAACAGTTAATAAATTTGCGTCATGTGTACATGCCTTTATCGCTTCTGTACATGAAGTCATAAAACAGTGAGAAGATGTCGACAGCAGATTTGTACAGGCCTTGTTAGTGCCACGCCATTGCTCTAAACACTCTGCGAGCCGCAGGCCTAAGGATATACATAAATCCAGCTGAACTGATATTAATCCTCAAACACTCCTCTAATCAGCATGCTTTGGCTGTGACTGACTGCTATAAATCATTCAGCTTCCTTTCCTATAGATGCATTCAAAGACTAGAGGTTACACAAGCACAGATTCCCATCAGACTCAGCTGTCTTCAATCACAACAGCATTAGATCTCCGAACGTCCACTCTATTTTCACCCTTTAAACACAATGCAGATATAATATGATCATCCTAAATCAGAATGGACTGTAGGCTTCTGACTTGAAGCTATACGTGCATTTGTTCCTGCCTGTGTTGTGCCCTGAGTGGGGTTTCAAAAACCAGAACATGCTGAGAGACTGCAGTTTTCTCTCTGTCTCTCACCCTTTCTCTGCTAGCACAGACTTCCTTTGTTTCTTTGTGATGCACAACCCATGACCTTACCCACAGTGCCAAGCTTCACCGTCAAACCGAATGATCCACACTATGAACACATGCTTCCATTTAAAGGTGACAAGTTGCTCTAAGTGGAAAAAGATCAAACCTGCAGCAAGACAAGCTGGCTTTGTGCTAGTGTACAGGAAAACAATTCCTGATAATTGAGGAAATTAAACAAATAGCCATCGCTGTTGTTTCTTGGGTAATTTGCACCTTGTACGATGCTGATCAAAATCGGGGATTATTTAAATTACAACACTATGAACCTTTTTGATGATATTTGTTTCCTCGTGAACACAGAAGCTCATGAAATTAATCCAGTTTTAATCCAATTGTACCCAGCTAAACTGTCTTTCTCAATTTGCACAACTTTTCTTAAAGAGTTCACTGTCACCCTCAACTCACTCTCATGTTGTTTTAAACCTATATGACTTTCTTTTTTCAAACACAAAAGGTAGATATTCTGAAAAACATCTTAGTGTTTTTCTGTCTGTCCAATAAAAATAAAAGGGGTATTGTTTTGGACCCCATTGACTTCATTGTATGAAAAAAAAAATAGTCAAAGCATTCTTCAAAAAATCTTTGTGTTCCACAAAAGGAAGAAAGCCATACAGGTTTAGAACAACTTGACAGAATTTAGACTGATCCCTTTAAGACATTCCCCTCTTGAAACTGCAGGCTTCCCTAATATATAGAAGGTGAAACACTATGTGAAAAGTATATGAAAAGAGCAGTATGTCCGAATTCACAATATTCATAAAAAAGTAGGAGAAAAGTATCTGTATATAGCTTACTACTTCCTGTAAGATTCTGATGGACACTTTAATATCCCAGTGAAGCGACGCACATGGTGCTGGTAGATCACATGACTGATGTATTACGTCTGGACTGCGTTCATGCTACACACATTCATACTATACAGAACATACTTTCAGAAAATCAAAAGAAGTACCTTCTCAGAAAGTACCCTTATGCAAAGAAAGTATACTTCCTAATATATGAATGATCAATATATTAAATGATATAACGGTATATTACAAACTATACAGAATAATATGTTGTGTAAATATATTACAATATATTGAATAATACATAGGGAATTGCCGCTATCATACATTGAAAAATATGTGACAATATATTTACTTATATATCACAATGTATGTAATTTTGTATTCAGTAATACACTTTATAATATATAGATGTACATGTGATAAGATATGGTATTGCATGTATATAAATATATTGAACATACATTTACTCATGTAGTATATACACACATATATGGAAATATGCATTTCTTATGTTTAACAATTATTTACAATCTACATGTTGCATATTTTAAAATATAGCTAGTTTACAATAACATAAGCACACCTTCTCATATTAAAGGACTTAGTGAACAGACTATCACTGTGCTGGAATGTGCACAGCCATTACTTTTTAAATAAAGCAACATATAGTCTCTACTCTTCAGCACAATGTTAACCCCACAAACGTACACAGACAAGAAACCCTTTTAAATTAAAAAATAATACAACATTAAACACTAAAAGATCTCCCCCTATAATAATACTGAGCAATAACACATTAAAATTTTTACTCTCCTTTAACAGTCTTAAAGCTGCAGTCCGTAACGTTGGCGGCTCTAGCGGTTAATACAAACTGCGTGCGCTGTGGAAGAACAACGTAGTCGGAGCTACTTTTCTCAGTTTATGTCTATGACGAATCACGCAGGTACTGTGCTACTCCGCAGCGGTACCTACCCGACTAAAATAAAATAGTCAGAATATAACACTTAATATTATTGTACCGTAGTGATTCAGGACAAGCCAAAAACACGGCTTGAAAAATGGATTCATGGTGTACTCGCTTATTAATTTTGTAAATTTTGAACACAAAAAAGTTACGGACTGCAGCTTTAAGCAAAGCATGCTGGGAACTAGAAATCTGCTGTAACTCATTCCGTGAATGTGTGTGTATATGTGTGTACATACATGCATTCACATTTATATGGGAACATGTGTGCAATATATACTCAATAAAGGATCAGACTTTATAAATATTAGATGTAGTTTTGTCTTCATTTCTAAATATTGTATGTATCAATATACATAGTCTTACATAGTCAATGCATATATTGCTGAAAAATATAAGCACTAGTTTCCCATTTATGGAAATGCATTATGTAATATATCGCATGGCAACATGTACATTCCACACATGATCTATATCTGAATTCACAAAACACATTTATACCTTCCTTCCAAACAGGATTGCAAATTCAATTGTGTGTTTTGAAAGCAGCTCTTATGAACAGTTCAGGCTGACATTTTACAAAAAAAAACCTAGCCAATAATGATAATATAAATAAGTGGAGTCATGTTTAATTAATGCAATATTCCAAACCAATTTTTTGGAGGAGAGCTGGCAGCTATTCCAAAAAACGACACACACACACACACAGTCCCAGTTCTGCCATTGATATCTACAATATGTCAGAATATGGATTAATCATCACCTCAGTAAATAAGTGTTATGGCCTCGCAAAACGTGCCTGAGGGCGGGAAAGCTCATGTATGACTAATCAAAATAAAGATGATACATACTTTCATCTGACAAGCATTCTTGTTTAAAGCCTTCATTCTGCACTGCTACACTGACGCTGGCATACAGAACTGACCCAAAACCAGCACACAAGAAACTCACTTTTTTGGTTAGAAGCAGAAGAGAGATCGAAAGGTGGAAGAATATAAATGTCCCAAACTTATGAATAAAAATATGACAGTTTTAAAAATTCAAATTTCCCTTTGTGCCTTGATGGGGTGCGATAAATGGCTGATGCTCTAGACATTTCAATTTCAGTTGTTCAGTACATTTGTCTAAATAATCCACGGAATGATGCAGTGAGGGATATTGCCATTTCTCTAATGTTGCACACACTGCATGCTTGGTGCATAGATCCTAATGGTGATTATAATAATCCAACACACATTTGAGCAACGAAAGCTGCCATTTATATGCATTATATGCAAAGTGCCCCACCATGAAAAATGTAAAAAACTCACATAAAGAAGGAAAATGCATTTGCACATGACACTAAGTAGTCCGCAAAACAATCATGGAAATAATACAAATTGCAGTGAGGTTTTCCACATCCTCCAAATATCCCTCCAAATGCTTTCTATAGCAGAACCACATGACAACAAATCCATTAAGTGTATCTACACTAATCTAAGTCTAATTGCTCACTTTACAGCTGTCAGTCAAAAAGTGATGAAATATATAATGCACTCCAGACCACAATGTGGCCATCATAAATGTAATATGAAAACAATTACAACCCAAAATTTGCTTTATGGCTAAGCAACAAAAAGCAGACCACAAAATGGAGGGAAGTGCAGTGCATAAATGATGCCAGCAAGTCCAATTCATCTTTAAAAACTAGAAAGCATAACCTCTGTATTTAATCTAGATCATAAAGCAATATCTACAAAGTGCCAGGCTGCATTTTGTGCATCACTTCTGAAGAGACTCAGCAGAGAGCTTGAGCCGCCCCTACAGCTAATGAAGCTATTTATAAAATAGTGCTCTTAATTGCAACACTGCCAAAAGGATGCATCTTTGGGAAGCCAACACCGGTGGGAGAACGAGATCAGCTCTTATTTGAAGTTTCCTGTCAAAATACACGCAGGAAGCTGCAAGCTGCCACGGCAACCAGCCAGCCATTTAGCATACACCTACAGATCTTAATTGATACCGAAGTCCTGTCAGGTCCAAGTAAAATGAAATAGGAACGATCGATTATTGTGTATGATTAATGCCGCAGTCGTCGGCGTACTCTTCAAAAACTTCTAAATAGTTGTTTTCAGATGGAAACATAGTTAAAGGATATGGGTTGCAAACCATCCTTAGACACCAGCTCCGTGGACGAGTCGTCTGTTTGATGCAGAAGAACACCACGGGCGCGAGCGCTGGGTAGGGGGGCTGCTCCTCTTCATCGGAGACCAAATCTGGAGTCGGGTCCCGGGCCCTGGACCCCTGTGCCTGAGAGCTCTCATGGACGGGGATCCATGTGCTGCTCTTTTCCTCGTCATCGCCGATCTCCTCACTGGGACCGGGCGCCCGGTACAAGGCTGAAATGGGAACTCTTACCTCTCCTCTCTCCAAGTAATGAAAGTGTTCTCTCCCCTCGCCATCAGTCATGATAAAGCGTCTGACAATGGTATCCTACAGTTAAAAGAACAAATATGTCCAATGAACAATGACTGTATGGCAAGCTGATTTAACAATTATTCCTTTATAGTAACTAGCATCTGTTACCAGTATTTACTTATTACTAGTAATAATCTAACAGTAACTATTATCTTCTTCACCTTCAGTAGTAACTATTCATTAGATATGGGTACTTATTACAGCAGCGGCTATTAGCTATTCAGTTAAAAACTAGTACTTATTAATTTGCTAGTAGTCACTATCTCAACAGTAATAAGTAAATATTTCACTGTACAGGTGCATCTCAATAAATTAGAATGTCGTGGAAAAGTTCATTTATTTCAGTAATTCAACTCAAATTGTGAAACTCGTGTATTAAATTTAATGCACACAGACTGAAGTAGTTTAAGTCTTTGGTTCTTTTAATTGTGATGAGTTTGGCTCACATTTAACAAAAACCCACCAATTCACTATCTCAACAAATTAGAATACTTCATAAGACCAATAAAAAAAAAATGTTTAGTGAATTGTTGGCCTTCTGGAAAGTATGTTCATTTACTGTACATGTACTCAATACTTGGTTGGGGCTCCTTTTGCATGAATTACTGCATCAGTGCGGCGTGGCATGGAGGCAATCAGCCTGTGGCACTGCTCAGGTGTAATGGAAGCCCAGGTTGCTTTGATAGCGGCCTTCAGGTCATCTGCATTGTTGGGTCTGGTGTCGCTCATCTTCCTCTTGACAATACCCCATAGATTCTCTATGGGGTTCAGGTCAGGCAAGTTTGCTGGCCAGTCAAGCACAGTAACACCATGGTCATTGAACCAGTTTTTGGTACCTTTGGCAGTGTGGGCAGGTGCCAAGTCCTGCTGGAAAATGAAATCAGCATCTCCATAAAGCTTGTCAGCAGAAGGAAGCATGAAGTGCTCTAAAATTTCCTGGTAGATGGCTGCGTTGACTGTGGACTTCAGAAAACACAGTGGACCAAAGTCCTCTTTTCAGATGAAAGTAAATTTTGCATTTCATTTGGAAATCAAGGTCCCAGAGTCTGGAGGAAGAGTGGAGAGGCACAGAAACCATGGTGCTTGAAGTCCATTGAAGTTTCCACAGCTGCCATGTCATCTGCTGGTGTTGGTCCACTGTGTTTTCTGAAGTCACCAGCCGCGCAGCCATCTACCTGAAATTTAGGGCGGGAGCACTTTATGCTTCCTTCTGCTGACAATCTTTATGGAGATGCTGATTTCATTTTGCAGCAGGACTTGGCACCTGCCCACACTGCCAAAGGTACCAAAAGCTGGTTCAATGACCATGGTGTTACTGTGCTTGATTGGCCAGCTATCAAAGCAACCTGGGCTTCCATTACACCTCAGCAGTGCCACAAACTGATCACCTCCATGCCACGCCGAATTGAGGCAGTAATTCATGCAAAAGGAGCCCCTACCAAGTATTGAGTACATGTACAGTAAATGAACATACTTTCCAGAAGGCCAACAATTCACTAAAAATGTTTTTTTTTTTTTGGTCTTATGAAGTATTCTAATTTGTTGAGATAGTGAATTGGTGGGTTTTTGTTAAATGTAAGCCAAAATCATTACAATTAAAAGAACCAAAGACTTAAACGACTTCAGTCTGTGTGCATTGAATTTATTTAATACACGAGTTTCACAATTTGAGTTGAATTACTGAAATAAATGAACTTTTCCACGACATTCTAATTTATTGAGATGCACCTGTAAATGGTAACAAATAACAGATTTTCCACTGAATTCTACAGAGATCTATAGTTATAAATATCAAATATTTATGACTAGAATGTATATTGGTTGTTGCTGGTACAGTTTTACTTCTAACTATTAGGTACTAGTACATGTAGTCATTAGTTATAAAAGAGTTTGTTCCATAAATGTCACTAGTAACATTTCTTATCTTACTAGTTGCATTTCTTGTTTTATGCAATGACTGGTCAGATGGTTATGCTACCGTTCAATTAAAAATGTTACAGTAGAACTATATATAGTAAACAACTTAACAGACAGTAGTCACTATTGAAATAAGAACTAGTATCTGATGAATAAGTACGACATCAAATGAATAATTACTAGTGAAATAGTGACTAGTAAAAAAATCACTATAGCAATTAAAAAACTAACTAATACATTTAATTAGGTACTAATTTAGTTTATTAGTTAGTGTATCGAGTTGAATGTTAAATCGGCTTGCCATAGGATGTATTACATGAAGGATAGTTGATTGTCACGGTTTTGTACAGTGAAGAGATAAGCGCTTGTCAGATTCATCAAATAGATCAATATCAAGCTTCATCACAATGTCCTAGTTTTACATACAAAAAAAATAAAAGGGATCATGAATCGATATATGTAGTCATTAAGTTGCTTAAAAAAACGTTTTGAAAATTATTTCTACCGCAACAAATCTGCGCACAGCTGCCATGGAAAATAATGCTCATAAGAATTTTTATATCTGCCTATATATAGTATTTCTGTTTTTTTAATCTACACAAAAACATACTGTGACGGAAATTGATTTTAAGCACTACTTACAAAACAAAACAAATAAGTTACCTTATAGATAAGGAATTGAAGGTTCCCATAAGCATCTCCTTTACTTTCAGTGTTCCGCAGAAAAATCCGTTCTGATAAGAGACTGAGACTCGCTGCGATCCATTTGTCTCTTTCAAATGCAGTTTCTGCCTCTTAACGATGAGTAAGTCCTTCGGTTTTCTTTAAAATGAACACATCTTGAGTGATTTATCCCAAAACATGTCAGGGTATCTCAGATGTGAAGCAAGAAAAGCCATTATCCAAAGACACAACTGCGAAAGGGTTTGGCGCATGTATGTTGGTCGGGATTCTCTCTTGATGTGACACGCCAAACTTCTAGTGAGCAGAGCGCGCGAGCGAGCACGTGACGCTTCATTTGGCTTTAAACGCATTACTTCACACCTGAGACCCTTTTGTCTTTCTTTTTATGACTGGATATCTTTTATCTTTTATATGGAAATTAAATCTTGTACTCTTAAATTACATTGATGATAATTGTAGGCTATCAGCTGAATGTAAAATCTGACTACAGTTAATAAACACCGAAAGTCTATGCATGAAGAAATAATTCGGATAAATCTGTTCAACATGTTCAGTGATACTCACCTTTGTTTGGGTGCAAGCCTCTGCTTTTCATAAAATGCATGTTTTCCCCTGGCCAGTCACTAAATATGTCAACACTGTCAGATACCAAAATATTGTGTCAAATATTTATCAAAAATCTAGCATTTACGCCAATAAAAGAATTATTTAAGACTACAGAATGGTCTCAAACTGATTTTCATCTCCACATAAAATTTTCACCACAGTCAATTTTACGTTGGCAACAAAATAAAAATGTTTCCATATCTTACATGTGTTAAATGCACATTACCATTTTGTTTTTGTTGAGGCAAAATACTTGCTGTGTTGGAGCTGACATTTCAGTTGTGACAGAAAATATAGGCATACTTACTAGATTTTCTCAAATAATAATAATAATAAAATCACTAGAAGCTATAGTTGACCTTTTTGAACTCAAAGTAGATGGAGCATGGAAAGAAGCCTTCAGTATAAAGTATTACTTTTATATTATCTTATTTTATAAATGCTTTTATAAATATCTGCTGGTGTTTAAAAGGAATATCTTTGTACCTTCATTAGGGCTAAAGGTGTCCCTTTAAGTACTGCCCCAGGTGACAAGATGCTGTACCCCTAAATGTATGATTATTACACTTTTTTTTCTCTGAGAGTGTAATTGGTGCACATGTTGGGTTTGTATTAAAATACATAAAAAATATACTAAAAATTTATAAAAATATAATATAATAAAAAAATTATATTCAGTATATATATATAACTTCACTGTTGTTGTTTTTAACATTTCATGGGTGTTGGCTATGGGCTGGTCAAATATGCCATTAAAAATGTATTCGAAAGTGCTCTTACATTTAACAAATATCTGACAGGTTCGTATGTTTCTGCACAGTACCTTTAATAATCCCTGCATGCTTTCCTATGGTTCTGAATAATAAGCCATTGTTTCAGTATAAATCAATATTGCCTCCAAAAGTGTTAGACGTTAAGACAATCTCCAATAAAATCCCTAAGAAACACGTTTTACAGTGTACAGTATCACTGTTTCCATATCTAGACTCCCAGCAAATTAACTGTCATTTTAAAGAAAATCTCCTCCAATAGATCAATTATTTCACACAAATAATCAATACACTGCTCTGGGGAGAATGACCTCTTAAGCTCGGGGTATCATATGCTCCCCAATGATAACAGCACTGGGGTTTTACTGGATTTAGACTGCACATGTGCTGTGCAACAGCAGTGAAATATATATGGACTGAATGCATTATTGAGAGGCAGTGGGCGAGTCTACATGCTTTCCTTCCACGCTCAAGTTATCTTGTAAATGAGTACAGCAAAATATAATTAGAAAAAAATGCTTTTAATGAATATCACATGAGCCCAGCTACTGCAGAAATTCACAATATATTAACATCAGACAAAAGAAATGAAGCCAAGGCATCATTTCATGTGCCTATCCAAAAACGACATAGCTTTTTTAAGTTATTACAATAATAATATTTGTATATACATTTCTGATTATATAAAAAATTATATAAGACTACATTTACACTACATTATATATTATACATATTATACATTCTGGGACACTCTTGATGTATTACAAAATAATGTTTGTGTATATTTTTCATACCACATTCTCATTATTACTTATCTCATATTTGTAATAAGGAACAGTTAATTGCTAGTCATTAATGACTTACTATAAGCTGTGTCAACTCTACACCATCACTTCTTTCATTGAGGAAGATAAAGACCATAGATCTATTGACAAGTCTGGAAACAGGTGTGCGTCTTAAATTACACTGAAATGGATTTGATGATTGCTGGGGCCAAGGGGTTTACACAGTTTGGTGAGCGTCCAACAGTTGTGCTGTGTCAACTAAAGCTACTCCAATATCTGTGGTGAGAGAATCTCTCACAGAAGGGGGGATGCGAGCAGCACTATCGACCTGTCAATCATCCCTTGGGTGGTTAATCCTGTCCCACCGCCATTTGCTCTTGCATTACTTCCCTTTCATCATTGCATGCCATTTGAAAGGATTCAAGAATTTTAAGGATTCTATTCCTTTTTACTGATTCTTGCACAGTCAATGTTTGCAAACACTATCTGGTAGCGCCCCCCCAAAAAAAATCAAAAAAAACCACCCAACCCCGACCCCCCCGCCAAATCCCCACCATAACAGATCTATTTGTATCAGATCTCTGACCTTTCAGAGAGGAGATTCAGCTTGATTTGAACTGCAAATTTCAAGGGCCTTCTTCTTTCTACCTCACATTATGCACTCATCCAGCAGATACTCAAATATTTCTCTTATCCCAATGTTATATCAGGTGTTCGTCAAACTTGGCTCCTTCAGGCACTCAAACGTGTCACGTCACTGGTGTCTTCTGAATAGCAGCTGCACATTCCAATCTGTAAAGCTGCTTTAACCCCCTACACTCTTAAAAATAAAGGTGCTTCGAAAGGTTCTTCAAGCGATGCCATAATAGAACCATTTTTGGTTTCACAAAGAAGCATTCAGTCAAAGGTTTTTTAAGAACCATCTCTTTCTTACCTTTTTTTGTAATCTGAAGAACCTTATTTCCACAAAGAACCTGTTGTGAAACAGAAAGGTTCTTCAGATGTTAAAGGTTCTTTATGGAACCATTTAGACAAAAAGGTTCTTCTATGGCATCGTGAAGCACCTTTATTTTTAAGAGTGTTGTTTTATTTCTCCAGTCTCCGCATCTGATTATCCTGGTGGCTGAGGAGCCATCTGGACACAGTCACCACTTTCTGCGGTTGTGTTTACAAACACAGGGAGGCTGACTTAACTCATCCTTACAAGACGGTAGATGTTTTATTAACACCATTGATGGGACAGAAATAAGTAATCCAATGGGCATCAATTCCTAACAGGTTCTGGTTTTCTAATCTGCTTAATCAGGGGTTCTCCAAGAGTGCTGACATTTAGTATAACAGCCTGTTTTCATCTTCCTTAAATGAGGATTGAGCTTGTGCTGCATGCTTTCTTCATTTCTTCATCTTTTCTTCTTTTCTTTACTGCGACAATCTGAACATGGCTTGTGAGTCCAGAGCCGGTTTAACACAGATAATAGTTCTAAGTTACACAGTGTAAAGAAAAAAAAACTTGCAGAATCAAACGAGAGACTTCTTTACACAGACATCATGCAGATTTGCTTTTGTTTTGATCATGTTTTAATTCTCCAGTATAGAAAGAGATAAATGATCTGCCAGACATATCAACAATAAAGATGCAACGCCACCATCTGTGGACGGAGTGGCTATGTTCAATCTTTTGAGGATGAAATGGCAGAAACATTTCAAGCATCCGTGGGTAGAAAAATGGTGGTAATGAGAATGGCCTTCACTGATTCACTAACAAGCTGAGGCTGGAATAACACACTGGAATAATAAGAGAAGACAAAAATCAAGTTGATATTCATCCACCGAGTCACCGCCCCCAGTCAGCATTGTGTAGTCACAAAACACATAGCCAGTAGTTCTCTAGACTAGAGTTTTTTTGTTTTTTTTGCTTCATGAGCCAGATTTTACACTGGGCATCAAGTGACAACCAACCCATGTTTAATCTAGTCTGGTTTTGTTGAATGTTTGAGGATGAGGGTATGTCACACAACCTGTTCATGCTGGCATCTGATTTGGCAACTTAGCAAGTGACAGATGAATTTGCACCAATATACTGCAGAGATTGATAGAACGCTCGACTTTTGACATCAATAACTTTTTCCTTTCCCTTTTATGATAAGTCTATAAAATCCAACTAACCATATAATCACACATAGCCAGATAAAGTATAAGCCCATATTATTTATCTATATTATATGAAATATTAATACAAGTCCACCATTTTTAAATCTCTGCTCTAAATTATTTTTGATTTTAGATCAAATACAATGATCTTCCATGAGTTTTTAGGTGGGTTTTAACAAGAAATTATTAATATTCTAATGATTAATTAGTCTCTGATATAGTTTGTGAATTCTTGAAGTTTCCATAAAATGGAAGATCTTTTCTTCCGTATTGTGACATACATCCGAGTGAAACAGATTGTCGTAAAAGACTAAATGTAAGGTGGAGACTTGGTTCTATCCACTGGTTGTTGGCTGTATTTTGAGATGTTGTTGTTGCACTCAAAAATGTATGTGAGCTTGCAGTGGACTGTGGAATGGTAAGGTTTAAGTGGACTAAAACGATGGAGAAGTCCAGCATATACATCATTAGAGAGAGGTCTGAAATTTTCGCTAAAAGATTGAGTTATGACATTTATATGAAAAACTACAAGTTAAAAAATAAAACAAATGCATGGACGAATTGTTCACAATAAGATCTATAACATGCATTTATGAAATGTTGCCGACTTGAATCTTTTTTCCATTTTAAACCGACTCTTAATATTGCATCATTCCTATATTATCTCAAAATCTTGCAAATATTATGTCCTTTCTTCTTTTTGTTGCAGATAAAGCTGGAGGCTCAACTGGCACTAATTTGTATAGGATGCTTTTCTTTCAGGTAGCATAGATAGACATGATGTAATCTGCACATAAGGTCCCAGCTCTTGATCTTTGACATCAGCACCTAATTTCCCCAAAGTACAGGAGGGGCAAAGGCTAAACGTTCCACAACAGAGGCATATTTATACACTTCATAAATCTATTTCAGATTATTTTTGGCACTACGAGAGCTATCATGAATCTTTGCACAGGGCTCTGGGGAAGCGGTTGGAAACTGATAAGGAGCTGTGTAATACACAAGCTATCACCCACTCTTATGATAGAACTAAATCATGAACTGTCATGTAGGACATGGAATGAGTTCTGGTTTGGGTTGGTCCACTGTACGCCTGGCCTTGAGGAGAACTCCATCAAATATACTGCATCAATGTCCTCTCGTAATCTAATGTCCAAGCATGAAAGGTTCACCCACAAGTTTACCCTTTAGACTGTCAGTAAGAAGGTCAGGAAGAGTGCAGTGTTTATCCATGAGCTTCTGGACCCTTAATACCACTGTGAATTTGATTACTGCGCTTTTCATTAGGGATGGAACCGGCAATTATTATCTTGACAAAAGCGATAAAGTGATATGAACTTGCATTGGCCATATGACCCATGAATTAAATATATATTTACGCTACTGTTCAAATGTTTGTGGTCAGCATGATTTTACTTTTCTTTTAGCCATTGATAATAATAATAATAATAATAATAATAAATGTTTCTTGAGCAGCAAATCAGCATATTAGAATGATTTCTGAAGGATCATGTGACACTGAAGACTAGAGTGGTGACATAACATATACATTACATTGTAAAATATATTTCTAAAACATCAAAAAATGTTACTGACCTCAAATGTTTGAACAAAAGTATGTCTTAATGCATATTTTACTCAAAATAAGAATGTAACATTCCCAGTCTCATTTAATAACCAAAATGGAGTACCCTCTAAGTCAATTTATGATAGTTCATGAATATATGATCTTTTTAATGTTCCAGAAATATCTGCCATTTCATAAAAAGATACAAATATCAAAAAATTAAAAGAAGAAGAAGTGGAGGCGTCTTGTGTTTGATGTAATTTCTTTGTCACATAACACAATGACTCAGTGTTATGACATTGAGTTTGATTTGGCTGACAAATCATATTTCAAATATTAATAATATATTCACCGCACTAGACTCATACTGTTTCAAAAATAGATTTTTTAGTTGGCTTATATCATTGCACAGCGACTACATCGCTCCTTATGACAGTTAGGGTGCGCCAAAGATCTTTTGAAACTGAAAATGTTAACTAAAATAAAAATAAAATAAAATTGTCTGTATGATTTTAAATTTTTTAAAGTATTTTTAAATAATAAATCCAGACAAAAAAAAAAGATTGTCAATGGTTGCACAATTTCTGTGCAAGTATAGCTAAATCTATTGAAATACAATATTATGGACAAAATATCCCCAGCATCTCTCTTGCTTAATCATTGTAACTAATCTGTCAGAAGACACATGAGTCACCTCTTCCCTGTCACAGCAGTTCACACTGCCAGGGTTGGACAGCATTTGCAAATCAGTCACTGTGTTGATCAGTAATCCAAGGCTTTGAGATCTCCAGTGGGGTTTTCTTTGTGAAAACATGCTCATGAAACTTGTGTCAGACTGGCCTGACTGTGTTTTACTGAGCTGTTTGCTAAACACAATGTAAAAGGCACCATGTCGTCTCCATGAAACAAAACCCAGAGACCATTCTCTCACATCAGTCCTCGGAAATTGCAACCAAATCATACTTTTATTGAATGAAACACTTTTCATTGTACGAAAAAAAAAAAACACTGGGACATCTTTTCTTTTTTTTTCCAATATCAGAACTATTCTACAGTCTCAATTTCATAATAACTTATTTTATGACAACATTGAATGACATGACACTTGACACCATGACGTGAAAAATGGCATGTTATATGTCCACCAGGTTAACCAAAATCTGGAGCCACCCTTGTCCTAGGATTTAACTGTCCAAGTTAAGCAGGATCCACATCTCAACTGAATAAAGCGCACAAAAGCCTGTCAGCAGACACTGTCTGCCAAGAGTGAGTGATGGCTGTTTCCTGGAACGGGCATGAGTCTAGTGTCTGTGTAATGAGAAAGGACAACACTATACTTTCTTTAAACCCTTTACAAGATAATTTTACACCTGGCTCATATCCTGACAAGGAGATGCAGAGATTTATGACGCAGACTTCCAGCTCCATGTAACACACGCTCGACAGCAGCTTCCAGTGCATGTCTGTAATATGCACCACAGATCAAAAGGGTTTCCCGACAACTGGCAGGATCCCGTGTCAGCTTGTTAAAATCCTCTCCTGATGCAGACGTGGAGAAGGCATTACTGCAAATGCTTTTTTTGTCCTCTAATGGAGCCTCTGTGAAGCTGCGTGAATTACTAGAAAACCAGTGACATGCAGAGAAATTGACACATTAAACATGTGCACATGTATGCCAAAATGACAGGCCCTGAGGTCCAGTGCAGGATTTAGTGATAATGACTCCTGCAGTGGGGATCTCAGAAAGAGTGACAATTTGAGAATTTGAGAGAGGCAAATTTACTGAACAGTTGCGTATAGCAGCACAAAAATCTATAAGAAGCCACTATCCTGATTAACCAGATTCTAAATGCGCTGAAATAGCATTGAGTTGCGAACATTTCAATTAAGACATTATCATTTCCTTTCACGCAAATTATGCTCATTGTAGATTGCGCCTCATTTACAAAAATCAACGTTGTTTACCCACTACAATGCGCTAACAGTGGCAATTCAGGAGTCTGGGGAAAAAAAGTATAAATAATAAAATATTAAAAACCACAGTGTCATTTCAGTCACTTCTCATATTATATAATAAAACAATCAACCGTTTTGAAAGAAATTAATTTTATTCAGCAAGGATGCATTAACAATGATTGACACTAAAGCGATTTACAGTCAAACCAAAAATTATTCAGACACCAGATATAATTTTTGATATTTTTTTTGTAGTGGGTGCAGTACACTATAGCTGTGAGGATAGCAAAATAAAGTAAACTGTGACATATTATACCCAAATATTCTTCAAACAGTGGACTACCAGTAAAATTGCTAAAAAGTTGGGACCAAAAATTATTCAGACACTTTGACCTGACCATGTTTTGCTTAAATGTTATCTGGCATTATCAAGATGAATTTGTTCTGACACAGTTTAACTCTCGTGTTCTTGTCATATTTTATTACCATTTTCTAAACTATAGCGAATAAACTTTGATAATGTGTGAAATGTTGAAGGTGTCCTTTTTTGGTTGAACTGTATAATGTTACAAAATTCAGATTTCTCTTTTAAATAATGCTTTCTTTTAAACTTTTATTGATCACAGAATTCTAAAAAATGGGTCCATAAAAATGTTAAGTAGCACAACTGTTTTTAACACTGACAAGTAATAAGCAGATTAGTTTGTTGATCATCAAATCAGCATATTAGAAGGATTATGTAAAACTAAAGTATGGCTTGCTTAAATTCAGTTTTTTTCCATCACTACAATAATTACCATTTTAAATAGATATTAAAATAAGAAAAGGGTATTTTAAATTCGCACAATAGGTCCCAATTTCTTAAAATATTCAATATATGTAAATGCATGCAATATATTAATACTTCCTATATTTAATGTTGTATATTTATGGTTATGATGCTTGTTACTCATCCTCACACTATATGAGAGTTATACCTCGCGGGCGACCCAGTTTGAATCCCAATCCCACTCCATATCACATTCCTTCATTTAAAGATATGCTATTCCATTCCTAAATTGTAAATAGTTTATAGCATTTTTTATTCATTATATTTAAATATAGTAATATTATATTTAATAGATTTTAAATTGTATATTTGTGTCTCTTTTTTTACGCATGAGCACACCAGGTTTGAGTTTTGGGCTGACCGGTCATGTTGTGATCCTAGTATTAAAACCATTCCTCACTTTAATTATAGAATGTGCATTCCTAAATGGAAATGATTATAAAAATTGTTTTATAGTTTTTCTTCAGTATATTTAAATATGTGTTAGTAGTCATATTTAATATATATATATATATATATATATATTATATCTATATAGATATTATTATTTTTTTTTTTTTTTTTTTTTAAGTGTAGCACTGTGGTTTTTTTTTGAAATTAAGTTGTGATAAAAACAATGTATTATTAATATTATTATTTGTTGTGCTCGTGGGTACCCAGGTTCGAGTCTGGGCAGGCCATGTTGCAACCCCATTCCTCACAAGTAAATACATCAAATAAACCTTTAAAAATGAAGCCAGAATTAAAATAGACCATCTAAAATGTATTTACCCAGCTAAAGTTTTTTTTTTGAGGGCCACGTTCACTGCAAGGCAGCGACAATGATCATATGTACTAAATGCATCTGTTGTGTTGGCACAGTTAAGCAGGCATCTGGTCTTGTGGTTGGTGTATCAGCTGTTGACTCAGTGGACTGCCCCTGTTTGTGGGCCACTTGCCCAAGAGTGTCCAACAATCGTCATGACAGAGAGATCAAGCATGGCCTACGAAGGATGATCACCAAGGTTACCGCGGCGTACAGCAGCCGAGAGATCTCTCGTCTCTCTATCGCTCGCAATAAAACCTGTGGTATCCTGTTTGTGCATGTGCGCCGTGTCCACTCCGGGTGATTTGAGAAAGGGATACAGCGAACTCTGATCTGCTTTGCCTTCCTGAGCTGTCAGGGCTTAGAGATTTCACAGACTGTGAGATGTCTACGCAAAGAGATCGCTCACGCCGTTTGGCTTGAGCCTGTGGAGGAGGAGAGTATTCAAGCTGTTTTTTGAGTGACAGCTTTTATTTTACTGCATTATCTGCAAGAACGGTTTTGACAAGTTCAACAAATGGGTCGCTTATGATACGCTATTGAAATCTTTGATAAAGCATAATGCTGTCAAAACAATATCATCAGCATTTCTGTTCATGCACTATCCCTGATGTATTTTGATCAATCTTTCCATTGCACATGCCATGACCCATCTCATATGAGCTATCATTATGCGTAGGGTCAATTTCACAAATTCTACATTTCAATCATAGCCATGAATGCAACATATTCACATTTCATATCGAGCTCAGATGAGGTATGCAAGTACCAGTACTGGGTACTAAATGATTACGTGTAAACTGGATTACATAATTAGGCTCCCAAAATTAAGGACTTGTAATTAGATTATATTTTAAAATACAGACTACAGTTATTTTTTATTGATTACATGATACTATTCACATGGTCACATGCAGGTAAACAGGTCTAATATTTCATATATATTTTTTTACATATATTGAAGGGTTTTATGTTGATTGTTGCAATAAAAGAATATTTTAATTTGACATTTTTATGATTTAATTAATTATTAGCTTTTCATTAAACTCAGGAAAACCCAGTATGGGAAACTGACATAATATGTTTAATGCACTTCATAATGTTAAAAACAACAAATGTAATATATTTTCTTTCTCTTTGTATTTTTTATATCAATATGGTTCAAGATTATCCTATTTAAATGAATGTGATAAACGATTTAGGTCAAAAGTAATCTAAAAGTAAACAAAAAGTAGTCTGATATATTACCTGAAAAGTGTAATGTAATAGATTAAGTTACTAACTAAAAATTTTATTTGGAAACAGTAACGGACTACAATTTGTAACAGGGGCGTAGATTACGCGGGGGACGTGCCTACCCCAGTGCTCGCTAAATGCCAACAGCTCGCATGCTCAACACAACCCAGCGTTACAATGTGCCATCATTCCAGCCAATCAGAGACTAGGCTGCTAAATTCTGATTGGCTGCCTTGACAACCAATCACAACATTTCTTGCATTACCTCGACAGCAGAAGATGAAAAATACAGTGCATGCATATTTATTATGCAAGTTGATATTCTGATTTTTTTTTTTTTCCAAGCACATTTTACCAATTCTAAACAACATCAATCTTAATAACTACTATTAATCTTGTATTTAATCATTTATAATTGATATATAATTATTCATGAAGGCTGGAAGTGAAAAATGTCTTATATTCAGGTGTGCATAATTATTAAGCAGATTTTCTTTTACAGATAAAATGAGCCAAAAAAGAGATTTAACTCAGACTGAAAGTAAAAAATTATTAAATGCCCATGATAAATATTCAAAACTAATGCAATACAGAAATGGCAAAATGACCATTGGACAGCAAAATGCTCATTGGGTCAGCAGGGTCAGTCAAAAACATGTGGAGAAGAAAAGATGCATGTTAACTGCAAAAGAATTAGGAATTAAGGTGAAGAATTAGGTGTGAAATCACCAGGAGCCATTTAGTCTCCAGCGCCACCATTTTCCAGAACTGCAACCTACCTGGAGTCTCCAGAAGTACAAGGTGTCAGGTTCTCAGAGACTTAGGAGAAGTATAGAATCCTACAAAATTAGCCCTACTTAATAAGAATCACATACTGAAGTGTAGTAAAATACTTGAAGACTGATTTATATATATAGGCTTTATAGACGTATAAGTTGAGAGTGACTCTTGAAGGAATAGCACCACATCCTCTTGTACCACTGTCTGAAGAATCTATCTTCCAGAATCTGGCAGTAAGTTTTGGGAGTTAATTTTTAGTCCATCTTGAGATTTTATCTGTAGAAGATAACCTGCTTAATAATTATGCACACCTGAATATAAGGCGTTTTTCACTTCCAGCCGTCATGAACAATAATATATAGATTATAAGTGATTAAATACAAGATTAATAGTAGTTATAATTATTGGTAAAATGGGCTTGGAAAAAAATATGATCAGAATATCAACTTGCATAATAATTATGCATGCACTGTAATTTTCCTCTTCTGCTGTCGAGGTAATACAAGAAATATTGTGATTGGTTGTCAAGGCAGCCAATCAGAATTTAGCAGCCTAGTCTCTGATTGGCTGGAATGATGGCACATTGTAATGCTGGGTTGTGTTGAGCATGCGAGCTGTTGGCATTTAGAGAGCACTGAGGGCGGGCATCAGGTGAGCAAGCTAGTGAAACGTTGCACGTGCAAAAGAGAAGGTCTGCACACATCCAAAAACTTATTTTAAATGCAAAATTGATTTTCGTGCGCTCGAAATACTTTCTTCTTTGCGAGACAAACATTTTCTCCACAAAACTCAGATCGCGCGTGTGCAAAATGCACTTTTGTGCGCTCGGAATATGATCTTTCGCGCGCAGAATTTCAGCAGAATTGTAATCCCATAGGGTGGGGGTGGGCGCTCTCCCTGCGAAAGTCAGTATTTAGGAAATTCCTAATATGGACAAAAGCCTCCAGCTATGCGGTATGAAAACAGCTGTTTTCAGAAAAACAGAAACGTTTGGAAACATGAAGACATTAAACATATGATTGCGACAATATGGTTTATTTGTGTTTGTCAAGTCATCTCCAGGTAATAAAGTATGTGAACAATGCAGTGCTAACTGACATAGCGTTTGTTACAGTATTGAAACTATTCTGCCTTATGATGTGATAGTGTTTGTAGTATATAAACAAATCATTATTATTGGTTATTGTCCAGCAGTTATCTGATTTCTAAGCCAATTAAAAGCTAGAAATTAGAGAAAAATTAAAGTTGGCTATACACTACTAGTCAAAAGTTTTTGAACAGTTAGATTGTTCATGTTTTTTTAAAGAAGTCTCTTCTGTTCACCAAGCCTGCATTTATTTAATCCAAAGTACAGCAAAACAGTAAAAAATTTGAAATATTTTTACTAGGCTATTTAAAAAAACTATTTTTCTATTTGAATATATTTTAAAATGTAATTTATAGTGATTTCAAAGCTAAATTTTTTGCATCATTACTCCAGTCACACTATCCTTCAGAAATCATTCAAATATGACGATTTTCTGCTCAAATAAAAAACTTAATTAAAAAAATAATAATATTTAAAAAGGTTTCTTGAGCAGCAAATCAGCATATTAGAATGATTTCTGAAGCATGTGACACTGAAGACTGGAGTAATGCTGCTGAAAATTCAGCTTTGATCACAGGAATACATTTTTAATATATTCAAATAGAAAGCATTTATTTTAAATAGTAAAAATATTTCACAACATTACTGCTTTTGCTGTACTTTGGATCAAATAAATGCAGGCTTGGTGAGCAGAAGAGACTTCTTTATAAAACATAAAAAATCTTACTGTTCAAAAACTGTTGACTGGTAGGTTATATAGATTACAGAAATGTTATATTGTAATGTTTTATATATATATATACTGTATATAACATTTCTGTCCCCCTCACTTCTGAAATGATGGCTACGCCCCTGATTTGTAATCTGCCCAGCACTGGCAAGTACCATCTGAGCCATCGATCAACAGTGAACATCATCCAGCCCTCAGATCTCTCATAACACACTATTATTGGAAAAGGACGAGGTCAGCCCTCAATAACACACACAGAAAGGTAACCAGTCTCTTTAAAGGCCAGTTCGGAGAACTTCATGACCCTGAATGCAATTAGCAACCATAGTTTATTGGCCTGTCTATAATGCGGTCGTCAGTATGCCGTTGCCATGAGAAGCTGCCTGTCACTGCACCACGACTGAAGTGAAATACTCTTGACTTTGCTTTAATTAGTATTCACTGATGTACACGTCTGCATCTCCACCGAGCATTATGGGAATACTGCATCACCATAGAGACTCCTTTCAGCCGATGCTTTGTGTTCAAAAGTGGCCAATCAAATCTAGCTATTTTATATAAACTATCCAGCTTTAAAGTATAGACTCGAGTTGGAAGTGTGTCCTTGACAGAGTACCGTGTGAGCGTGGAGTGGTGTGGAGAATGCCGCACTAATGTCGTTGAGAGTTTAACAGCAGTGAGAGCTACAGTTACGGGTAGAAAAGGTGCAATAATACTGCTGCCTGCTAAATTGTGACTGCGCTGTGTTGAAGCAGGACAGGCGAAAGCAAAGTTGCTTAGCAACCTTTGTCCTAGATATATCTTTCCTTTTTGCCTGTATTATTACATTTCGAATATATATGAAAGGATGTGTTATATCCTTTCATAAATGGTGTGATGTGTGTTTACAGTGGCTCCATGCAATAGATGAGTGTGTCAGATAGACATGTTAGATATAGCTGACAAAGGAAATCAATGTTGATCAGGATTGCTGTATCCAGGATACAAACAAACTGTCAAAGTGCTACGACAACATGAGCTTGGGTGTAATTTTATTCCACACCATAGACCCCCTACAACTCGGCAACACGGAGGACACTGCTGGCAAAATTTCTTCTCAAACTTTGCGTTGTATGTAATACTGTATGTTTACATTGAGGATTAATACCAAATTGATTTAATATTTAAACATAAAGTTTAAATATAAATACCACAAATTAGATGGGAAATAAATATGAAAATTGAAATATATTTATATTTAACATCTAATTTTGGATATTTAAAAAAAAAATACTATAACAAAAATAAATTTTATGATTTAATTAGTTCCACTTAATAAATATAAATATTCACAAATTATATGTTAAATATTTGTATTTCTTTAAATAATTAAATATTACAAACTAGTTTTGGTGTTAATACTTTAAATACTGATTTGGCAATAAAAGGAACATACAAATATTTTCATAATATATTCAATACAAAAGTATTTAGCATCTCATTTTTGGGTATTTTTTTATGTAAAATATTGTAATATATTTTTATATTTAAATATTTTATAAAATAAATTTTTTTTTGTTTTTTGTATGTTTTTATCGATACTTTAACAATTAAATATTAATATATTTATTTAACATTTTGCATATTGTTATATATTTAAAGTTAAAGTTGCAAATTGCATTTATGTTGTGCAACAAATAGTCTGCATGTGCATGAAGAAAAATCAACACAGAATATCAATTGTGCAGGTTACAATTGCATCTGTCGTCTTTTCTTTAAGTTTGTACCTGGATAAAACACTGTGACATGGGAAATACCAAGAAATGTCACAGGCAATACAAAGACCATCAGTCACCAAGCCACCTACACATTTAAACACGTGATATCTGCTGCTAACCTTCCTTTGCGCAAACAAGAATCCAAAATGGGAGATGCTAGGATGCCATCAAATGCTGCGTTCTTGTTGCACCAGCAGAAAAAAAGTCAGAGATGAAATATTTCATCAGATTGTGATGACACAGTGCACGCGAGACAGCAATAAGCATGAGTTTGCGCATTTCCACAGGAAATTATTCCTTTCTTCCGCACACAATGCTGCCCCTGACTTTTTTTTGTTTTACACCAGTCAGACCCAATATGGGTCAGGCTGCCCCCTCCTCACTCATTCCCACCCCTGCAGTTCCAGCGGCACGTGAGTGCAGCATTTGCTGGAATGCTTAAAGGCGCTCCCTTCCCTCCCGATTGCCATGTGATTCATCTTTTATTTAAACTCCAACGGAGAATGAATATGTGAATACATTTAGCCTACTCGCTCATCATTACTGCAACTATTTACATAAGCACTGGAAAAAAGACATATTCCTCTGCATGAACCGCATGCTTTAATAAGAATGTCTGGAAATGTACATGAAAACAGATTGATTCCTGATTTTATGGAGAATACAATGGCTCTGTTTATTTACAGTGTTTCCATGGTTTGTGCTTGCAGCAGGAGACAGCGACGGAGAAGGATTCTCATCACAGTGAGAGAAGCCATTGCCTGTCAGATATGAGAAGACAGAACGTGGGTGTGCTGGGGTTAGAGGCTTGTGAAGCACAGGGCCCTGTTAACACAACCTCTCCCTCCCTTCATTTGTGCCACACTGGAGGATCTCTGTCATTACAAAAGCTCACCCAATGGAGCTCAAAGGAGCAGATGGTGTTCAAAATACCTTAATGAGATATCAGATGATAAGAGTTGACAGACGCACTGCCATCCGGTTCTGTATGGAACATTGCATTGGAAACATGTTGGCAATCTCTTCAGATACCAAATATCAGCATTATTCCATTTGCAGTAACTACTTTTTTAGATAACTTAACGACTGGATGCTAATATCGGCGGAACAGAAAATGGAAATTATCAACGAAAATCTGAGGAATTTTCGTATTGTTTCGTATTGTGTTTCTCAGCAAAGTTTCATGGCAAAAAAAATAAATAAATTCCTTTGTCTACACTCAATAGTATAGGGCTGAACGAAGCACAGTTAACACAGATGTCACTTTCAAACCAGCAACTTTCTGATGGTGAACACTACAAATTTACGTGACCAACTTGAACGCATTGCAAAATCTGACTTCTATAAAAGCAGATTTCTATAAAAATAACTGAATTTTGTCTGAGAATTTTCACTGAGCAACAGTGTTGGGGGTAACGCATTTCACGTAATGCGAGTTACGTAATCAGATTACTTTTTTCAAGTAACTAGTAAAGTAATGCATTCCTTTTTATTTACAAGAAAATATCTGAGTTACTTTTTCAAATAAGTAACGCCAGTTTTCTCATGTATTGACTGACCTGTCCCCCCCTTGTGAGAGATATAGTACGTGCAGATTGGTGCGAGTTTCTGTTCCGCACAGAGGTTACTTGTAGTTCTAGTCTAAATGTCAGCATGTATTTACTCATCTCACTCGCAGAAAAACAGATTCAGTATTCCTCAAAATGAAGAAAAACAGTCAAATGCAAACTCTGTTGCAAACTGTTAAATAACACAAATATCCTTTAAGTATTTTAATTCCATTTTATTAACCGATGTCTTCGGTGATTCAGTTCAACCATACTAATAAGCAAAAATGACTTTAGATAAACATAACATTTGTGTTTCTTTTTTTGTTGTTGTCGTTTCTTTGTTTATGAAGAGAGAAAAATGAGGCCAAGGCAGACGAGTAAAAGGAACGCAAAAGTAACGTAGTGCATCGCTTTCCATAAAAAGTAACAAAGTAACATAATTAGTTGCTTTTTTAGGGATTAACGCAATATTGTAATGCATTACTTTTAAAAGAAACTTTACCCAGCACTGCTGAGAAACAGTAAATGTTCCCACACTTTTAAAGGAATAGTATCCCTTCACACACTCCCCAAATAATAATCACCACCACAGAAGATCGACAGACACATCATCCTCTGCTTCCCTATAGAACGTTACATCAGTAACATGTTGTCAGTCTCTTGAGAGACCAAACGTCAATATTACTTCATTTCCATTAACTAGATAAATCAATGACCGGTACAGGTTCTGAGCTGATATCAAAGGTCCAGAGAGGGCGGTTTGAGGATTTTCTGCTTTTTACAGTGTTAGTTAAGGTCACATACAAACCCTGGGTTTGAACAACAAACCATCTTTTATTTATGAGCCTGTATATGCACTCAAGGTGAAACTGCCTCTCTGAGGATGTTTCAGTAGCTGTTGGTACTGTATACATAAATCAATCTTATAGAAGACCCGTCAGAATGTAGAGCATGTTGGGAAGTTGAAATTGTATTTACTTACAGACGTGTTGAAAAGTCAACCGTACAATGATTACACATTGGAGCCAGTGTCACTGCGCTTTCTGCTCTATGCTGTGACCTTACATAATATGACACGCACAGTCAGTGGTGCTTGGAACTATAGCCAAAGGCTGGAAGCCAGACGGTGAGGATCCTGGGCACAGCACTCTGAAACTAGAGATGCTGTTGGTGTGGTAGTACACTGTTATCACACGTCTCACTTATTCTGATATAAATAATGCAAATGAATGGAATCACATGCACAAAATATATTACACAACACCACTTCCATCTGGATTACAGATCATTTAACTGACAAGGAAGAAGGAAATGACAACACCTGCATATTTATACCCAAGCATTAAGAATAACTGATAGTGTGAGAGGTTCAGATTCACTGGCACCGCTATGTACTTGTCATGCTCAGTTAAAGCTGTGCTGTGGAGGATGTGCGTACTGGAGGGGGAGGAAATGTCCATTTCTGCTCTGTGGTGTGACCTTGTGCTGAATTCACCATAGTTAAGTCTATTACCAATCAGTCTTTGTCCAAAACTAGCACTCAAGCCATACACAGACCTAATGCTGCACTAATTACTAATTTATCATTCAGCTCAGGCTTTTATTGTGGCACTACAAAGACAAAGAGTGCACATTGTTTCTTAGTATTTCACTACTGTAGGGCTGTACGGCAACAGTACACCACACACTTGTACTGCATTATGTGTATTAGTACGGTTTACATAAACCATTTACCTTTTTTTGGGACTAATATTTATGTATGTTTGTAATATACTATGTAAAAAATATACAGATTTAAATGATTTGCATTGCTTTAGATATAATTACAATACTACAGCAACAAGCAAGTGTATTTTTTATTTGTACTACTAGCTGGCATCCTACTTGCCATTCCACTCTCACATTCAAAGATCTGTGTTTACATGCACTCATTTTTCAAATGATTGCAATACAGTTTTAGATTCTGGAAGTTCTGTTCATTTTAAAACGAAATTTTGCAATTCAGCTCATAAATTCGTTCACATGACATGTGCAATACATGTATTATGACCAAAGACATAAAACATATGCAAACATAGGCATCAGAGCATTTTTGAATCTGTTTGAGAAAATATTTGGATTCAAGTGTTTACATGCTCAATTGTTTTCTGTTAATCTGATTATTTTATGTATACATCACACTTTCCGCATTTTCAATTTGGTCCATTGAGGTGTTTACTTGAAGGCTTTTCAGTCAAACTGAGCCATCAATCCAATTGCTAACAGATATTTTTTTTTGGTCCATGTAAACATGCAGAGAAAAAATGAGTAATTTAAGTTTAGATTCAGTTATTTTCTTATCCATATATTTTTTTCAAGAATGCACTACCAACAGATGTTCATATACAGTTATATTATATATTGTTCTTCTTCTAGCTCTCCTCTGTACATTTTTATATGTTTCTATCTATGACTTTACTGTCTGGGGGAAGCACAACGTAAGAACTGCACTGTACAGTGAACCAGTCAACCTGAAAAATGAAGAACTTGACTTGACAAATTATCCAGAGTCACAAGGACAGTCGCCCTGAAGCAACCTGGGTATCCTGCTCAATGGCACATGATGAAAATATCATGGATTGTCCCTTACAGGTTTTGAGCCCAGAGCTTTAACCATTAAACTACACCGTGCCCATGAAGTAATACACAACTCTAGGAATGCAATCCATCTAAACTACTCTTCGAAATTATATTTGGAAGTTAAAAGAAAGCCGTACACTGGATCACACTGCTGCATTTCACTTGGTTGGCAGAGATAAACTGTCTTTATTTCCATTCCTGAACATGCTGGATTGAGTAACAAAACCGGTTTGCCAAAAGGAGGTGAATGGTACAAACGCCTCGGCTGATTTAAAACAGCAATTAGAGCGGTGCAGAGTTGCAGTACACTACACAAACAAGAGGAGCATAACCCCTGTAGACCTGAAGCTCAACGCGAACCGTATTTACATACGATGTGCTGGTGTACTGCAGTTGCTTAGAAAATGAAGGTAGAGTGCAGAGGATGTATTTCCAAATTAGGCCATGGAGGGGGAGGAAAGGAGTATGACAGCGCAACACTGATTATCTGAACATGCAGAATTCATAGCGCTGATGTTCCACTGAGAATCTCAGCAAAGCAAAGTGAAAAAAAAAAAACATATCTGGAAGGTTTTTTTATATCAGTTTAGCTTTGGGTCACGGTAAAAAGAGAAGTATTGTTTCTTATCAGCTGCAATAAAATTTGAATTTGAAATGGTTGATGTCCTCTTTTTCTGCGCTCTCTGTCAGAGGCAGCCTGCGCAGACACTTATTGGCATTTCTTGTGGAATGCTTTGAAGTGGGCTCTGATGGATTCAGTGGGGGGAAAGCCATTGCCGAATTGCACCAACAATTTTTTTCTTTCCTGCTGAAATTTGTGTAGCAAATGCCATTCACTTCTTCTCTTTAAAGAAAAGCTCTTGGTAAAGATTTTTTTTTCAGGTTGTAGTTGAACTAGCATGGGAGGAGGAGGTTGGGGGTAGTCTGATAAGTTAGTTGCTATGCAACAAGATGGTTCTGTATGAAAGCATTAACATCCTCTCTGTAATGGAACCTGGTGCTACGAAAACACTGGCGCTCTAGATCAGCCATCACACAGGCGTTTTGAATCTCTTTACCCTTAAGATTAGCGATTATTTATTTGAATCTTGAACAGATCCAAATAAAGAGTGAATATTGGAAGCATTGCCTAAATCCCACCTGAAATACGCATCAGAGAAAGTGACGAAGACGGCAGGCAAGTATGGTTTGTCTTCCCGCAAGAGGACCTTAAGAACTAACAAAGACATCCACATCAGACATTTTTCTCTTCTCACGGTCTCCCAAACCACAACACAGATGAGAATCAATGGTTTTGGTGAACTTTTGCTTCGCTCCCTATTATGACGCAAAAAGACAAGAAAAAGCCTTAGGGGCAAATTCACTGAACTGTTGGGGAAAGTAGAAAATATCTAAAAGGTGGTGTTATGAATTTGATCAGCTTAGCTCATGCGTATTAATTGGGTAGTTAGGTAATGAATATTAATTATGTTTCTTCAGTGAACAAAAGGTTTCTACATGGTACTAAATTCATCATTTTACAGAGTCAGCTAAAATGTTTTTCTTTGCACTTTGCCAAAATGATACTGTAAATTTATGAAATATTTAAAATGTCCCATATTATGTCCCAAAAAGTGTTGGAGGGGAATTCAGAAATGTCTCAAAGTGGAGTAATAGTTAGGCACCTTATTCACTAACCACCACCCACAATTCAGTTCAACCCAATGCTAATGTATTGAAATAGTGCTGCCCCATCAATATTTAAATTAAGTCATTGTCATTCTTTACAGCACGAAGACACCTTCTTTATATGGAAATGTGGCTCATTACAGATTTGCAACCTCATGATCAGAACCAACCCACAAGATCAGAAATTGCACCATATAAATTGCAATAAGCCAAGTTTTTGGGAACGCATTTCTGTCTTCACCTGATGCACAAAATAATAATAATAATAATAATTTACGTTGATCCAAACCCATAACACTCTTGGTAATCTTGTTCACAAAGGAATATATTTATAATGAAACCTGCCAGATTTCGTCCCTTCATTAAAATTAAACAGAAGGTTTAGTGTAAGTCGAATACCTGGATGATGTACTATTCAATGGGAAAAAACAAACAAACATGTGGGTCAACATTCAATAGTTTTCACTATATAGTGGCCACACATCACAACAAGACTTGCTTCAAATGGAATAATTAAAAAAAATTATAATTCAACAGTTTTTGTCAATTCAATTACATTCCAACACAATCTCAGGGCAATTTGTAAGGTTTTGGCAAATTGGTGACTAATTTCTGTCATTTGTACATCTCATTAATGTGTTTTTGTACAATCTGATTACGCCCCACTGACAGCTGTTTAGGGAACCACGATACTTTTTTCCTAAATTCATACAATATTGCCCCCTTGTAAGCTAGTTATGGTTTTCTGTGAGATAGGGTTGGAAAATCAGTGGGGTCCTAATCACTGGATCCTAGTACTGACTTTCATTGTATGTGAAAAAAAAAAAAATGGGGAGATATCTTCAAAATATCTTCATGTTAAACAGAAAAAAATAAGTCATACATGTTTGGAACAACATGAAGGTGAGTAAATGATGACAGACTTTTCATTTTTGGGGTACTTTACCTTTAAGACATTACCAAGGTCACCAAGTTCTACTGGAAGAACTGAAGAAAAAAAAACAGGCATTTAATTTCAAGTGAGAATTAAGACATCTACAAGGGACAGCGATTGATTTCCTTTGTCAACTGCAATACCTTTGACATAGTCCAGACACTGCAGCTTGGCAGCCTCCAACTCTCCAACATCTTCATCACACGTCGCAAATATACAACCGTGAATGAAATCTTTGAAATAACAGTCACATGAGTCACACGGCAGACTTCAATCAAAACTCTCTGGCATCAACCCCCGACCCCCGACCCCACTCTAGACTCACCTGCCTCCATGTTCTTTTCAGTAACGATCTGGACATGTCAAACCACTGACCCTGTTACCGGCTGTCTGAAACCCGTTATATAACCATTCCACTTGCAAATTCAGGTTTTCAAAAGGATTTCAATCGCTTTCATTTCAAGGCCAATAAGAATGTCCCCTCAGAAGCGATTGTTGTGTTTTGAACTGCATGTGTCTTTAGATTGTGTTCTGTAAAATTGAGATGTGATATGAGTTCACTTTTCATCTTTATTCAAAGCAGTTTTTCATGCTGCTTCTATTACGATGATAGCAACACACCCTTTTTCATGGTTCTTCAATAGAACTATTCAGCTGTAGTGAGTGTGCTTCAACAATAAAAGAAAAACACATTAAAGACACTGTTGTAAACCTCACCTCAAAATGAATGAACCGCTGCTGAGTCCAGGTACTATGGAGGAGATAAACACTGAGTGAGAGATGGATTTGTTTGCAGTGGCTTTTCAGTAACAGCGTGAGGTATGGAAAAGGGGAGAGGGGTAGATGCTGACAGGGTTTGTTTTCACCAGGGACTATGCTGAAAGCATTATTGCTGTGAGAGCACACACTCATGCACAAAAACAATGCACACTGCCACTATACTACAGCAAATGATCCAGTGCTTTACCAAGCCAGTGCTTGCAATTCAGATTAAGGTTGCTGTGATTCATTTTCTCTTTCAGATTCTCTTCAGAGGTCTTATCTAACAAAGGCAAAATGCTGGAGGACAGAGTGGTCGGTTTGGAGTCTCACAAACTCCGTCTCATGCCAGCACTTCACTGTAGAATGCTTAATAGCATATAGCACAGTGTACACAGTGTTCAAAAGTGTGGGGGTAAAAAGCTGAGACCTGTCTGAGAGCAGAGAAAAATCTAGCAAAAACAACTGCAACCTCAAAGCGGACTTTCCATCCATGAATCCAGGCTTCAAAGTAGACCGGCCATGTTCGGTGTAGGCTCTGCATTTCCTGAAATATAGATTTCAATGCCTATGGGATTCTGTCTACCATTTCTTATATTATACACTTCTTAAAAACAGGCTGTGGTTGTTTCAGCAAATTTAGAGCTAAATATCTGCTGCAGTAACGTTTATTCGTCAGCAATTTTTCAATATTAACAAATGCTTATTGGTACACTTCCACAACAGCGTTTTATCAATTTAAATATATAAAATAACTATATATGGACTAAAATATAAATGCATATAAATGTATATGCTAGTATATATACAGTAAAATATTACACACACACACATCAAAATATTGAAGAATAATAATACTTTGTTTTTATATATATAATGCATAATATATAGTATATCAATATATAGTATATTATCTATGTTTGTTAATACAATAAAAAATATACTGTGTACATAAATATATTGTGTAAAAGATTAATAAGACTGTATATATGCATGTATTATTTTAAATGTATATTTAATACCTATTATTATGCATAACTGCTTATAAACATATATTATTAATAATGTTAATATTAAATATACATTTTCCTCTTATTCATTTTATTTGTGATTAATTGCTTATTATATTTTTATTATAATTGTATTTACTTACAAAATGTATTATTACTATAAAATCGATTTTTTTTTTATGAAAGCTTTAAAAAATTAAGAAAAAAGTAAGAAAATTAAGATTAATTTTGTGTAATAAACATGCATAATAGTCACACATTAGTGCAAAGCACCCTGACTATGATGCCATTCATATCTGAGGTTAATCTCAGGTCACTGATCACAAATCATTACTAACTGGCCACTGATTTTGACCGGCCACAAATTATTCAAGTAATCTGAGGTCAGATGTGCTCCTGGGCAGTGGTGCAGGCCGAACATAAATGTCATCAGGAGCAGTACATTTTCAGATCAGGCATTAATTTAAATGGACATCAGTTAAATGAGGTCATGACCCCCCACACAGGAATGTGCCGTTAAATTTGATCTGCAGAGTCAGAGGCCTCTCCCTCAGCATGTGAACGTCCCTCACCTTCAAATCACTCAACAGCTTTCTTCATTTTATTAAATGGCAGACAGCTTATTTTCATAGTCCCTCCACACTTCCCATTGCAGCCAGTTTCTACAAAGCAAACAAAATGTATCTGCATCTCTTGCAAGTTTAGTAATAATTGGAAATGTCATTTTTAATGAGACAAAATTGTGCCTGGGAGTCTGCTGTCTTGGATCTTCTCCTGTATAGGTGAGAGTTAGAAGTCTGAGAGCGTGTAAATTAAACCAAATTGCACAAAATTAAGTAATACTAGGCATCATATGCTCTGATTAAATAATTCAGTCCAAGTCAGTCCAACTGTGGTCCACAAAAGCTTTCCAAATGGTTTGTAAATTGATTGGTTGATTTAAACAAAATGGATAAAGATAATAATTATAATAGGCAAAAATGACCAACATTAAACTGTTATGATTAATTTGTGATAATTTCTTTGTTGTCCCATGTAAATAATATAACTGACAGCTTACACAAGTGTTTAGTCAAATGTGCCAATTATTAATTGTTCAAATGGTCCCCAACTTGAAAAAGTTTCAAAACCACTGACTGAAGCAAACATATAGTCTCTAATGCTTACCAAGGCTACATTTTTTTATTGCTGAAAAGATTTTTAGGCTGCATTTATTTGATTAAAAAATACAGTTAAAACAGTAATACTGTGAAAGATTATTACAATTTAAAATAAGTGTTATTTTGAAATGTAATTTCTCACGCGATGTCAAAGTGTATGTCAGCATCATTACTCACAGTCTTCAATGTCACACAATCCTTCAGAAATCATTCTAATTGGATGCTCAAGAAACATTTCTTATTATTATCAATATTGAAAACCACTTGATATTTTGGAACTGTTAATATTTTATGGAAACCATTGTACTTTTTTCAAGATTCTTAGATGAATTGAAGGAAAGAATCGCATTTGGAAGTTTGTAATATTATAAATGTTTTTACTGTCATTTTGATCAATTTAATGCATCCTTGTGAATAAAAGCCCTTAATTAATAAAAAAAAAGATTGATCTATTAAGCATTAGTGTAAGTTCACATCCCTCCTATGCTATAGTTTCCTGCGTAACTTCAGATCAATCCGGGAAAATCAGTAAACATCAGTTACGGTAATGCCCGAGACAAAACCACTTATGTGCTCCCAAATGAAAATTCACTCTTTTATTATTTATCAAATGGAAAAATCCTAAAAGCATCGGTGGGAAAGATTTATCTTTCATGCAAAATTAGGGAGTGGTCAAAATGAAAGAGCTATGATCTCTGCCACGAGACAAGTTCAAGTTTTATTTTTTACGTGTAATTTGACACGTGCAGATCCACGGTGACCCTCTCATCTGTCTGACACAGACCATTATTCTGTCATAGAGCTGCACTCCAGCTAATGGAGAGGCAATATTAATGATTAGCCCTCATAATAAATGGCACTCTGCTTTTGACCATGATTGGAGTCTGGAGGGAAGGACATAAATCGATACAAATTTTACATGACGTATATTCAGGTTGTGTCTCAGCTTAGCTTTCCAAAGACAGTCGGAGAAACAGTGACCTGGTATTTTCAGATGCAGGTCAGGGACTGACTATTATACAGGATGGCAAGTTCAGTACATAAAAATCTAAAAGTCCTTCTATTAAACAATATTATATATTTATGAGCTTTTAAGCCATAATACGCAAAGTCGTAATGGCATTAAGTGGATGTATCTTCCACTCCATTATGGTCATAACCTAATGTCTTCCCTTTACATACTGAGTGAATAAACTTGAACTTGTATAAAACAAAGTTCAAATCTACTCACAATCTAGTTCAAATCAGACTACATTGTAGACAAAACAGATTTGAGGGTCAACGATGTGCAGGCGTGTCCACAATAAAGAAAAGGATTGATAAAAAAAAAAAAAGGTTTAAACTACAGGTTAACTAAATCTAACCATAAAAAGAAACATTTTAGTTACTTTAAATAACATAAATGTTAACATGAAATAAAATATTTTATTTAAGCTCGTTGGCAAGGCAATAATTAATGTAGACATTAAAAATAGAAATAATAAAATGACAAACATACTAACATTTAAATAAAGAATGTAAATAATTTTAACTAAAATTTAAATGAAAACAGAAAATATAAAAATAATCCAAATATAAACAAACATATCTCAATGCTATTTAAAATAGCACTGGCAAGCAGAATTTAAAATGGCCACGCACGACCCATAAATGGTGTCTGGATAAAGCCACGCTATTATAAGCTCCTTATCATCTTCAAGACTAAACGATGAAGAACACTTGTCTTTAAGAAAACACAAGATCATCTTTCAGGCCACCAACCAAACCCTCCAAACTACAGCCCAGGGCACATGACCTTTCCATGACATTTGCTATGGTGTGGACAGTTGCTGCATGTTTTGGTGACACTAGCAAATGTCAACCAAACAAAAAATGTCAATCAGATGGACACAGCTATTCACATACTGTTGAGATCTGAGGTACAGAAATAGATTAAATGGATTTCACAAATAAGCATTTGTGCTATGCAATTAATGGAGGACAAGAACAATATGCTCAACCTAGCCACATGGGTCGGGTATGAAGACAAAAAAAAAACATGCCCCACGGAAATGAGTCTTTATTTCGGGCCTATAAAGGGAGACACAGGTCCCGTAGAGGACTTGTAAGTAGTACAGATGTCTATTGCTATAAATAGTGACTGTAAGTCAAAGACCTGGTCTCAGAGAGGGAAAATCGGCAACAGATGAGGACAGCTCAAACTGGGACATCGTTGGGCCAAAAAGTGACAGGCAGGTCTTCATTTAGGTTAAAAAAGCTTGAATAGGAGTTTACTGAGGTGTAGGACTAAAACCAAGGACTTAGTCCTAAATTCAATTAATGGATTTATATAATGATTGCCTGTGTAACATGTCGGCTCTTAGAGCATTTTCCATTTTTGCTCTGTTTTATAGATATTTCACACTTATTATTTTCTTTCAGTTTCAAGGTCTTGGTGTCTGTATTGAGGGCTCAGCTTCCCTCAAGCTGAGAGCTTTGCACAAGAGAAAATGTATCCAGAACAAAACAAGCACAGAGTGAATTTTCAATTAACAGATAGAATAAGAGAGTGATTTAGTGCTGATTTAGTAGCTTACCAATTCGTCTAAGGGGCAGAGTGGTTAAGTGCTTGAGATAATTGTCCACAGGTGAAACAACAGTGATTTGCCATTATAGGATGGTTAGTTTGTTGTTATTTTAGCTGCTGTTGTAATTTATGCTGACACCTATTGGTATGGATTTGGATTCTGTGTTTGTTTATTAAATGCAGCTTCTTCAAACCAAAGATGTATCTCAATGCTGCTTTGTCACACAACTGATCTAAAACAATAATTTCACTGTTCTCATTTTTTTTTACTTTGCAATAGAGAGGGAGAATGTTAGATGTCAAAATGATAAACAAAAAAATACACAGTTGGTATATTGACCAATAATGTGTATTTTAAAATGACAGCATTTGTCAAAGCAGGTTAACATTTTTTGGCCTTGGTCTTTTTAAATTGTACCCTGAAAACACAGATGAACAACATAATCTTTCTAGAGAGAGAGAAAAACAGCAGATAAGCAGACACAGGCAGACCTGGTAACCAAAAGTAGATGTAGGCTACATACATAATAAATAATACATGGAAATATGTCCTTACAGAGAGGCTATTTAAATTACTTAACATTTCTGTCCTTATATGCCTATGTATTATTCGTGTGGAAAATAATAATAAATATTGAGTCGTGTGCCCATAGTTTTGATTGGTATTGTATCTACGGATGTGCTTAATGTTTATTGATGTTCTGGCAATATAAAGCCATTGTATTATGCAAATAAATGCCAATGAAGCTTTTGGAATCCGGTGTCTTGAGAGAATGCGAAAACCAAACAGCCAATTTCCACACAGGAAAACCATAAGCCTTCATCCATAAATCCGGGAAAGCAAAAAAACGTTCTTACATTATTTCATGTCCACGACAACCACCTAGCGGAGTAATTTAGCAATTTAAAAATGCATTTTATTTCCGCCATTTTGGACCGTATCGCCTGCCTTACTGAAAGCGTCCATAGCAGCCAGAGGATGTTGACAACGGGAATCCATTAATTTACATCTGAACTGCGATTTCAGAGCAGCGAGGGTGGTTTGGTGTGATTTAAATGTTTTCCAGGTTGTTAATGGTGTGGAAATGACCTCAAACAATCCAGCTGTTTTTCTTCTCATGGTTAACGGGCAAATCGAAGCAGCCGATGTAAGTTAACATTGATTTTTAGAGGATGTGTTTGATGCAGTAAACTGTGTGCAAAGCCTGCTATTAACATGGGTTAATTTGGATTGCTAACATGTCGTATTTTGTCTAAAGTTCCCAGATTATGATGATCTTTACTGCAAGTATTGCTTTGTTTATGGACACGACTGGGCGCCCACATCAGTGAGTCGCAACCTGCTTTACTCCCTTTTGGTTTACAGAATGGAAATCAGGACTGACTTTAATATCTTATAGATATATAGAGGCTATGACAGATCTACGTATACTGAATATTTAACGTGAATAATAATATAATAAGTATTTTTAATTATTATTTTTATTAAGTTTATTTGCCCCAGCTCGATGTGATATAGACTGTACATTTTTGTATTCTCATGTATTCCACAGTAGTAAGTTTGTGACTTTTTCCCACAATCTGAAGGGCTTGGAAGAGGGCATTTCTCAAATAACATCAAAAGGTGGAGGATCTCAGAGTTTGGTGTGGAATTTCCCATTGGACATCACATTCAAAAGCACAAACCCATTTGGATGTAAGTGAACCACGTTTTGGTTGAGTCAGCATCAGTTGTGTGGAGCAGGGTTTCTGTGGCTCTTAAAGGGGTCATATGATGCTTTTATAAAGATCATTATTTTGTTGTATTGGGTTTAACAGAATATGGTTACATGCTTTAAATTGTTGACATGCCTATTTTTCAAATACTGTACATTATTGTAGGTCCCTATGCCCTGCCTCTCTCAAACGCTTCGTTTTCTACAAGTCCCCTCCTTACCGACCATCGCAGTCTGCTCTGATTTGCCCGTGACCCAGTGCCTTGTGATTGGCCGCGACACCGCAAGCAGCGGTCGTCGAAATGTAAACGCCCCTTACCATAGATCGCGAGCTTCACTTTCAAAATAAATTTACATACAGAGCCCGAAAGGCGAACCGAGTCCCGTGACAGGACACAGTGATGAGCTGTATGGTGTTTTGCAGTCACAAGCCACGGTTAGACGCCTGAACTTCACTGTGATTGCCCCTGTCTCTCTCTCTCTCACACACACACACTCACACACACACGATGCGCAAAACTCCGGATTTGAACAGTCAATAGAAAATACTTAAACTAATAACAAAACAGTAGCTGATTCAGAAGTGCCAGATTGTCATAGCAAAGTCAGAATGACCTCCTCTCCTAGGTTCACGAAACGGTCATCCATAAAATGCATTGCTGTTAAAGATTCCTAAATGCTGTTCTGTTGTAAGTAATCTTAAAGATTCCTAAATGCTTCTACTTTTGGAAGGCCAAATAAAGTTATTTTGCTTTCGCTTAGAAACACACAGTGTCTCCCTGACATTGCTGCTTCAACACTAACTGCGTTTACTGAAACCACAACTTCTTTATTTGCGTGCACATTTGGGTGCATTATGTAAATATTTCCACATAGTGACCTAGATATGTGTGGGCGTGTTAGAACGAGACGTTTTAGGGGGGGCGTGGCAGAGACTTTACTTTGATAAAGAATATCTCTTTAGTTTTGAGACTTTAGTCTTTGGAACTTCGGGGATCTTATCTATGCACAACCAGCTTGTAACACTCCAAAGAGAAAAAACTTGAAATCGCATCATATTACCGTTAAAGAAAAACCTAACACACTAACTTAAAGGTCTTAATTCACCCTTCCACAAATTAAGGCCTTTAAAGGGACTTAAATCAGAGCAGAAAATCTTAAGTTAAGGAATTAAATAATGCCTCAACTGCAAAAAAAAAAAATTCCTCAGTATTTTTGTCTTGTTTTTCCATATTATACGAAACTTCCAATACCTTTATTAAGTGCAAAATGAAGGATTGAAGTCTTTTTGTGAGAAAATGGAACAAAATGAAGTGCTTTATGATTAACAGAATACATATCTTTTCCAGTGAACATTAAATCTTGTTCTCCCTCCCTTTTAATCAAGTTGTTCTGAGTCCGCTGGCAGATAATTTGTTCTTGTTTTAAATATTCAACTCACTTCACTTTTATCAGCTTCACAAAAACAGGACTTCTTATTTTATTACATTTTGATTTATATCTTTAACACCGAACTGTGGCTATGCGTTGTAAAACAATACAAAAAATCTGCAGGAATAACATCACAACATTTTGCAGTGTGATCAGTATTTCATTTATGTTCCATATTCTAGTGGTTAGGCGTAGGGCAGAGCTCTTCAAGCCTTTTTTTTGTTTTGTCAAATGATTTAAAAGTAAGGAGATCTTATGGCAGTTGCGTTTTTGCATGGTGTTCCTCTTCATATTTATCCTTTAATTTATTTAGTTGTCTTAAGAAGGTAGTTGAAAAGTCTTAAATTTATGATGAAAGGAATAATATTCGGAAGTCTTACATAGAATCTGCATGTCATATATTGTAATATTATACATTATATACCTGTGCTCTCCAAATTTGAATGTTGTGGAAAAGTTCATTTATTTCAGTAATTCAACTCAAATTGTGAAACTTGTGTATTAAATAAATTCAATGCACACAGACTGAAGTAGTTTAAGTCTTTGGTTCTTTTAATTGTGATGATTTTGGCTCACATTTAACAAAAAACCACCATTTCACTATCTCAACAAATTAGAATATGTTGACATGCTAATCAACTCAAAACACCTGAAAATGTTTCATGAGCCTTCAAAATGGTCTCTCGGTTTTTTTCACTAGGCTACACAATCATGGGGAGACTGCTGATCTGACAGTTGTCCAGAAAACAACCATTGACACCCTTCACAAGGAGGGTAACCCACAAACATTCATTGCCAAAGAAGCTGTCTGTTTACAGAGTGCTGTATCCAAGCATTTTAACAGAAAGTTGAGTGGAAGGAAAAAGTGTGGAAGAAAAAGGTGCACAACCAACCGAGAGAACCGCAGCCTTATGAGGATTGTCAAGCAAAATCGATTCAAGAATTTGAGTGAACTTCACAAGGAATGGATTGAGGCTGGGTTCAAGGCATCAAGAGGCACCACACACATACGTGTCAAGGAATATGGCTACAGTTTTCGTATTCATTTTGTTAAGCCACTCCTGAACCACAGACAGTGTCAGAGTTGTCTTACCTGGGCTAAGGAGAAGAAGTATTGGACTGTTGCCCAGTGGTCCAAATTTCTCTTTTCAGATGAGAGCAAGTTTTTTTATTTCATTTGGAAACCAAGGTCCTAGAGTCTGGAGGAAGGGTGGAGAAGCTCATAGCCCAAGTTGCTTGAAGTCCAGTGTTAAGTTTCCACAGTCTGTGATGATTTGGGGTGCAATGTCATCTGCTGGTGTTGGTCCATTGTGTTTTTTGAAAACCAACGTCACCGCACCCGTCTACCAAGAAATTTTGGAGCACTTCATTCTTCCTTCTGCTGACCAGCTTTTTGAAAAAGCTGATTACATTTTCCAGCAGGATTTGGCACCTGACCACACTGCCAAAAGCAACAAAAGTTTGTTAAATGACCATGGTGTTAGTGTGCTTGACTGGCCAGCAAACTCACCAGACCTGAACCCCATATAGAATCTATGGGTTATTGTCAAGAGGAAAATGAGAAACAAAATTTGCAGATGAGCTGAAGGCCACTGTCAGAGAAACCTTGGCTTCCATACCACCTCCGCAGTGCCACAAACTGATCACCTCCATGGCATGCCACGCCGAATTGAGGCAGTAATTAAAGCAAAATGAGCCCCTACCAAGTATTGAGTACATTTACAGTAAATGAACATACTTTCAGAAGGCCAACAATTCACTAAAAAAAAAAATTTATTGGTCTTATGAAGTATTCTAATTTTGTTGAGATAGTGAATTTGTGGTTTTTTGTTAAATGTGAGCCAAAATCATCTCAATTATAAGAACCAAAGACTTAAACTACTTCATCTGTGTGCATTGAATTTATTTAATAAAAGAGTTTCACAATTTGAGTTGAATTACTGAAATAGAAGCACTTTCCACAACATTCTAATTTTGAGATGCCCTTTAATTTTTCGTATCCACCTTATATATATATATATATAAAAAATATTTATTTTTTTTTTTTCTTCAGTATGCCCCAGATTGTGGTTAGTGTGTATGCCCGACACTTTTGGAAATGATGTTGTGAGAGGTTATGGAGCCGTACACATCCCGTTTACACCTGGAAAGTGAGTCACTTTAAGATTGTCATAATGTGACAAAAGCAGCCAGCATGCTCAAAATCTGTCTAAAATGCACAGTAACATATGAATGCTCTCTGTCCAGACACACCAAGACCATTCCTATGTTTGTTCCTGAATCTACATCAAGACTTCAGAAGTTCACAAGGTTATAACTGATTTCTCCCAAATATTCCAAATTTACCTCGGCTGGTGTTTTCATTCACATTCGCATGTAGACATGAGAAGAGTTGTAAAATTATCCAATTAATTATGTCAGCATCTTAGGGTTTGGTAATCCTGATTCAATTTTTGCTGCTGCCATCCCTTTTGTCTCAGACTTAACTGAACTACGTTTTAGTTAATGTGCAACTTGTATGAACGTTTCAAATGGGATGGTACATTGTAACTTGAAAACATTTATTTTCATCTGACTCTGTATCTAACATGTTATATCTTGCACGCAGCTGGCTGATGGGAAGGCGTCCAGAGTTCACAGATCCCAAGGTTGTTGCCCAAGGAGAGGGAAGAGAAGGTAAGCTTTTATTTAACCCTTGCCTCAAAATTAAATATGACATATATCAGTGGATGTTTTCCATCTCAAGCCAAGGTGTCGGTCCTCAGAAACTGTTTTACTGCAATAGTGTATTTACAAGCCATAACTGATGCAATTTTGTCTGTTTGCAGTTACGAGGGTGCGCTCACAAGGTTTTGTTACACTACAGTTCAACATTGTGACTAAAGACATGAAGAAACTGGGTTATGAAACTACATCAGAGCATTCAGCTGCTACAGGACTGGCAAGAACATCACAACAGCTTTAATAACCACTTTCAGGATATTTTTGTAATCTTGGTTTCAAGTTGCTTTATTCAGATTCATAGTTGCTTTATGACTACACGTGTGATATTGCTTTATCAGCGGTGTATGTTTTTAAATAAATTGGTCTTGTGCATTTCTAGAAGTCAACCATTTCTGACCTAAATAATTTGGCTCATATTTGATTTGCATTATCTGAAGTCCAATTCTAATCTGCAAATTCCATCTTTGCCTATTTTTAACCCTAAACACCAAATACGATTAACCTTTAACCAGGGTTATTACAGTTAACTAAAACCATAAAAAAATTGTTACTTGAAACATTTCCCACTTAACGTGATAAAGTAAAAACTTTGTACAAAAAAAAAACTAATTCCATCCTACATCCACTGACAGAATTACTCAAACTTTAAATAAAACGAAAAGCAAAAACAAATTCAATATAATTAGAACATAATATCTCAATGATGCTAAAATAACACTGGCTCTGGTGCCACAATAATGTGATGTCTGTGTTTACTGACAGCATGAATAGACCGATCAAAAGTCATTGATACAATTTATTTGTTTTACCACTGCAGCTACAGGTCCTTTATCACTTGCTGCGGTTTAGATGGCAATAAAACATCACACTCTTCCTGTGACTTTCCTACAAAACCATTACACAGAAATAAGGTACACAACAATATGTTACAATAGAACAGATGATAAATTATATTATACAGTCATAATGCCAACAAGTTGAGCACATATCTATAAAAGCAGCCTGCTCCCAGTAATATGAGACAGTTTGGTAAAGACAAGACACAACAACATGGAAAAATAAAATGTTATGCATGTTCACAAGGTTAGACGTCTACAATAAATGCATAATGAGTACATAATAACAGAAAAACGGGTGATACACGGTAACAGCAAAATAAGATGGTCGAGACGAAATGAGCTAGATATATTATGGATTCAAAAGTAAAACTAGTCTGCATAATAGAGTACAGTGATGTTCACTAGCAGGGAGTCTTGTTTAGCAGGATCAGTGCCTGCCTTAACCATCACGGCCATCAAAAGCGCATTACATACCTCTTAAAGCTGTCTTAGCCACCCCCACCCCCCAAAATGCCTGAATATGCCAGCAGATTATTGACTTTAACACACCCAGGCTCTGCTACAAGGCTGCACGTGGGCAGTACTACAATATTTTCAGCAGAGATCACTAGCTCGCAAATGAGAGAAACCGTAGAGTCAATACTCTAGCCGTAATCCAAAAGAAAAAGCAGGAATAATGATGATAATAATAACTGGGGAACAACTGAAGAGAGATAGATGTGTAGTCAGTTAGAAAACAATTGTAGCTCTGCATTTAAAAGGACTACTATTGGTGGCAGATGTTGCCATCTTGTGCTTAACTGGTTGAATTGAAAGTGTAGACACAGCAAGCCACACGAAACACCAAATCATAGGCGTTCTCACTTTAAATGGACTGCTAATTGTGATAAACAATTCATAGTCTAGTTTAAGTCTCATTTAATGATAAAACTGTGGCCAAAATAAACTTGAATACAGAACAATGCAAATCAACCACAGGTTTCTAGCTGTAAAAAGATGCATATGAACCCTAACATACATTTATACCACATATTCAACAAACAGACAACATTTTTTTGAAAAAAATCAATCATACAATCTATAACAGGACCTCTCCCACATTATAACCTGTTTTAGCGTGTCCACTCATTCTTGTAACACTATAAGCAAGTTAGGTTTGAATACAGAACTGAGGATTTTGTTAACGACAAGCTCTGATATAAGCTTGGCTATATTCCCCGACGTATATGAGCAGATTGCATTAGGAAGCAGAGATTAGTGATACAGCTGTCAGTTATAACAGTAAGATGCATTAGGAGCCGATGAAGATATTCAAACACAAATGTCCTCCCGTTTCCCTTTGCTCCTTCCATACGCACAGATACATAAATTAAAAATAAAAACGTTACTGAAATGATCACATTTCAGATTGTTGGATACTCGCAGAGAAGCTAAGCGGATGAATACTAATCATTAGTATGGATTAGCTGTCGGAATATGGAGCTGTGCTGTGCAAATAGTGAGCCGTACTGAATTGAAAGAACCCATTCACCCAATAAACAACGTCTCGGGCTTGTAAAGCAGTAAAAAACAGGCTTCGGTATAAAAGTTGAGCTGTATTATATGCAAACCAACTATCCGTCATGCATTAAAAACGGAAGAAAGAACTACTCTTCACTTCAGTATGAAGTTCATCTTTCAATGCATCAGGTTTGAAACCATTTACACATGCAGTTCACAGACTCCCTCCTAGTCCTCGGCTTTGCTCGTGTCTTAGTGAACGGTTTCCCATCGCTTCTTGCGCTAAGGACTAACGGTGGGTCAACAGTCAAAAGAAGATCAATCAGAGCATGTGCAAAATCCCTGCTTAGAACATTAAAATCATTTCCATGTAAACTGATAGAGAGTCCTCTAAACTGTCTACTCAAGCGTACTGTAAATACACATGGTGTATATGCACTGCGTAGAACTTACAGGCTGCTTCGATTAAAAGGGTTAGCTTTATCTAGCGCACAGCTTTCAAAGACTAGAAATTAGAAAAATTAAGACAAACCAGTACTCCTAGTTTCAAGCCTCTGATAAGAAAAGTAAGCCATCAAAAAAAGAAGTTAAAAACAGGACCCCTTGAAATGAGAGGTTGCTCCCGGGAAGAAAAGTCCTAGACGCTGTATCGCTGATGGGTTTTTTTTTTCTGAGAAAATTTAGAAAAGAATACCAAATCGTTGTATGGTACCAATCTCTGACAGGAGAGCAAGGGAATCGTAAAACCTGTAAACACCACTGCTACTCCCAAAAGTCTCAAAATAGCACACAGGTTTGGGGGAACACAACAGACCACGTTGTCTATACCACAGAAACGGGGATGGGAGAGAGATTTGTGTGGGTTTTGGGGAGGCAAATGTTGTTCCTCACAATAAGAAGGGGTTGGTTGTGCCACCGTCTTGTGTCACTGCGCCTGTGGGTGGCAGCCCTCCACTCATGAGCGGCTGGGGCATGGAGGCTGGGATCCCCATGCTTGGCATCTGGCCCACGGGCCCGAGAGGAGCCATGCCGGCCATGGATACCATGGAGACGGGGCCAGCTGGGGGCATTGAGGACAGAGGCAAGGGCTCGTTGCTTCTCTGGGCCACGCTGAAGCCCTGTCCGCTCACGCCCATCATGGGACTGACTCTCATCTGGTTGAGGGTGGGTGGCTGTGGCTGGTTCACCTGGAAGGGGTTGACCTGAGCTGCAGGAGCTGAAGCTGCTCCCGAGACTGAAATGAGACCAATGTGAGGGTACAGGTGAGTGAATTGCATAATGAGAAAAATCTGGCCATCTGCAGGGTTTTTAAAATCAAATTCAAGGCTTTTTAAAAAAAATTAACACTATGTTCATTCAGAACAAACCAACACAATCTCAATTGCTGCAAGTTTAGAATGCTCAAAATATGTTTTATTCAAAAAGTATTGAAATCAGTTCATGTATCAATGCATATGAACAGGTTGAGCCATATTAGATTTTGCTGAGACAATAATTACACATTATGCCGATAATAGTAAAATCTATATTCTCAATGTATATAATGTATATATCTACAACATATTACAATATGAAAACCATAAATAGTCATCATTCTTCTGTAAACATCAATAAGAAAATAAATGTGCTGTCTTCACTGATTGTGAACTGCTCTGAAAGCGTGAGCCTATAGAATGTACGACAGAACTGTTTTGACTTTGAAATGTGCTGCTCTCACATTGAATTAAATCATAACTTTAAGTTTAATAATTACATTAGACCGTTTTGAGATTACTGCTTTCTGTCCCCAAATGTAAGACTTTTTAAAGTGATAATTAAGACTTTCTGACCCTGAATTTTATAAAACTGAATTGTAAGACCCCTGTAAATGTGCAAGAGATCTTCTAGACATGTAACTGGTGAAGAGTACCTCCAGCTAGGAAAGGGTTGGAGACTGGAGCCTGCTGGGGAGGCTTGCTGATCAGAGAGTCTAGGTTGACAAGAGCGGCGTTGGGACCCAGGAAAGACTCTGGAGTTTTTCTGGTTGGGCCGCTCGGTACGTCAAACAGATCAGAGCCTACAGACAAGCTGGTCTGTGATGGCAAGGCAGAGCTTCCTCTACCATCTCCTGTTAAAAATATCATATCCTCATGTCATTCCCAACTGCAGATGACACTTCTTTTAACTAGTAAACCGATTTAATAGCAGCCTGCATTTACCGGTCACTGCTGAGGAGCGAAGACTGTCAAACTCAGAGAGGTCCTCCCTGGAAGTACCATTTGGTGTGGAGAAAAGATCAAAGCTACCAACTGAGGGAAATAAGAAAGACAGTTGGGATTAAAAATGAAGAAAGCTTTTAATTTTTAATATACAAGAATGCAAAATAAGAGAGCAGTCTTGTTTCTCAATGTAACTGTATAAAATGTATAAATAAATTTGAACGTGAAACACATTTTAACATGCTCACCTGTGGCAGGGGCTTTGGGGCGAGTGGCAGGCATTGGGCTCCAGGGATCAGCAGCTGCAGGAGCCGGGGTTGACCCCCAGGGGTCACTGCTTTTCAGAGGAGCAACTGAGGAAGAGGCACTGGGAAGACCCCAGGGATCCACAGGAGCAGCTGGCTTAGGGGCTGCACCTGGAAGATACACACAGATGTGTTAAGTAACACCATAAGTAGCACTACAATGAAAATTCACTGCCACTCCCTTACTCTGACTCTTGTTTATCAATAACCGAAGAAAGGCCTTTTTCAGAGCTAATGTTTTTAAAATAAAATCAAACCCTAATGAGTTGCAAATATAACGGAAGTAGCAGACGTAGTAGCAGAACTAGTGCCGGAACTTCCATTCTATCCATTAATTAATTATTGATTGAATGAAGGCAGATCTAAATGAGAGCCTGCAGTTGATCATAACAAATAGCCAGGATTTCAGTGGCCTAAATGATTGGAGAAGTCCAGTATGTGTCACCAGTAAGAAGTTTCAACAGAAGATTATGACATTTTGAATAAAAATGACAAGTTACAGAAACTAAAAAAAAGGAGAAAAAATAGCACAGATGAATCATTCACAAGATGCATTTATGAAGTTATTTGCACCTGTAAGCACAACACAATAATGAGCATGTTGATGTAAATGACAAGACCACAGAATTACCACTACATAGTCAAAAAAATAATAATTTTGCATTTAACTTTCTTAGAACAGGCGCCTAATGGATTAAACCTGAACAAACTATAATATGGCAGGAAGAAAAATAAATAAATTGAGACCAGGCTCAAATTCCAAGTTTAAGATTAATCACATATACTTCAAAAATATTACATTAATCCATTATTTTAAATCTAATGGCTATACTAAAATTATATTAAAAACAGCAGGAACAACAATAGAAATTCTATTTTACAAATGAGTGTGACAGGCAATGCAAGTAAAATGGGAGTAGAGGTTATGGAATATACAGTGAAATTTGAGTTCAAATTGGTGGTTTTTGCTGTTTCCACTTTAAGAGGACATGCACACTTGCTTCAGTGCTTCTCTCCATGCGCTTCATGACTTTAGTTTGGCTTAAACTTAAAAGAACTAGGCTGCTGGAAGAGGAACCCTTTACAGGCTCAGCGCTCTCTCAACCAGTGCAGATCTGAACACTGAGTCTCTTTGTTTTGTTCACACTGGAATGCACTACTACCAGCCTAGCTACATTACTGAGCTGCCACGAAGAGCTACAGGCCCAAACTACATTATGAAATAGAGCCTGAGGGGGGGCTTTTGGTAAACAGGTGATCCTCACATTGACCACTAACTTTTTTTTTTTTTGTAAAATTAGATTCAAATATGCCTTAAATTGTAACGACAAGCTAGTATCTATTACGCAAATGGTTGTGGTGGGATAAGTGCATTTTTTAGTATAAAGCCTAATGTGATCAGCACAGCAGGAAGCTGATTCAAACTGTTGTCAATGTGCTATTATTAGCCACAGTCAAATGTGATCTTGTACGTGAAGGGTGTTTACTAGTGTTTGTGCGTGCCTGCCTTCCAGATAATAAAACTAAAAATAGTCTGTTTTTAGATATATTTTCCTCATCCATTTGACAATTTATTATATATCACAATATTTATGCATTTTCTCCAAAATGGTTTAAAAGGGTGATTTTTTTCCCTCCAGAGGAAACATTCAATCCATTTCACTGCTGCTAAGCAGATGCCTAAATGTAAAAATTGAAATGGTCACAAGACCAGGAAGGATAGCGAAACAAGTCTATTGACACAGTCTTTAGGAAACATAATGGCCAATCAAAAGTGCTTTATAATCATCATGCTATTTACAATCTAATTTATATTGTCCAGCCCTATTTTGTGAGTTTTTGTGATTACCGTAGGACTGCCAGGGGTCTGAGGCAGGGCCTGATGCTGCAGCTGCAGCTCCTGCTCCTGCTCCCCAAGGGTCCGATGCTTGATCGGCAGGGCCCTCAGGAACCGTGTCCATCAGATCCATCAGAGATGACTGTGGAGGCTGCACACACAACATTTGAGATTAGTGTCCACAGATATCTCACTACCCAAAGCAATCACATCTGCTTAATGAATAAGAACGCAGTAGTTGATCTGAACATAAACTCTCACATTATGAATAAACAGGTCCGCAAGCAAAGAAAGGGAAAAATAAGTTAATTGAATAGATTAATGAAATTGTTTTCTGGTGGCATTATTTAGCTTATAGTAGTATTAACATTTTCAGGTATTTTCTTGTGGAATTGCCAATTCTTTTAGAATTATTATGCAGCAGCTTTTACGAGCTCATTAATTGAACTTAATGTAATTGTCACACCACACGACCATTTAAAAAGAACTAATGAAGGCAAAAAGCTAACAATTTCATAACCCCTATATATGCACTAACGGTTTTAAAAAAATGGGTCAGTGAGATTTTCTTTTAAAGAAATTCATACTTTTATTCAACAAGCAAACACTGAATCTATCAAATGTGACAGTAAAGACATTGATAATGTTACAAAAGTTAAATGCTGTTTTAAAATTATATTCCAGGCATCACAGTTTCCACAAAATATTAAGCAGCACAACTGTTTTCAACAGTGATAATGATAAAGTGTGTCTTAAGCATCAAATCATATTAGAATGATCTTTGAAGGATCATGTGAAAAATAAGACTGGAGTAATGATGCTGAAGGCACATGAATAAATTACACTTTACAATATATTTAAATGAAAAAAAAAATGTAATTGTATTATTTCACAATATTACTGTTCTTTACGGAAGTTCTAAGCGGCCATGCATTATTTATGTTTTCCCTTCTTGTTTTCTCGTTATAACTACTTATTTTCTCGTTATATCGACATACCGAGAGTTGTTTTCTCGTTATAACGACCTAATTTTCTCATTATATCGACATAACAAGAGCTGTTTTCTTGTTATAACGACTTATTTTCTCGTTATATATCGACATAACGAGAGTTGTTTTCTCGTTATAGACGACTTAATTTTCTCGTTATACCGACATAACGAGAGTTGTTTTCTCGTTGAAACGACTTAATTTTCTCGTGATCTCGACAATGTTTTTTTTTTTTTTACAATGAGTGTTTGATCTACTGTTGTTTATGTAACGAACTCAAGTCTGATGGACAGATACACCATATCGTGCGCTCTTACTGTATCCTAGGTCGTGGATATTTCAGCAAATTTTGCTTTGCCTAGTAATAACGTCTACAGTACAAAAATAAAGGCTGATCAATCACGTTTGATATTTCCAGAGACAGTACGCTAAACTTGTGTTTGTGTAATTAACATGTTTAAATGGTCAAAAGCAACAACGCAAACACAGGCGGAGCGCCTTCAGGATGCAGAACTGTTCTAAAATCTTTTAGAGCTGCTTGGATTCAACTCACTTTCAATTTTTCTTTTATTTGAAAGAAAATTATATATAATTTTTAATTTTTAGTAGTCATTATATGCTGGACTGATATCATGTGCGTTACAAGCTTCTGTTTGAAAAGTGCATTCATGTGTAGTGGTGCATGTGTGTGTGTGTTGTGTGTTTCCTTTCCACAAAGAAATGTAGAAAACACAAAATATTACAACACTGTAGAACATCACTGAATTAAAATAGCCTACACACTTTACATAATAAATCACATTTCTTATCAATATACATTTAATAATTAACAATAAAGATTAATATAAGGAAAAGAGGCACATTCACTGCCTACGGTTCCCCCCCCCCCCCCCCCTTTGAAGCCTGTCATACTGTAATAAACGAGCATCATCCCCGCTTATTAACTAACAATATGTACCTCAAAGAAGCACAAATAAAGATATAGGTGCAAACAGAACAAGCCTACAGTGACGTCAACCTTGGTTTTAATAAGCAGTTATTATTTTGACACAGAACGCGTTGGTGAAACTCGTGCATCTAGCAAGAACTTAATACACAATATAGTCATATTGATTCAAGCATTTAACATTTATGAATGAATTAATTGTCAGTAGCCTAATGAACAATACTGTACAAATTATAGCGATCACTATGTTAGGTCCTATTCATCCCTAACGAGCGTACGTAAAGTGGACATGCAGATAGCCACACACCCCATCATTTAGAGGTCCGCCATAGTGCCACCTGTGGCGCATTTTTGTAACTTAGAGAACAACTTTTTTTATGTCGTTATAACGAGAAAACAACTCTCGTTATGTCGATATAACGAGAAAATTAAGTCGTTATAATGAGAAAACAACTCTCGTTATGTCGTTATAACGAGAAAATTAAGTCGTTATATTGAGAAAACAACTCTCGTTATGTCGATCTAACGAGAAAATAAGTCGTTATAACGCGAAAACAACTCTCGTTATGTCGATATAAAGAGAAAAATAAGTCGTTATAACGAGAAAAAAACTCTAGTTATGTCGATATAACAAGAAAATAAAGTCGTTATAACAAGAAAACAACTCGTTATGTCGATATAACAAGAAAAATAAGTCGTTATAATGAGAAAACAACTCCCGTTATATCGAGATCACGAGAAAATTAAGTCGTAATAACGAGAAAACAACTCTCGTTATGTCGATATAACGAGAAAATAAGTAGTTTATAACGAGAAAACAACTCTCGTTATTGTCGATATAACGAGAAAATAAGTCGTTATAACGAGAAAACAAGAAGGGGAAAAAAATAATAATGCATGGCCGCTTAGAACTTCCGTAGTTCTTACTGTATTATTGATCAAATAAATGCTGAGCAAAAGAGATAAAAATCTTACTGACCCCAAACGTTTGAGCGGTGGTGAATTCATAGATTCATAAATTTTAACCTAAAATAAAGCCAAACTGTTGACTGAAAAAAAAAGTCTGCACAACTTTTCTAAACTTTTCACATTTTCTGCCTGGATTGTAAAGAAAAAAACAACAACAATTTCTGCTCTACTCTTATGTTAGCTAGCATCATCAAATCAGACACTTGGCTTTCGAAGACTTTGAACATGATGCATAAGTACAGTTGTTATACAGTACTTTAATTAGGTTTTGAAGCTTGGCAGCCCCTGATCAATATATGCTTTTGTATATGGAATAGAGAAGAATGAACATTCAGGTAAAATATCTTTGTTCTAGAGAAGAAAGAATGTCATACATGTTTGGAACGACAAAGATGAGCAATTAATGACAGAATTTTTTTTTGGGTGAACTGTCCTTTTAATAAATGAACATGCAGGAGGTCAGGGATGTGTAAACCTTCTGCAGAGTTTAGTGTGGCCACAGATTCAGTTCAGGCCTACTGATGAGCTGAAGCGCTCAGAGGCTGCACCTACCTCTTTCTTCTTCTTGGCCCCTTTCCCTGCGTTGGAGTTTTTGCGGCTTTCTTCCAGAGCCATCTGGAGCCGCAGGTCATCCCCACGACGCATCCTCTCCTCCTGAACAACCACACAGAAACACATGAAAGAATTCATGTTATATCACACACATTATGGAGTGCATGCCGTCTGTTGAATCACAGTGTGAACCTGCCACCCTGTGTCCTATGACGATGAAGCCCTGTTGTTGTGATTCACGATGATTCAGCATCAAAATTCAGTTACTGAGGCATGTAAAAATCTGCAGATTACACAATTACACATTGAAGCCAAGACTCAGAACTGTGTTAGCAAACCAAGAGACACACCCAGCACTTTGTTTCCTCAACAGGTCAGTTTCAAAGGGCAGAGGAGACAGGAAGGAAGCAAAGAATGTAAAATATGTCAGTGGGAAGCAACCGAGGATAGGCTGTAATCTAGTCCCTATGTTAATTTTGTGGCAGTATATAACTTTGTATTTGGTGAGCCACATTCACGACAATTAAAGCTTCCAAGCTGAAGGGGAGTGAGAACAGAGATCTTTTGTCGGGCTTGACCTACAAATCAACACATTTGAACAATTATTTTAATAAAATGTTGTTTCAATAAACACTCCAAGTGAAAATCTTCCAAAACTGGAAAATATCAGCAATCAAACATGGGTTAAATGAGGCAGTGCAAGCAAAGCTCCTTTAAAGAAAAACATTTCGCCAAAAAACGTTTATCACTGAAGATTTCTAATGTTTCTACATACAGGACATTTTAGTGTAAAGCTAATACATGAATGATTTACACAGGAGGCAAAGAGAAAAGAGAAAGGACATGGTTTATCCAGCAGAAAAAGCCAAGATGAGTGATGCTCTTTCACCATTTCACCATAAGCCTCATTACTTCAACAGATAGAAGGCTACGGTTCCCTTAACCTCATAATGATCACAAATCAGGGGCATCTGTCTGTCTCATCCAATTATGTCCATTTTTTTTAAATGACCCCTAGTTTACATCAAGATCTGACAGGGATAAAGCTCACAGAATGAATCACAATCACCATTATCGAATTCTGACAGCTATACACAGAGGCAAATTTAAGAGAGCCAATAGTGATACAGAAATGTAGGAAGTACTATGCACCTCCCTTTCAGACAAGCCCCTCCCCAACATGCCTGCTTTTTTCATTTGTAAATTCATCCCAGATGTCCAAGGGCACACACAATTCCTTCCCATTATTCTTTGAGCAGCAAGCTCCAAGCATAATCAGAGCCTTCAGGAACATTATACTTCCTACTGTATCAGCTGCCCCACTTCATCACTTTTATAAGAAGTGTAAGATGTGGTTTTAAATCCCAGTGAGACAGTTGTGTGGTTGTATGGCTTCCACACTAATTTGTAAGCTTCCTAAACAATATCCTCTTGCTGGTCTGGCCCCACGTTGCAAGAAAAGTACAACTAGGTATATTTGTGAAACCAGTAATTGAGAAGAAAATGAGCCAGAAGACGGCTCCTATTTGACGCCGTGCCAATTTGAAATATAAGTACAGTGAAAGTGGCTTTCATGTGATGCAAATAGCCCTCAGCTTGCAATTAGAAATGAAACATTTTCCCAGCATAGAGTAACTGTATTACTATCACCTGGGGGTGTGCGATATCATGATTTTTGATCGTGGATGATTAAAATGTTTCCATGATCTGCTTTTGAAGAAATATTGCAGTATCGTGCTACAGCGCACTTTCTGTCAGTTGCAGTTCTGGTGCCTCGGTCTCAATATACTGTACAATGCCACAAACATTCACATCAAATTAACTCAGAGGTAGAGTTACACTCACGGGACACAGCACTTAATCGAAATCACAAAAGTTATATTACTTGCATGTGCTTTAAAGCCTTGCAGGTTAAACATTTCATTCAAACATTTCGTTCTGACATGAGCTCTGACATGTGCACACACACACACACACACAACACACACCTGAAACCCTGTCAAACAGCACCCTTTTACTGACAAGTTTCATTGCCTGATTGTGTTAATCACTGTCAAAAACACGTTATGTCTAAGTGAAAGTAAAACAGTTGAGAGAACAACGGCTAAAAAACTTAAAGCAACAGTTACTTTAAAATGCATCCACTCTCATTAAAGGGATAGTTCACCCAAAAATAAAAATTATGTCTTTTTTACACCTTGTCCCAAACCTGTATTAATTTTTTTCTTGTGCTGAACACAAAAGATGATATTTTGAACGTAATTGTTTTAATCGTAAATTTCCTGAAGAAAAAAAAACGTGATATGATATTTTTTGCCATATCGCCTACCCGTACCATTACCTAATTATACAGTGAACCGCTTAGTATGTGTAAAGGGTGCAGCTGCCTGAGAGGCACAGTAAGGTAAATCTGTATCTGATAAGACCATATACAAATGTGTTCATTCCTGAATCAGTTCTTCAAAGCTGTAACTTTAAATAAACAAACAAACACTAACTAATTTTATTTAAATTTAAATTTCCACTTCTGTGTAAAATATTTTTTCACATTTGATGCAGTAAATGACTATTTGATTATTCACTGTGGCTAGATCTTTGCTAATGGGGAACCATTAGAGCAAGTCATTCTCTGAAATTGCTTGCTGATTGTCGGGGTGGTGGAACAATATGGTTTTAACTATGGAGTGATGTTCATGCATATTAGGGCAAATTAAAAACAAGGAGAGAAAATAACCAGAATTAATAACTGAAATAAGTCCGCAGTCAATCTGACACAGCAAGTACGGCTGTGATTTGGCTAAAATAAAATCACAAGCCAAGTTATTTCCAACAAAGTGCAGAGAAGTTTTATTTTAAAATTTTAAATCTGGCAGTCCAAAGTTTGTTGTTATTGCCTCTTTGTCGCCATCTCTGTTTGAAAAGCTAGAATTGCAGCTGAGTGCGGAAGTATCTAGCTTGCGTGGGTTGCGAGTCGGTGCGGCTCCAACGCGGATGAATCTACTTTTTTTGGGGTGAATGTGTGGCAGTCAGTCACCGCACCGGTGTGGATATTTACTGTACTTTGCAATCACAGATTCTAGCCTACGTCTTGGAATATATGATAATAAGTAATAATTTTCACCGGATATTGTCATCTGAGCATGCAAGTAACAAGTCCTGCCACGTTTGTTCTGACCAACTGAGGAAAAAAAGCATTACCATAAATCTCGCTACCAATGTTGATTAAATCTAAAGATCGGTTAGCTCATATCACATCAAACCTTTCAAATTATTATTGTTATACTTTATTCTCAAATGATTAATGTTAACAACATCAGCATTGGTGACTATGAGTATAGTGTGTATTAGCATGTAGATTTCAATTTCTGCACAGTCTAATCTAATTTTCATACTCTTCGAATTTCATATTAAGAAATTATTTTAAACCAAAAAGCAAATTATGCTCCCTTCGGACTGGTTGTTTTTTAAAATACAAATCTTTGTAATCCCAGGCTATCTGTAATCAGAAGCACATTTATAACTGGAATATAATTTAGTTTCATTCACATGTGTTTCATAAACACACAATCCTTTATGGATTACAATCAGCCATCAAAATGATACATTTAATTATTCTGGCTGCTGTGAGAAAAGGCTATAAACAATTCTCCACCTGCAGGATCCTCACATGCGATAGCCTAGTAGCCGGGACAACTTCTTTATGTTTACAGACGTGACGTAATGACGCAGTGCCATGCTCGAATTTCCCGCGAAAACCTACCCGTACCACTCAAATTAGAAGACATTATTATAAGCTAATCGTTGTGATTCGGGCTAAAGTAAGGCGATAGTTTTGAACACTGGCTGGTTATGTACTAGCTCAAATATTGATTTCGGATAATTTTTAACCAAAAAAAAGTTACAGACTGCAGCTTTAAAGTCTTCTCTAATTATTAAGACTTAGAAAAACAAATGGCGTGAACAGGTCTCACACCATGTGATGTATGTTCGTAGGCCAAAACCTGGAAACAAATTCCATCACCCAAAAGTCAATGGGTTACTTGAATTGGATTTTGGTTAAATGCCTGAAATAAGTTCTGTGGTTAACACAAGCCCAAGATATTTTCACGTTTTATTTTATAATTATTTAACATATGCCAAGTACTACCTCTTGTGATTCTTTTGAATCTTTCATATATCTTGAAAAAGGCTGTTGCAAACTAGTGGCTAAACAGGACTACAGAAATTGTCAGGAACATTAATCATGTCATCAAACAGGTAAACTCATATATACTCACTAGACCACTTTTACAGCCTCATTGGGTTTATAATCGTGCTCTTGCGAAATACACTAGCTTAAACTTTCAGGGAAAATGTTTTTTTTTTAAAATAAAGCCTGAAATAGCACTCTATAAAAAGCTCTCTTTAATGTACATCTGTGCTTCTAGGTAGCCCCGCCCACCATGTAAACTCATTGATCCAAAATCCCTCTCATAACTGTACATTAAGCATCATAAATCGTATAATTAGCTGTAGATGTGTCACATCAGGCAGCAGTTTTAGGGTGGTATTGAGTGACATGATGTACCTGCTCAGCAGCCTCTCGGCTCATGGCAAGAGCCAGTTGCAACTGTAGCTCTTCTTCTCCACTCGTCTGAGGTCTGGCTTGCTCCAACTCTGAAGATGCATTGGGAGATGTGGCTAAAACCAAACAAAACACACATACAATGACATTATCATTCAAGCACTGCACTGCTACCACACCCGGCTGGGTTATCTTAAGGCAGGGCTTGGGTGAGCCAACAGGCACACATTACAATTACTGTTGAGCGGGTTTTATCAGGTACTCATATGCCACGACAAAAGAACAACTTAAAATGTTCTTACTAATGCTCTTATCAGTCATTTTATGTCTGTCACTCAATTAATAAGATCTTATTTAAAGAGGCAATGGTGAATATCAAATCCATGAGAGTGTTGCACATGCCAGGCTAGAATGAAGAAGCCAAGCTGGGTAAATCACAACAGCCTACTGATTATAAGCTTGTTGTTAAACCAGTGGACAATAGTACTTTCAATACTGATTGGATTTGGAAAACACAAGTATCTCTAGCCATTTCGGAGCACATGGATCAGTCTCAGGCCATTGAGAGCCAAACACCATACAAAAGCACAGGTCACAAGGCCAGAATTAACACTACACTCAAAGCAACCACAAACTAAAAGCACATAATACGTCTGACAAAAAGAGCTGTACATTTGTGTTAAGGCTAGGGCTGGGCAATTTTTCCGATTTTATCGATTAATTCGAATTTAATGTTTTGCCAAGATTTTATTTTTTAGAAATCGAGGAAAGGAAAAAAATGTTTTTTCTATTTTTAATAGAAATATTACCAAATGTTACAATTAGACACTTTGACAATATGCTAATCATAACAGTAAAGAGAAAAGAACGATCCGACCGCATGTCGGCGCACGTGATTAACCGCTCACGAGTGACGTGCTCATAGGGGGGTTGCGGGGTGGGGTGCCGTTCACACAGAACGCACTTTTGTTTTGACAAAGATGCAACATGGACAGTGGAATAGAAAAAACATGCAAGAAGATGCGAGTGAACGCCTTTTAATTTGAGCGCTGCGTTTTTATAATGCTGTTTCATGCATGAGATGCTGCAAGAGATGCTAATGCAATAGTCAAACGCATCCATGTTTGCATAGAAAAACAATGGAAAAGTAGCGCAATCAAATAACAAAACCTGTAAAGAACTACTACTGTATGTCTAATATTTCATGTTTGCATCAAGGTGACAGGCTGAAAACTGCCGTTTATTGTTTTCACAGAACATTCATTGTTAATAGTCTACTGGTGTTGGTGGGTGAGCCGGTGGGGGGGGTACAGAAGTCAGAAAGAGCTTTATCACCAAGTATGTTTACACAGACAAGGAATTTTACTTGGTGACAGGAGCTTCCAGTGCAGAAGAAAGTAGGGGTGCGCGTTGGGTTGTGCAAACTAGTGCGGGCAGACTAAAAAATATTACCAGTAGAGATGGAATATAACACTATATAAGAAAAACTGAACGGATGAAATCATGTACAGGGAACAGAGGTAGAAAATTATAGAGAAATGTAACTAGGGGTGCTCCGATCAGGATTTTTGAGGCCGATCACCGATCACAGAAAGCAGTATCTGTTGATACGATCACCGATACCGATCTTTTTAAGCCTTCTTTTTATCATTTATAACTACCGGTATTTATATTGATACTCCAATCAGGATTTTTAGACATTTATTCAGGGCCTGAATTTCATTTTTGAAAATGGGGGGAATTCCCCTCTTATGTGACTTGTGAGAGAGGAAGCAGCTTTCACACAGGAGTCCACTACTGAATCATGGCTGTTTACCACAAACACAACATTTATCCATTAGTTTGATTTCAAATCCAAACAATGTCACTGAAAATGCTTTTTCAGCATCGCAATTTTTTTTTTTACACAGTACAGTAATACAATCTTTAACAAACAGACATGTTTAAACACAATAAATAAGCAACACATTATTCAATGCTTTTTACTTTTTGCTTACTTCTAGATTGGGGGAGGGGGGGGGATGTTTAGCGTGGGGGGGGGGGTTGTCTCAGCAATGGCAAAACATTTAAACTTCTTTTCTTACCTTATCACAAACTTACTACTGACAGAAATAGTCAGCTCTACTGCCTTTCCTTTTGCATTTCAAATCTTTATTACAACAGCCCTTGCGTGAAAGTGCTCTTTCCCTTTAAACCTAGCCAAAAAGCCATATGTGTTGACTGAAACACAGTAGACTTTAATAATATGCATTTATGGTGTAATTACTAAATTTTCGTGTCAATCCATGTATATATTTACAGCAAACAATGCGCTGTTACTTTAATTCAGCAGCAAACATAGACTCGGTGCGGAAATTATCTCTGCACTGCTGCAGACGCACCGTTCCTGAACGCACTGCCAGGCCGCAGTTGTGTGCAGTGAACGCTTTAATCCGTTGACATGAGCGCGGAAAAAATATGCACCACATACGCACTGCAAACGGAGTAATGTGAACCTGGCATTATGTGTGCGCTGCGAGTTTTCATGAGCGCACGGTCTCCAGGTAGAGAGGAGAGAGAGAGAGAGAGAGAGAGAGATGAGAGCGAGAAAGCAGAGAGAGAGAGAGGAAGGAGAGGAGAGAGAGAGAGAGAGAGAGAGCGCACGGTGATTTACTCACGCGGTTTGTGAAATTGCGTCTTATACAAGGTTTTCAAATGACTTTATACGTTAATGAAGAAATATGCATTATAATGATTTCACCCGTGCCGGACAGAGACTGACACGTGCCGTTGCATGTCATGCCAAACCTCTCACAGCAAGCGCGTCATCAGCTTAAGATCGGTTTATGAGATCTGCCTTTTTAGAGACCGCCAATCAATCATCCCAAATAAATTATCGGCCGATAGTGATCGGTAGCAGATCAATCGGAGCACCCCTAAAATTTACAGCCCAGTCACAGGGGCATCATCGTTAATGCTTCTGTCTCATATTACTTTGAATGAGTGACGTCAAGCGTTGGCGAAATGAATTGTGGGTCCGTCGTGTTGGGTCCGTTGCTCGCGGCAGAAGTTGAAAAACTTTCAACTTTAAGCGTCAACGCAGGCGTCAGCCAATCAGATCGCTTTATGCAAATATACTAGTGCAGACACTAGCCAATCACGTTCGTGCAACACCACAGAATAGCAGTACGTCAAAATGGAGGAAAAGCTTAAATCGCCTAAGCGTGTGCAGCTTGTGCAGTACACTAACGACAACAACACGACCAATCAACAGTGCAGTTAAATCGGCATCCATTTCTGATCACAACAACAACGACTACTTCTTCTGTGGATTCGTGACTGCTGCCTTTCTTGTGTCGCGGTCCAAGCTGGATGTGATTGGCTGTCATCACAAAAGCGCAAAGCTTCAGACACGCCCTCCATCAAGCCTTAACGCCGACGCCCGTGTGAATGGGGCATAACTGTTTAAATTAATGCACAGAAATATTTACAAGTTCACAGTTTAGAAATGTACAATTTTCGGATTCTATGTATAAAAGCAGTCATTTTGAATTTGAATTACATTGACTGTTGAGAATTTTTTGAAGCATTTTCATCACAGCCTATTATTTCTGAACATATAACATGTATAAGACAAGTTTGTACAGGATGTAGTTGTAGTTCATGCATATTTTCTGCAAAGATATTTAACAAGTATTGGGTGTTTAACTGCGAAAGGTGGTGTTCGATTGTCTAGGGGTTGGTATAAAATCAGTCATTTTTTATTTGAATTACATTGACTGTTGAGAATTTTTTGAAGCATTTTCATTGTAGCCTATTATTTCTGAACATATAACATGTAGGCTATAAGACATGTTTGTACAGGATGTAGTTGTAGTTCATGCATATTTTTTGCAAAGATATTTAATGTTAACAAGTGATTTGTTTAACATTTACATCATGTTGACAACTTCATGTGTGGTGCACTTGGAATATAATTTTTTTTTAACTAGAGGGTTAATAAAGAAAAAGTTATTTGAATCATGTTGTAGTAACATTTTTAAGTTGACTAGTTAAAAAAACGTTAATAATCGAGAATCGGTCAAACGTTCTGAAAAACTCGAGATTTTATTTTTTTGCCAAATCGCCCAGCCCTAGTTAAGGCTCTGATGTTTTAAGTCGCCCCCATTACTCTAGGTGTTTTTTTTGTAAGCAGCATCAATCAATAGACTGCTTGTCTGTAATCCATAAGATCTCTGACAGCCATTAGGCCTAGTCTTGATGTATCGCTTCAGTAACGATCAGAAACACTGGACCTGGAGAATCTCAGTGCCTTTTGAAACACAAGCTTCCCGGTTTCTATACCCGAAGGGACTAGAAATTACGACCAAAGGGCTAGGGTTAGTGTGAAAAGCAGTAGCGGCGAACAGGGGAAATGAGGTAGCGTGGGTGTGGAGCTTTGGTGAGATCACAGATGACATCACAAGTGCTTCCAGTCCACACCACACCACTTTTACTGGGCTAAAATGGAAATATGACTCATATGCCAACTGCATGGTTCAACGTCAATTTCTCAGAATCATTTAAATAGCAAGGTTGATTTTTTCATTCATAGACTCATTGAAAAATATTTTTTATTATTAGCATAAGAGGTTTTTAAAGCTTATTCTGGCCAATAACCACAAATATAGTCAGTTATGAGACTGGCTGACATGTGAAGCAACCAATCTGATTAGAGCCAGCCAGACCAAAAAGTGCCTTGCATGTTTGTATGCAACCAGACAATCAGTGAACGGACTGTCTCAATAAATAGCCTGAACCGGCACAACTAATGGACTTCTTGTCCATCTGTGTGGGGCTGAGACCAAGAATATTTCATTGATAAATCTGGTTCTCTTCATCAGATATGCTGACATTGCGGCTACGCACAAACAAACTGCAGCCATTATTTATTTATTGCCACACCAGCATCTATGGCTGTTATCGTCTGAAACAAAGCTGGTTGTTTAACTAATAGTTAAGTGTTTAACTATGTAGTCCAATGGTTATATTCTGAAATATATTTCAAAATGTGGCCAAGACTCTGTTCAAAGAAAATAACTGGTGTCACATTATTTTTCAAAGTCATTCAACAAATATTAATGATGGTTTAAGCAAAAAAGCAAAAAAAATAAAGACCAATGTTTTTGGAGTTTGGAGGCATGAGCAAAGTTTGGCTGGATTATGTTGGCTGATCCAGTCATCCAGAATCTATTTTAAACAAGGTCAAGATTTTCCTTGGCTATTTGTTTAATTTGCTGTATCCTTTAGCCAAGAGGGTGTCATTCACTGCTCCAAACAAAACTTAGGATTTAAAAAAAGTAATAGTAAGCAGCTTGACATTTCACTGTTATGCAGCTTTAAATACTTTCTCTTGGTTATGTGCACCTGTGTGATGTCTCACACACAGTTCACCAACACAATGAGCTTATGCATGAAACTGATAATGGGGGTGTTTTCAGTGTAAGCAAAAGCTTAAAACATGTTCCGGACACCTTAAAACGACAATTCCGATTCAATAACAAAAACAATACAGAAGGTGTGCAGAAGGGGGGAAAATGCTTGTTTTGACATCTGATAATGACTTAATACGAAGAGGTTTCTAATTTAGAAACTAAAAAGGTTTTAGAGGTTTTCCATCAGCTGTTTCATAAGCAGTACAGTCATATTTCAACTCACTTGACTAGAAGAGTAATACACTTGTTGACAGCATGTGAGTTATTACTACTAAATTAAATGGACACTGATTTTTTCAACATCAAGGTTTTAGACTTAAAAAAATTTGCCTACATAATTCAATTAAAAAAAAACATTAAAGCAGTCTCTTGATTAATGGGAATCATGAACTGCATGGACTAGGGCTGTGTATCACTAGCAAAGCAACGATACGATACATATCACGATACAGAACTGCACTGAATTTCACCTCAGCAGAACTGAGTAAAAGAGCTGTTTATTAAACACTGCATACTATAGTGCCATTTCTAACTATTGGCAGAGCAGGCAGCTGACCTCTGCATTATGAAGGCCCTACATAACTGTACAACAGTACAATATAGGTAATGGCATATATTTCATGTTTACTTTGGGCACTCCCCACCAGGTACAATATTCAGATTTTTTGCATCTTGTTTTTAAGCCCATAAATAATAACGTACTCGTTCTAATAAATATATATTGTAATGTACTCATTCTAAAATATTTGTAAAAAAAATCATATTTACATTGCTGGTAGGTTATCATTGCACAAATTAACACACTCTCTATGTTTAAAAAATGAAAATTAGAAGAGTTCTAAAGATCACGCTGCGTGCGCACTCAGACATTCAAGAACAAACTTTTTAGCGCTGCCTTGCAATTTTATCAACTAAATAGCTTAATCGCTCAAGAGCTACATTATCTTTCTCAACAAGGAGCTGGTAACATCGTTGTTTCTAAAGGAATTAAAGCCACAGCTTCACCGTTAATAGAGAAACACGGCAAAACGGTGGTAATTCATACATACACAGCCCCTCTCTCTCTCTCTCTCTCATAAATGAACACTTGATGAATTAAACTTTTCTGAGAATAGAATATCGAAGTGGAGATCGCTAAACTGCAAGCTAAAACCGGTGTTTTCAGAAAGCAAGCGCGTTTATCCACAGTGGAGAGAGAGCACGCGTGCACATGGTTGCCAGGTTGACAAAGTAGCACACTTAGCAGATATATCCATATTACGCAAGTGGGAAGCTCTGTTTCGGGGATTACGTCTCTTTATATCAGGCAACCCAGTTGTGTTCCTCTGCGGCCAGATTAAACCTTGTTATAGTCTATATATTATGCTCTATTCATTATTTTTTAGAAACCTCGCACTTTTCTGCTCAATTTTAAATGTTGTTCTTGTATTCAAATTAAGCGCGGTCCACTGCTGCACACAGGCCACAATATTGTATATTGTGCTTGTATCGTCAAATCTCTGTGACGATACATCGTCGTATCGATGTATCAAACACAGCACTAGCATGGACAACACATAAAAAAAAAAGTGTTACATGGAATTTTGTATTTCACACCACAGGATTATCACAAATTTCAAGAATGCCTTAAAGATTGCAATGTAAAACTGCAAAGGATTTTGTGGTAATTGATGGCAAAATTGTATACTGTGCTTGAAATGGATATGAAGAGTTCATTTATTCATTAGCCAAAGCCATATCACCCTGGATTTTTAACTAACCCAAGATTGGTTGCCCACTGAAGCTAAGCAGGGTTGAGCTGGTCAGTACCTGGATGGACCTCCTGAGAAAACTAGGTTGCTGTTGGATGAGGTGTTAGTGAGGCCAGCAGGGGGTGCTCACCATGTGGTCAGTGTGGGTCCTAACGCCCCAGTATAGAGACGGGGACACTATACTGTCAACAAGCACCATCCTTCGGATGAGATGTTAAATCGAGGTCCTGACTCTATGTGGTCATTAAAAATCCCATGGCACTTCTTGTAAAGAGTAGGGGTGTAACCCCAGTGTCCTGGGCATTCAAGTGGATGCTGCACACTGGTGGTGGTTGAGGAGAGACCCCCCCACATGATTGTAAAGCGCTTTGGGTGTACAACAATACACAAAGCACTATATAAATGCATAATTCATTCATTCACTCATTTGCCAAAAGTTTGCCAAATTTTTTTCTTTTTCAGAAAGTCACGTTTTATTATGCACATTCAAAGTAATATCAATAAAAGCAGTTGAGGTTGGTTCGATTACGTAAATGAATAAACTTAAATAAGGTAATTTTCAAATTAAGCTTCATTGAAAGTTGTTTTTTTTTTTTTTTTTTTTTACATATTAAAATTTTGTTTTATAGCAAAAGCAGACAACTCCAACAGTCGTTTTTTGGCAAAAGCAGATAACTCCACATCTCATGTTTCATTTAAACAAAAACATTCATTTCAGATGACAATGTAGATGCCTGACAAATGTTATAATCATAAACTGTATGGATGTGATTATACGCAATACACAGAGCATTTCCGTCACCATTGTAACTCGCTGCTTTTGCAAGGTTCTGTGAAAACGTTTTAGCTTTTTTCACCCTGAAGAAGATATCACAGGTTCATCAAGTTCATCTAAATTATCCATCCTCGGTCACTTTTAGTCAGCTTTGTTGAAACTCCTCTCAGCTAGCACGTCTTTTCAAATGGCACTTTTCCACTGCATGGTACGGCACGGCCACGGTAGGTTCGGTTCAGTTCACTTCTGGGGGGGTTTGCCACTGGGTACGTACCTGGTACTTTTTTCAGTACCCACCTCGGTTGAGGTCCAAGCGAAACAGTACCGTTACAAAACGTGACACACAAACTCTGCCGATCATGATTGGCCGGAGAGAATCGTCACTTACCTGCGTCACTGAACTTGCGACACAAAAAAAACGCTAGATTTAAATCAGCACAGCCAGCGAAGGATCGAACACAACTGTTTTGAACGAGTGCACCTTTCTTAACAACCAAAAAAGTGGCTGTTTCGTGGTCTGTTGAGGAAGTACAGACGTTCCTCTCGCTGATAGCAGAGGAGAGGATCCAGCGAGAGCTTCATGGGGCGACGCGGAATGAAAAAGTTTTCAGGAGTCACGGCAATAGAGGCGGCGCAACTAAACAACGACATGTGAATATTCCCGCCCACTCTAAAGTGGTACTAAACTGCACTGGAAACGCAAACCGAGCCAAGCCGTACTGAACCGTGCCGAGTCATACCATGCAGTGGAAAAGCGACAATAGCGAAAGTAGCCTTGTCACCTGACCTGAATACAGCTAAACTGTAAACTCCATTCATACTAAAATGGACTTATCGGCTTCTGTTCAAAAACAACAAGGGCGCTTGTCGGCTTCTGCAGTAAAACGTGAACTCGCAATGCCTTGAAAGTGGACAGTACCACTGTCTCCAAATTACACTGTCAAAAATGTTCTTTCATGGTTGACGAGGTAAAACACAAATGCATCAGACAAGATAAGTGCCAAATAATTTAGCATGAATTTTTTAATTTGGACAGGGAAAACAATCACGTTTGAGCTAAGTTTACCATATTAGATGAGATCTATGTATGCGCGTTGATGTTTATATACAAATAAAAGCATACATGAAATTGCTATATTAAAGCGCCAGTGGTCTCTTCAGGAACTTGGTTGAAAATGCTCTGGTTTAAAAATTCATATTCTCTATTCACTTTTACAATGTTTTTTTTTGTACTTTAAAGCTTGAAAATAGTGATTAATAGACTTTCAAATGGATAAACAAAAACAAAAAAATGAGAGAGATAATATTACAAATATAAATGAGCAATATCACTCGAGTACGAGAGCGATACCGGCTCTATATCAGCATGGCTGTGATTAGGCCAGAGGTATCGCCCGAGTACAAGAGTGATATTGCATTTATACAACAGTTCGACGGAACATGTGTGTAATTAAACGAGAAACACCGGAGTGCCTAATAAAACCCTCTTGTGTGCGGAACCTACTTCCTTCCGCCATGGATTCAAAGCTGAAGTTGACAATTAAACATGCGTCACTTTTAGAATTGGTAACAAGGTCATGTGCTGCTTCAGTTAGGTTATTAGTGAGAAATAATGAGGTTATAAGAGAGAAACAATGCGGCAAGATGTGCATCCAAATGAGAGCGAGAGAGAGAGAGAGACCACGAAGCTAGACGTTTCTTCTTATATTAACTAACGTACTCTACGATTACCTCAGTGAATAATAATTTTAAAAAAACAATAGACCCGGCTAGAACAAGCGGAGTGATACAAAATTGTGAAAGGGCGTTCCTGTAGCGATACCAGTACAATATCTCACGGTTCTCAACCAATCAAATATGAGAACCAGAACGAACTGTTGTATAAATCTATATACCTATTACTTTAGCATGATCAGAGAATAACAAACCACAGAATAATCTGTGGTTGTAGATCAGGAAAACTAAATGCCAAAAAATCATTATAATTAAAAGATTTTGTCATACAACACTGAATTAATTTCACAAACCAACAAAACCACATCTTAATGTTTAGCACCCATATCCATTTTATTCCGTCTGATGATGTGTGAATTACATCATGTGACTGAGAGCCCATTTAAACTTTCTGGAGAAACAATACCAGGAAATTAGCAGAGGAATGCAAAACATTACTGTTAACAAAACAGCTTTTCTTCTAACCGTTTTTTCCTTTTTGTTAATGACTGTTTACACCGTTTTTCATGCTATGACGCTCCCCACACACTTTTCACACACAAAAATGTGACTCCAATGGTTAGATTTTGAATTGTGATTAAAAGAAACTGGCGGACTTGCTCCGAGCAAATTGTCAAATTCTTTTTGTATACTGTATAAAAAGAGGCAGGGGGTAGTAGGAAAAAAAATGGAGAGAGACATAAGCAGCTTCCTCCTTGAAGCACAAGGCAGAGCAAAAGACCTCTGGGAGTTCAGGAATTCTGTCTTCCTGTAACGAGCTGAGGGAAAGGGGTGGGGTGTGAACGGCACGCAGCTGTCCGGGGCAGACGTACAGCCACTGAGTGCTGCAGGGAGGCACAACAGAGGATGTGTCTCCTGCAGGGTAACAGCATACAAGCAGTTTCCTAGTCTGCAGCGTAAAGAATTTGCACCATGCAGTCTGAGCTCCAGGTGTGCAGAGCTTCTCAAAATGAATTCAACAAAGTTGATTATTTTACAACCGAACAAGCCCAGATTTAGTTGTTGCCATTAACAGTAACATTTCAGACATAAAGGGGAAAGACCAGCAGGCTACTAGCCTTTTATTGTTGGTAAAGGGCTTAATATGGTCCTTAAGAATAATGTAGCCTGTAGCATTTATAAAAGCTTCAATTCCAGAGCAACAGCCGTTGTACTTGCCAACACCTGATCCTGAAACCAGTCTTAAAACACTGGTAAACTTTTAATGACAGTGCATCTCCTTTGTTTAAATCTTTTCTAATGCTTTACAAAAACATACAAAATACTTTTAAAAGAGTAGTTTTAACTAGGTCCACATGAAATCTGAGCATGCAAATTCCTTCACAAAGCTAAATCGCCACAAAATTCAAATGCCCACCATTAAAACACTATACGTTGCCACTGTAATGAATAGTTCAGACTGAGTGAATTCAGTCTTTTTAGGATTCCATAGGTTTGCTGTTCATAATGTTTGATAAAACATAAAAAAATCACAAGGATTGCTATGATCTAGTGTAGGGTGAGTGACTTCGGTAGGCTATAAGCTATGCTCACAGCTGATATACTAGAACACAGTCCTACTTAAAAAAAAAAAAAAAAAAAAAAAAAAAAAAAAAAAAAAGATTGCAGAATTTTATAATGCAGAGTGTGATTTGTTATAATCTGTATACAGTATAACTAGGGGTGCTCCAATTGATCGGCTACCGATCACTATCGGCCGATATTCACTTTGGGATGATTGATCGGCGATCTCTAAAAAGGCCGATCTCAAGCTGATGACGCTGCCGTGAGAGGTTTGGCATGACATGCAGCGCCACCATCTCAGTCTCTGTCGGCATGGGTGAAATAACTATAATGCATATTTCTTCATTAAATAACTTATAAAGTAATCTGAAAACCCTGTGTGAGACGTAACTTCACAAACAGCGTGAGTGAATCACCGCGCACGCTCTCTTTCTTTCTCAAAATACGCAAATGGCTTCAAATCACCACACATCGCGTCTGTCTACACTCTAAAAAAACCTCGAGCCCCGCCCCAGACCCCCCCTTCTTTACCAAATGCTGGCTGAGCATTTTTTTTGGGTAATTTTTTTCAGTGTTTGGGTAGTTTTTGTGTTACCCAGCTCCTGTGTCAGACATAACAACCCAATGTTTTGGTAGTTTTTGTATTACTCAGATCCTGGGTCAGACATAACCCAGCAGTTGAGTTATTTATCGCGGGGATTTTGCATTCTCTTCAGGAGAGAGCAGTTCTAAGCGCCATCGAATTGATGTATTTCTTTGGTAAAATACAGGTTTGTGTACATTTTATTTTATATATAAAATCGTTACTGTGCTGTAAATCGTTAAATTTCATGCAGAGCAACCTACATGCGTGCGGTGTGAATCACCTAAACGTCAGTCTTATCGCGTGATGGAAAAGCCTGATCTGCATAAAATAAACGATTTTATTCATAAAGATACAGAATACTAATACTTTGGATGTTAAAATATTTCCTCAGAGCTGTTTACTGTTTGTTTTTGGACAGGTTATGAAGGCAGTGGCAGTATATTCTGGCTATGAGTGAAACGCAGGGCGGCGGTCTCAGCCATGAGCAGTTCCCCACCGAACACAACTCCAGCTCGGGCACGAGAGCCAGCACCGTTAAGGTGGAAACAGAATAAACCATCTTTACACGTGAATTACTTCCGTTTAATGTTTAATATTTACTTTTAATGTTTGTTAAACGAGTTTAAATAAGCAATATGTATACATACAAACGATAAACAATGCTGAAAATGATAAATAAAGGCTGCAAACCAGTGGTGTGTGGAGTATTTTACAAAAATGTAGTGGATTTAAGTTAATCTGTAAACATTATTTCATATATAAAGTTTAAAAAATAAGCAATATTATAATAAAAATGAATCAACCCATTATGATGGGTTAAATAACCCAATTTGCTGGGTAAAATTAACCCCATACGTGTTCTGTCCTATATTTACCCAGCCCTTGGGTTAAAAACAACGCAAATTGGGTTGTTTTTAACCCAATGTTTTTTAGAGTGTAAAGGCGACTGCACAGTTGACACAGAATGTCACTGGCCAATCAGCAGTTGTCACATAGTCACTAATTACTTTTTCATTATTGACAGTGTTTAACATCGGCGCACTCTCTTGGAGACTGTGCACTCATGCACACTCGCAGCGCACACACATAACGGCAGGTTCACAATACTCAGTTTGCAGTGCGTATGCGGTGCATATTTTTTCCGTGCTCATGTTAACGGATTAAAGCGTTCACTGCACACGGTTGCGGTCCCGCAGCACGTCTGCAGCAGTGCAGAGATCGTTTCCACACCGAGTCTATTGCTGCACTGCAAGCGCTGAATTAAAGTAACAGCACATTGTTTTCAGTAAATATGAACATGGATTGACACGGAAATTTAGTAATTACACCGTAAATGCATATAATTAAAGTCTACTGCTTCACAGTCAACACTTGGCTTTTTGGCTAGATTTGAAACAAGGAAAAGTGCACTTTTAGATGAACAAGGCAATAATAGATGCCACTTGTGGAGGTAGGAAAAAGTTCTTTATGAACGGCAGGATTGCTTGTAATAAAGATTTCAATGCAAAAGGAAAGGCAATAGAGCTGACTATTTCTGTTAATGGTAAGTTTGTGATAAGGTAAGAAAAGTAGTTTAAATGGTTTGCCCCTTGCTTGAGCAACTTAATATATAAATAGAGAAGTAAATGCAAAAGTAAAAAGCAATGAATAATGTGTTGCTTATATTTATTGAGTTTAACATGTATGTGAAAGATTGTATTACTGTACTGTGTAAAAAAACAATTGCAATGCTGAAAAAGCATTTTCAGTGACAATGTTTGGATTTGAAATCAAACTAATGGATAAATGTTGTGTTTGTAGTAAACAGCCACAGATCAGTAGTGGACTCCTGTGTGAAAGCTGCTCTAACAAGAGACACCTAAGAGGGGAATTCCCCCCATTTTCAAAAATGAAAAACAGACCCTGAATGTATGTCTGTAAAAATCCTGACTGGAGCATCACTATAAATAACTCTACATGATAAAAAGAAGGCTTTAAAAAGATCGGTATCGGTTTCAGCAGATACTGCTTTCTGTGATCGGTCTCAAAAATCCTGATCGGAGCACCCCTATTATAAGCAACAACAAAAGTTATTTAAAAGACATTAAGCCTTGAAATAATTTAGACGACGAACATCTTAATGAGATAATGTATGATTTCTAATCAGGCACTGGATAGATGGTGCGTTCAAGTCCTCCCTTTTTGTAGGTTTGTATTTACGAGTTGGGAAATCACAATTACAAAGTCATGTGCATTCCAGCCACTATGGTCAGAGTCCAAAAATTCAGCAAAAACTCTACTTCTATAAAATGATGAATAATGAAAGTGCATTAGGTGCATTTTGCTTTTTGAATATTTGCATTTAATTTATGAATTGCACTGTAAATGGAATAGTTACATATTCTGTCAGATTTGTACACCCCCAACTCGGAAACTGGGGGTTTAAAGTTGAGATTTCCACCCGTAATTATTACCGTGGTTGCGTTCATGTGTGTTCAACATGTAAATACGATCTTTCCAAAATGATTTCATCACACCAAGAGTACCTATCAAAAGGTCTATCAGCCAATGGCATCATTTTGGGCTCCTGGAGGGACTTGATTCAACAAGACGACACTGGCCTCTTGCATGTTTGTTTATTGAATATTTCTGCTAATATAATTTGTCTTGAGCTGAAAATGTTTACAGCAGTTTTCCATATTTAATACCATTTTATCCCACAGTCAGTACCAAAAATGTGTGTAGAATTCATGCCTGGCAAGTTAACAAGCTAAAGAAACTTACATCCATGATATGATGCAGGTGAGCCCTCAGACTTGCCATACTCCTCTGAGTAACTGGTGGAGAGGTTGGGCTGACTGGAGCCACGGCCGAAGCTGATCTGATTGTTGCTGCCAACACTGGTGGACACCTGTGCCATGCGCTCCTTAGTCTTCAGAGCCTGAAAGCGTTCACCCTTTAGACGGTCGTCATCTTTCAATAGCACGACCAGCTGCTTAGACTTCTCTCTGACGTTGATGCCCTGGTCTTTGCCATCCCGATCGATATACTGGAAATCTTTGAGCGTCTGTATGGCAAAGATGTTCTCTTTGCACTGCAGGGCCACTCGCTCAGAGCCCGTTTTGATCAGGTAGTCCAGCAGTGTCAGGGCCTTGTACACATGCCGCCAGTTCTTTCCATGGTCGTTCAGCCTCTTCCAAATCATGGTCATTATCTCCGAAAAGGCCACCACATTGTAAGTGAGGTCTGCGATCTCTGACATCAGAGAACTGGAGGGGCCCCAAGGGTCATTGGAAGTTGCTTCCCTGACCTTCTTCTCTGGCTCTGAATAGTTATTTACCACATTTTTCATTTGTCTACGAATAGTTGAGCTTGGCATGGTGGCGTGTAGTGTTAAAATCCTTGAGAATTGAAAGTAAAAAAAACTCGAAGTCTGTTGAGCAATAGTTCAAACACGTTCTCTGTTTGAACAGTTTCTCTGTGTTACTCTGCGCCTGCTAAAACCATTTCCACAGAGTGAAGGAAGCCAGCTCGATGAATTCCTCCATTACCTGAAACACAAAACCAAAATGTCAGACAGAAAAGGTTCAAACCAGAAGCTAGTAATAGTTGCTAAGCACAATTAGACATGAAATCTAGTGCACATAAAAACATTAAAAGCGATTATCATGATCGTTTTTCTTTCCAAAAAAATTAAGCAAAAAGAAAGTGATTATGTTGATAAACATGGTGAATTGCACAATGTACATACAGAAGTTTAACGGTCCATTACCAAACTGCACTTGCAGCTCCTTCAGATAATATCACAGTTCAGATAAAGAGACATGGATCACAGCTGTTCACTTTTCAAAGCATTATACCACCCAGGTACACGTGGAGTAAAACATAACTGTGTACACACAGAAGGGCGGCTTAGTGAGTTAAGTGCTTCCTATTACTCATCTTTTACAGTAACATAACACTCATGTGGGAAGACATCTTATTTCCCAAAAGTAATTGCACCATACCGTGCTCTCCATTACAGTACGGCATGTAAAATCAGTCTATGCTTGAACTCAAACACTTCAGTCGTGTCTGCTAGCACAAATGAAGAATCAAAGTCATACTAAATATAAGCTTCCTGTCCGGAGCACAACGTGATGCTTCAACCGCCAAGAAAACATCTCAGCCCATCCTATAAATTCATTAAAGGCTACTGAAATGTGACTCCTGCTATCCCGCAGAGGAGCCAATAGAGCGCTGCCTTATGAGCAACCCCCACTGCCGCTCCTCCAAGCCCACATACACATGAATACAACCGTGGCCTAATGAAACATCTGCTGCTTTAATGACCAGTTCAGGCCCAGCACATCAGAGGAAGAGAAGGGCAACTGTATCACTACCGGAACAAAGCTCCAGTGGCTCTCACTGTGACGGGGGCCCAGGAAGCCAGCACACAGGCCCTGGTCTGTGTAAGGATGGCATCTTCCATACTAAAAGAACAGGTCTGGCAATGTCCTGCCAATATTAAGGAGTCTCAGTGATCGGTCTTGAAGCAGCGCCAGAGACCGAGCATAGCAAGTCCTGTGAGTAGCACTGGCTCTCTCTTTTCTACTTCGAGAAGACATGAAACCTGTCCAGGAAATTGGCTGAAGTAACACTACAATACTTTAAAAGATGTAAATGCTTCAACAAAGAAGAGTCCCAAAGTACTGATCCGCATCGGGTACTCCTGTTGCACTACATGGAAATACTGTTATAAACATATTTTGGGGAATCAGCAGTGTTTTATCAACACCAGATCGCTACAGAACTTCCTTATTCTGAGAACTGTTGAATACCTCCTTGAAATCACCTTCAATATTTGGCAAACAATATTTTTTCTCTTTAACAGCAGAGAGAATGGAGCTGTTTTTATATGCCAGCTCATTTTACCTTGGTTGAAAAAAAAAAAAAACTAGTAATTTAAGTTAAGCACAGTTAGAAGTAGGGATGTAACGATTACCAGTTTGACGATAAATCATGATAAAATTCCCCACGGTTAGTATTACCGTTTCATCTTTTAATTATTAAATCCGTATTAGATTACCGCAATTTGAACAACTCGCGATAAATAAATACTGTCCAGCATAAAGCACAGTTTTAATTAACAGTCTCACGTGCGCACAGCACGCAGAGTAGTTTCATTTTGAGTGAAAACAGGGTGGAAAAGCTGGGAGGGTTTTAAATGAGTGCTAAGGGAATTATACAAATTAATATGAATTAATTAATTATATGTACCTCTGAAGGTTCTGACTGTCCTCAGAAACGATTCGATGGCCTTTTGTTTTCATCATCGCTCCATGTAATACCTAAAGGAAGTGTTCTTAATCGCAATACTGCTTTGTCCACGGAGGTTACGGGAAACAGCTCTAATTCAACTTTTCCATAAGCACCACCTAGTGTCAGAGAGCGGATTTACAGAGACTTATATTTACATTCAGCCTGTGTACAGTTTCTGTCTGGCCAAAAACGGACCGAATTTGCATACCCTCCTGTAAATTTTGACCAGTTGATGAAAAACAAGCTAATGTGGATTCTACACATTTAAACAATTCAGATAAGCTATCTAGAATTACTTATGGAGCAGATCAAATAGATATAATCATTTATTATTCAATTATCATTTTGACTTAAATCTTTTCTTTATTTAAAGGCTGAAATGTGAGGATTAAACTTTTTCAAAAGCTTTATTTGAACATTTACATTATATATTTCAACATGCTATTAAACTGTTGTCAGTTAAGTTGTCATTTAAAATCTGAACATCATTGGTAAATGTTATTGTTTTATTGATTATGCAAACAAAAAGTCATTTTATTTGTTGTTTGTTGATTTTTAAATATAAAACTTGGTGAAGTGATTTATGTGTCGGTACTTTTTGAACATCTCCAGCACATTTTAACAATACAGTGATAATAATGATAACCGTGATAATTTTGGTCACTACAATCGTGATAAGAAATGTTCATCAGTTCACCACTGTATTTGTTTTGTCCTATCGATCAGAGTTTTGCCTTATTAAAAAATCTGCTAACTTCACAAGAAAATGTATTTATATTTTAGAGTAATACTTACCCATATATATGATGTTTTTTATGAATGTTTTAGAATAATACAAAGCATGTGTCACTTTTACCTATTATTTGTTCCCCACAAAATCTTGTTTTTTCACTAAATGTTTGGATTTCTAAAATTAGTGTGCACTGATTTTTCTAGAATAACTTTTGCTTCTGAATTATCCACTAACCTAGTTTATGAAAAAATTTTGTCATAGATTATAAATATACATAGCCTATATTTTTTCATATTTATCGTTTATTTTATTTTTCTTTATAATGAAGTAGTCTGTATCTAGTAGATTGTGAAAGAATGATTATCAGTTCCACACACAGAGATATATAAATTCTACATTTATTTAAATGGGGAAAAAAAAAATTCACTGGTATCGGTATCGGCCAATACCGAACCCTAGGTATCGGAATTAGTATCGGTGGCGAAGGTTTATCTGGCATCCCAAATAAAGATTACCAAGATAAAACCAAAGACCCCATTAAATGGCTTGAATGACAGTTTTCTTTCCTGTTTTGATGCATTTCCTATTGAAACAGGTGCTTTAGGTACAACATTATTTTTAATTAGGCCTATGTCACATCAATGAGTCATGATTCGCTACTAGGTTACTCAACTACAGGGGGAGGGGAATTCTCATTCTAGAGAGCATCTGATTGGACAACAATCTGTGCAGCACACAATTCCTCAATATTTTTGGTCCATTTTCCTGGAAGAGAAAGACTATTTTTAATTTCACAAGAATAAAAAAATAACCCTAACACAAATTACATCCTGGCACCAAAATGAAAAGCCACACACACTACATTGGCCATACAACACTAGCAGTGAAAAGCCAAAAATCACAGTGACCTTGCTTCACACAGGAATTGCTGTGACCTATTCCTCCAACATTTGACATGCGCAAGCCATGACCGGCCGCATGACACCCATGCAATGAATACTAATCCTGCATAAGAAACACCAAGAGCAAGTTCTGCACAGCTGTGAAGGTCAGGTTACCCTGATATGACTCAATCCAAACAAAAGATAGCGAGCATGGCAAGTACCAGCATGTCTCACGTCTTTAAGGATCCATTGTTGAAGCGCTAAGGAAGGGTGTGTGGTGGCAGAGCGAATCCAGCAGCGAGAAAAAGCAGGCGTTAAGAATTTGCATGCTAAAACACTACAAGAATTAGAAGGGAAAATTTGGGGGAAACGCACACATCTTGAATTTCTCCATAGAATTCAGGCCTGTAGGGTGAACTGAAAAAGGTGGATGTTATACAAGCAAGCGCTTGTGAGAATTGCATTCTGCTCACAGGTAAACCAGCCGGTTCTGCCACTTCAAGTCAACTGCTTCCTATACATACTACAGAAATCGCTCAACATGTAATGTTTTCAATATTATAGTATGTTCAAGCACTAAATCAGTAAGAAAAGACATGACAAATGGTAAACTCCACTTCTGTGGCTAAATAAAGGCAGACAATCGGCTCTTGCTGTGTTGTCCTCTAAAGACTCTGTTTGTCTAATTACAGGAAGCAAAACGCTGAAAGATGGAAGATGCTGCAGAAATTGATCACAGAAACAACAGACAGGGGTTCCCCTCAATCACTGGTGTGTCCAGCAAGAAATCAAAGGAGGAACTGTGAGAAATCTCCATGTTGTTATGTTGATAAAACGGTTCTGTCTGGTCCCACTGTCTACAATCTTTGTAGTGTCGACAAAACAAACTGGTCAAACCACAAATCCGTCTTTACCAAAACTTAAGCAAAGGATTTGTGACTACACAGTAATCTCGCAAACAAAACCTACGACAAAGTAATCTAGCAATACCATAAATGTAAACAGAGCAGAAAGTGTTTGGTGATTATCTTAAGAAAGGACTGGCTACACCAAAGTTAAGTCGTGGTGAAATATTTATATAAGATACTATAGCTAGACGAAATACACTTACATCTTATATACTGAATAGACCAAGATTACAGAGATGAATAGAAAATCTGATTTTACAACTGATTTTACAACAAATATATCTCCGTTACACAAACACAAATAATCCCAACGAGGCTTAACAACAGTTTAACCAAACAAGGCCAACCGGTTACAAATGTATTAAAGTATCGAGCTAACTTTATTGAGCACAGCCAAACTAATCAAATGTACCTTTAGAGACCAAAATGCAAAACGTATAGAGCAACATTAACGACTTTAGACCGTTTCCACCTAAGGTTTAATTGCCAACTAGCAAGCTACAAAAACCACGACGAAAGTTTTCGTTAACTATGAGAACTTTTGAAAACCTAAACTATTTTATTTTACTAATATAATGTTGTTAAAATGCTGTAAGACTCAGCGCATCCGAGCTGTGGTGGTTTTGGTGTTTTCTTCTTAAGGACACCGACTCTTTAAAAGCTATAAAGTGAGTTTAAGTGTTAGCCATTTAGGCTAGCTAACTGTGGCTATGCGCCGACTAACTTGCTAGTTTAATCAAATACCACTCCAATTCCTCTCAGACCTCAAAGTAAATCGAGCTATATCATAGTCATTCACTTTAATTGATGTGTCTATGTAAAAACAACCTGAATTAGTTCAACCTCAAGCCGAAATGTGTCTGGTGCTCGGTGGAGATATCGCTACACTGAGAGAAGCGACTAGAAAACAAAAACAGTCACTTACCAAACCTCCTGTGCCGATGATGACCGGGGGTAACACCCGGCATAAGTACACACTACTCTTATGAGAGATATAGAAACTTTTATTTTCTAAGACACGGTCGAGGTGGTGTGTTGATGTGAGCGCTAGTGTTAGTGTGCTGGGCTTGTGTGTGTGACACCCACACCGTTCAACATGGCGCTCTGACTGCACATTCATCCTCCTCAGGAGGGGCGAGACAAGCCAAAGGGTGTGACCAAACTCACTGGGCTTCATTCTTAAAACTGTTTATTTCGCGAACATCGCCGTTGCGAGCTTGTTTACGGCCATGAAAGTTAACCAAGACACCCATTAAGCGGTGCTCTAGTAAAATGAGCGCACATTTCCGTCATCGTGAGATTAATGTGCTCTTGAATTACCGAAACCGATCAAATCGGCGGAATGTGGCCCCCAAGTGGGTTTATATTTTAGACACATCTGACTGTGACCAAGAGGTGGAACGTTTCTAGGAAATAAACTTCATGTTCTCGTCATGTTTAAAATAGCTCTGTCGAAGAAGATGATGTGCAATAACAGTAAAATATTATACAATAACATTCCCCTTTGTTGTACAAAAATGCAAAATAATTTCCACCAAAACACCACGGTTACGGTGAATAATTTAAAGCAATTAAAAAATAAGACAAACCCAGGGTACCAGATCTTATCAGAATTTTTATATTTTGTTTTATTTTATTACATTAGTCATACATTAGGCTAATGCAGGCCCGGATTGGCTAATCGGGAGCACCGGGAACATTCCCGGTGGGCCGGTGTTACGAGATTTTCGGTTTCAGTGTGGGGAGCAAACATGAATATTCATGAGTTTCCCGGACATGCGCGTGGAACCAAGTGGAGCTGAGCATTTCAGTTCAGCTCCTTGTATCTCAGCAGGTTTAATGAAATATTAGAAATAAAAAAAAGGTAAATATTTGCGTTGCACAAACTACATTTGTTTATCATTTCGTAGCAGTTTATAATGTTTTTATTCATTTACAGTGCACGTTTTGTGCAGTCGTCCCTGACTGAATGATTGCAGGCATTCTTTTTGTAATGTTAGGATAAAGCACAGCAAACTTCAGCTAGTTGTAGCCTATACATTGATTTAAGTTCTTTGTGCTTTTCATTTCTAGCTTGCGATGCTTTAAAACTGTGTCTGTTATTAGTTGTTATCATTTGTTGAATACATAACTGCCTGCAACAAATGAAATAAACCTATATAAACGTATCTGTAGACATATTTTTTTGTTTACTGGTGTGAGGATCCATGTCTTAACATTCTCAATTTTGTCTGGTTGTAAACTATGATACAATCATACACTGCAGCAAAAACATGTTGCTAAAATATCTATTTTTTTCACGTTTCCAATGTAAAATAGTTAAACATTTTAAATATAAATTTACAAATTAAGATTATCACAAGGTTTAAGGTTCCATTTGCACAGTGAAACCAAAAATCCCCGAACACCTAGATGATTACAGCTACAGGTTTCCAATATTAGCACAGATCCAACTACCATTTCAATTATTAATTTTTATGCTCTTCTGTTTCCTTTTAAGTTTTAAAACTGTCATCTTCTGGCAATGAATGAAACAACATTCACCACCATATCAGTGGCCTAATAAACATTTCGCAACCTACACTGATGTTATTCTGTGTCATCTGTTCTTTGACCATGTGTTGCACTGACTGTACCTGGATGATACACAATGATGATCATTGATAAAAATGCCATGGTCTATTTGATGCCCCACAAAAAACACTCAATAGTTCACATAGTTATAGGCTAAGTCATAAACATATCATATTTTAATTAGGCGTTTTTTTTTTTTTTACATAAAATTGTTCCTCCATTTTTGTTTTGGGACCAGACCTGTCCCACTCACTTCCGAGCACTTTCTGAGCTCCTTAGCCATCGTCAAGGCAGAAATGCATATACAAACATCATCTCTCAGCGCGACTATTGTTGATCCCTACAAACTCCTGTAGCCTTCACTTCGATTCTAATCCTATGTGATCTATTTGACGTGACCTTTTTCCTTGTCTTAACACCTTTTTTTTTTCCCTTTCCCCCCCCTCCCCGTCCCCCCTGCTGACTCTCTTGTCTACCTTTTGTTTTCCAACCCCATGCTTGTTTTCTTTAAAAAAGGACCCTTTCTCCCAAAACAGTCTTTCTCTATTATTTTGTTTTTCTAGTCTATCCTATACTAGGTTTTCTTTTTCGGTATGTGGATGTATGTGTAAAGCAGCTCTGTAAATGACTCTATTCTACATCAAAAATATTTCACGCATAAATAAATTATTAAAAGGTCCGCATATTACAAAAATAAGTGGAATACAAGATGGGTTACTTTGTGGTCGGGCCTATTTACCTTGTGCTAAGGGTTGTAAAATGTGTTTTGGTGTGAATGTTTGATATTATGTGAGGCAGTGACATTTTGTTTTTAAAAATATTAATTCAATAGTGATTCACACTCAAAATCCAGGAAATTGTTAGTCATGGAGGATGAGATTAATAAAGTAAAGTTTTCCTGAATATTGAGCATGAATCACGACTGTAATTTTCCCCTGTACAAACCTATAAACGAATTATGCACCAACAACAAGAAACAGCGAGACAACCGATTGCCCACGCTGCCATGTTTTTGTAAGTCTAACCTCCCCCCCCCCCCCCCTCGTAGAATTGCTGGTATATAAATATATGACTAATAAAGCTAAACAAAAAGACTTTTTTTCGTTATTAAATGACTTTTTTATTCTGGCTATTTGATTACTTATTGACCCCCTTTTTTTTTTCCCTCCTTTTTCATCTCCATTCACAAAAGTCTCTTTCGGGTATTTTCTCGTTCCTTCTCCTCTCCTCCCCCCATAGATAAAATAAAAAGAATTAAAAAGACCATAATGTCCCCTATACCTTTGCTTTTGTTTCTTTAAAGGATTGTCTATTTTTTTGTAATTCTTTAAGAAACAATGCGATCTCCCCCGTTATAACCCCCCCCCCCCGGTTTTAAATGGACTTGTCGTTTAAATCCCTAATAAACCCTCCTCCTCTAGAAAAAGATCGGATTTTTTGTTTTGTTTAACCCATAAATTGCCTTTCGGTTCTTCTGCCACACTTTCTACTTTCATCCAAGGAATTACTGTCGCTGAATTAATGGTGTCCACACCGTCATAACGCAGTGCGGCAACATATTTCCTCAACATTCCGATACATATCTCAGAATGTTTCTTCGTCCCCTTTTTTTCCCCCCCCCCCCCCCCCCCCCTTTTTTTTTTTTTTCCTGACAGAATTTATCAGTCCATTATTTTTGTAGCATGCCAGTTTATTACTAGGTCATGAGACTTTAGAGTAAGTTGAATTGGCAATCATACTGATTCATCTTATCTAGGCGAAAAAAAAAACTGTTATTCCCGACAATTGTAAACTTGGATTTCAAAATAGACTAATGTTGTTTCGTAATTATGGTCGGTCATTTATGAGAGTTTTTTTTTGCCCCCGTTTTATAATCTTTGCAGTTAGTTGGAACATGAAAAAAAACCTTATAAGGCAAATTCTCGCCCCCTATGGAACAGTTTTTTCCATTGTTGTCTTGTATATATATTATTTATCAAACGCTTCCTTTTTTCTTTCTTATTTTGCACATACCAGCCCCTTTTTTTTTTACCCCCCACTTTAGAAATTTTTTGTCTAATATAAATTCATTTTTGAACATGAATTGCTTACTTCATTCCCACGTAAAATGCCCATCCGGTGAAGTCCATTTTGTTTTTATCACTTTACACCCAGTGCTATCAACCGGTTATTCGGTTTTACTTTTAAACTTTTGTCCCATACAAATTGTGTTTAATACCAAAACTTTTTTACTTATTAAAGGCAACACCTCTTCTTTCAGGTTGTGTTTGTTTTGTCGGGTCTTAGATCCCATTTTTCACCTTCATCTTCAGTAAATAGAACCTTAGCCCCTAATGCCCTTACAAAGCTTTAAGAACACATCCACACCCATGCTACTTCCTTTTGCCCCCCCGAACCATACGATTTTATCTTGTAGTTACCTATAAATTAAAAGTTTATTCAGATGTTTGTCCCCCAGCCGCCTCCTTTCTCAAATGAAACAAAACACCTTTATTGAACAGTTTTCTCTAAAGCTTTTTATTGACAAGCTACCCCACCCGCCCAAGGCCAAAAAAACCGAACTGAAATCAGAGTAATTTATACAGCTAGCTTAAGTGTGCTGGATGTCTGCAATCATTCAGTCAGTGACGAATTTTAACAAATTAATAAACGTAAAAATCCTTAGATGAACAAATGTAGTTTAGGTACAGGTTTGTGCAACGCTGTAAATATGTTTACATTTTTTTAAATATTCCATGAAACCGGCTGAGACCCAAAGAGCTGAACCTGAATATGACTCAGCCTAAACTTGGTTCCACGCGCTTATTCCGGGGGGAATGGGAAACTCATGAATATTCATGTTTGCTCCCCACACTGAAACCGAAAATCTCGTAACACCTGTCCGTTTTTTTGGCCGCGAGGGCCGGTCCTGCCATGCAACTGCTTTGGGGTTGAAATATAGCCTAGATGCCTGTATTTAAGACATCAAAGAAGCGTCCCGTATGAAAGCTAACACAGTTTGTCCCGTATTCGCAGGCATAAGCCATATGACCACCAGACCATATGACTAACGAATTCTCAATTGATAATTAATCATTATATGCGCGAAATATAGTTTTTTTTTTTGAGAACGTAGCGGTTTGGTGAAGGCTTTAAGACCAAGCGGAAGCAAATCAGTTTGGGCGAATGCAATTTATAAGCCCAAAATTTAGCAAGGCAGGAAAACATTTAATCTACCTGAAGGGGAGCGGGAGAAGGTATTTCTCTTATTGCGTAAGTTAAGGCTCTGTTAAATGGCTGAGAGGGAAAATAATCTTACCCCCCTCTTTTTAATTTAACTTCTATAGTGCATTCTTAAACTTGGACCTCATTTTATTGAAGTAGAAATCCAAGCACCAGAAGCAGCCTACACTCAGCCCACAAATTTCCTTTTTTTGAAAAATATGCATTTTCATCCATTCATAGGCTATATGTTTGCAATAATAGCCATTTTAGTTAAAAAAAAATGTAAGTGCATAGACGTTTCATACACTCTTAAAAATGCTTCAAAAGGTTCTTCACAGCGATCCCATAGAAGAACCATTTTTGGTTCCACAAAGAACCATCAGTCTCAAAGGTTCTGTAAAACAAGGTCTCTTTCCGTCCTTTTTATATCTTGGGAAGAACCTTCTTCCCACAAAGACAACTTTGGAAACAGAAGGGTTCTTCCGATGTTAAGGTTCTTTATGGAACAATTTAGACAAAAAGGTTTTCTATCGGCCACCGTGTGAAGACGTGAAAGAAGTTGTTACTTGCTTTCAAATTTCTTCCCTCGCTTTTTTTATTTGCCCCCCCCCCCCCTTTTTTTTTTTATGCAATGTACTTTCGCAGTACAGTTTACCTCCGAAATACTACATACTTGTGCAGCACGATTTTATTCATGGTACAATTGACTCAGGCCGATGACTTTTTTTGGTAGCTTAAAATTTTTTTTTAGAGGGTTTTAAGCAAACAAATGTGATTGTATTTCTGAGAACTTTTGAACCTGCCGGCAACATTTATGGTAGGCGTAGGCCTTACAAATTATTTTGTGGGAGATATATGCGAGTTAAAAAAAATAGCTAAAAAAAATGTATAATACGAAAGCGCAAAGGCGGCCGCTGGAAAAGGACATGTAAAATAATAATACTAAAAAGCAAACGTAGAAAAAATATAATGAATTAAATCTGCGAGAGAACAGTGCGCTTAGCAGACGTATATACTGAGTTTTAATTGCATTGTTGCAATAGCTATAGTCAGTCAACGGTGAAATAAATGGGGACGCCCTCTAAGGCATGAAACTCCAGGCTACTGCTGGAAAAGGATCCACTCCTGCCTGGGCAATGAGCTACCAAGTAACACTAACAGTCAGGTTATACGTAAACCCCCCCCCCTTGCTACTCAACTGGTTTATTTAGAAACAAGAGATAAGTGTTACTGTTTTTTGTTTTTTCGTAAGGTTTTAAAATAACACAAAACAGGCAGATGGATGAGGAATAGTTGTTACCATTTATAACCGTTTCTTTTGGTGACCAATTAATACAGTAATTGAAACCTAAAGTAATATAGTTGTTTGCCCCGTTGTTGTTGTCGTAGTAAAGCATATATTATGGTCCTTTAAATTATTACAGTTTTCGATTTTGGTTCTGCTTTTTGAACCACGACAGGACTCCAGACACATATGATTTTGTTTTACCTGTAAACCCCCAGAGCGCCCCCATCTTACCCATATATACAGGGACAAAAAAAGACATAATGAGGGGTTTATGAAGCTTACTGGGACCAGCGGAGTACAGGTCAAAAAATAGCATGAATATAATCATGCACCCCCCCCCCCCCCTTTTTAGTCACAAATATGATGCCATTCTTTGTACATGCACCGTATAAAACATAGCATATACTGGGTACAATGTTATGCTTTTTTGAATCTTCTATTTGATTTATGTTGACTGAAACTAAAATTATTCTGATGGACAGGTCAATACATATCTTTTTTTTTGTGAAATTGTAACCAACAATTACAGTATAAAGTTCATGGTCGGATTACCCTGTGCCATAGGAGATTTACCTTTTTTGTTTAGCTGCCCCCAACAGAAAAAGGCACTGAAAATTGTTTGTGTTGCATTACGTACTCTCCGTTTATGTCCTAGATTACACATCACTTATGTTTTTGTTTGTGTTCACATTTTTCCACCATCACTTTTTTTAATACTTTTGTCGCCTCTACACCCCCCATATGGGTTGATATTTGTCACTGTATTTGGTAAAATACGTCGGTCCGCCCCCCCCCCCCTTTTTCCTTTTCCCTTTTCCTTACGAGAGAGTCATACCCAGCCCCCCACTGAAACGTAAGGTCACCAACACACACTGCAAATTGAAACAAAAACACCAGCAAATTAAGATGTTGAAAAACCATCTTTCATCAGTTTGCACCCCCCAAAATACTAAGCTTAGTAACACATGCAAATGAAGAAACGCGCTGCAAATAGCACAGACCACAACGGAAATGTTTCAAGGGAACCAAAAAACCTAGGCGCCGGACACTAGGCTGGGAGTGTGTTTGTTTTGTAGGCCCAGTGGCTTTTTTTCGTTTTTTTTTTTTTTTTTTTTTTTTTTTTTTGAGTTTTCTGCTAGTGATTTCTTATTCATTTTTCTTTTTTTTTTAAAATTGAAGTATACACATCATCAGGGGATGTATTTTCAGTTTCATAGACCAATACTAATTGCATACACAACCCCAGAATCCAAACCCAATAAATATTAAAGAATAATAAAAATGGACCACGATAAACAGAACACAAACAAATAATATACAAAGGCCACTAACATCTTTTGCTTTTTTTGTCTTTTTTTAAAATAAAATAAATCATAAATAAATTAAACCTAAAAAATAACCGTATATATGGACCAGAAATATTACACATATTAAAATGTCAACTTCAAAACCGACCTCTACACAGGAGGTTGCAACCCTTCTTTTACATCAAATGTTCAATATTTTCCAGTTTCAACTACCTTCCCGGTAGTTTTTAACATGCTTTCTATTACGTGATGAGCAGAGAGAATGCATTAATATTATCATTTCACTTTTAGCAATACAAAAAATCCTGAAAATTGACGGTTCATACAATCCTATGATGCAGTGGCCGTATTGGTCTTAGTGGAGTTTGTTTTCCCCCGCCCGTGCACACCTGACAACCGGTGAGGTGTTTATTTATTTAACACCTCTTTTTTTTTTGATTGATGTATTCCTTTGGACGCCTTTAGATCTCTTAGCCTAAATAATTGAGTGTAAGAATAATTTTTACGAGTAACTGTGAACCTTCCTTTTTGAAAACCTTGTTACCTATATTAGATTCCTGGCAACTTAATTATTTTTTTACCTCTTAATATGTCCCTCCTCTCAATTTTAAAATAATTTCAGGTTATTGAAATACCGCACCCCCATTTTTGGTTTCATTTAACGCGGTTTAAACCCAAGCCTCGTCAAAATATAACCCCCTTGCCGACGCGACAGTGTAAGAATAACTCATTTTAAATTATTATTTGATATCAGGGAATTGTTTAGTAGGCTCTAAGGAAAGAAAGGACAATGGTAAAATAACATATTATACAAGTGCATTCCACTTCTTATATGCAACTTCGTTGTTTTCGTCTCCCTCGGCATATGAGTGTCTGTATAAATTTAGTACCGCACCAATCCAGACCCCCTTTATTATATCTCATTGAAATATATGATACATAATTTATTTATAATTCGGCCTAACCAAACAATTGGAATTTATATAGAAAACCAGTTTTGTTTGATTTTTTGACCTGATATCCCCCTTCGTGTATCTTCCAGTCTTTCCCCACCAGCATTGCCTATGATACAATATTTTCATGCCAGTTGTTAATGTGTAACGATTACCGTGTATTAATTTTATGCATGTTTCTTTCCTGGTTCGTTCTAAAGCCAAGAAAACACAAAATAAATAACCATTAATAACTAAAACCCTCTCCTTTTCTTTTTTTACGTAACCATCTATACCAAAGACATTACATTCTTTCTGCAGTCAAAAAAAAAGAAAAGAAAAGCAAAATATAGTAATATAATGGCATTTTAGGCTTTTATGATTCAAGAAACACGCTGTCAGGTGTGGTAGTGCAACAAGACTTTTTTTCTTTGTAAACCAGCAATGCTGTGTAGTGTAAGCCAACATCAGAAGCAATCCTTCAAACAATATAAAACACTAGGGATTGTAAAACATTTCAGCAACATGTCTTACATGTGAAATGGGGCAACAGCACGAGTGCTTCCTGATCATGAGAACCCCCCCTTGTGCACCGCCCCCGCTTGTCACAGTGTAGTGGCCAATGTCCCAAGCTGTCATATCGCACATCTGGTTGCGGTTTTGGGAGTGAGGTAGTATTGACATGAGTTGACCAGTAAGGGGCAGCATGTTAAAGATTTTCCTTCTCATGGTACTGAAATGCAGGAGTGTAATTGTAAACCCTCTTTGGGGAAAGTGAAATGAAGCAAGTTTTAAATCTGTGTATAATCACTCTCAGTTTTACCACAAAATACTACATCTCAGCATTGTCATTTCGTTAATTATAATATGTGGTAAACAATACTGTTTTTCCCCTCTCTAAAAGTGATCAAACCCTGTTGAATTTTGTGTGGTTAAGCTGTGCGGTCCCTTTCATGATGCTTGCAATTATTTCTGCATACAAACTGCATGTGACATCCCACAGTGAAACAAAACAGTAGTTTCCATTTAGCAAAACGTTTCCCAATCTGCATAGTTTCCTTCACATGGCTTCTAGACATAAAATGGTGTTCCTCTCATTTCTTTTGTCAAGCCAGTGAGATTTCCATTATCTAATGGTACTATCCACAAAGAAATGTGCTCCATTAAGTAAGAAGGTTTGAGTAATAATGAGGTGCAATGAAACTCAGATTTACAGACCAACATGAATATTTGTATTATAATTGCCTTGGAATGGGGATCGTTTCCCAGTAACTCCTTCGGACGTTAACCTGTCCTTAAAAGCTAACGAATATTTTATAATTCTGGTAACAGATCATGCACCTCCAAAATTATGTTAGTCAGCAGGATGGTTCACTCAATAATATTTAACATAATTCTGTCATCGTTCCTTTACTCTCTATTATGTTGTCAAGCCTTCGTATGACCGCTCGTGACGATGAAAAGGTGCTGTAACCTTAACAGTTTTGGTTACCATTGACTACTACTGTATGGACAAAAAACAAAGAGAAATTTCTCAAAATATCGAGTTTTATTTATTTGACATTTTTTCACAGAAGAAAGCATGTCATACAGGTTTGAAACAACATGAGGCAAAGTGAATGATGGCAGAATTTGTTATGTTGGTTTTGCTTTTAAACTATTTGTTTAGAAAGTTTCACTCGAGTCTTTTTTGATATAGAATAGCGTGCATGACTTCATTTGATATGAGAATGTAGTTGTCAAATGAGCAATCCTTGCAAGTATAAAATGGTGGCAGTGCATCTACAGTATATCTTTCCAACTCTGTCACAGAGACGCCCCTCTGTTTGTGGTTTCCTTGTTTCATGCTCAGGAAGTCCTTTTTTCTGTCTCCCACATATAATTGTTTATATTGTCGAGTGTGTTTTTCAGAACTTATTTAAAAAAAATAATAATATTATATATATATATATTGTTTATATATATAACACACAAAAATACTATATTAAATGTAATTATATAAATAAGTTCCTAGAAACACAACACAACACAGTTTTCATCTCAGACAGAAAAAAATAAAAGGGAAAATAAGTGGTCAAATTAATAATGGATGCGATTTAATGTTTCTTTGTGCATAAGCATCTTAACTTCTATCAACAACATCACACCAACAGCAGTTTTTCATATGCAATCTTAGATCTGAGTGCAAGTGACATTCACAGATTGTCTGTTGTGGTGCAAAATGTTTCCAAGTTGAAGTAACAGTTTAAGTCATGGAAAATGTTGAAGCAACTGTCTTTCTTTAAGGCTAAACTTCAAATATTCTGAAAGGGAATTTGTGAACAGCTCCTCTTCACCCTGGGGAGTGTTCTTCATTTATTACCAATTCAGCTGTTTTTCAAACAGCAATAATGACGGTCTGTCTGCATAATGAGTCCCATCACGGTCCTCTTGCATATAGCCAATGCCAAGATAGACTCTTTGAATTTAATCATGATGTCTAGTGTGCAGAGGCGGACAGTAACTAAGTACATTTACTTGAGTATTGTACTTAAGTACACTTTTTGAGTATCTATACTTTACTTGAGTTTTATTTTTTCTGGGAATTTATGACTTTAACTTCACTACATTTGAAAGACAAATATTGTACTTTTCACTCCACTACATTTCTATCAAGATCCTCGAAGCAGAAAGTCGTTAGCAGCTTTGAAAGTAAGTGGGTGATTTTTTTCTTCTCTAAAAACTATTTTTTTCAGACAGTTTATCAGTAATCACTCTTGTGGGGCTACATGAAGGGATTTCCCAGCAACAACCCCCCCCTTTTGTGGGACAATGAAGCAGTGGCAAAGTTATGATAACTGATATTGATTTAAATCCTACTTCAATAATACGAAGTTACATATGTGTGTATTATATTATGAAACATATTGGTCTGATTTTATGTTAAATTGTGTACGAAACTATTACCTAGAAGCCACAGATGTGTTGTGCCTTATAATAAACACAAATAGTACCCCGAGAGCGATAGACAGCATTTTTTTTATTTGTGGTTGTGATGTTAAAGAAGTCTTGCGGTTTTGCTTTTTGTAAAGCAGTGTTCTGTTATAAAGTTCCTACGTTGCCGTGCCCTGGGTTTAAAGCCGGTTTGCATGTGTTTCTTCCTTTTACTCTGTATATACAGGATTTAACATTTTTCCCCTCTTGTCAAATGCGAGAATGGATTACACAAGATGTGTGCAAACATGTTAGAGCTGTGTGGCTTCACTACCATCTGCTTTTGTGTGGGTGGGTAGGTGGTGCGTAATTATGTATATATATTATAATATATATAGATATATATATTAGTTTTCTTTTATTCCTATAGGTTTTTAACAATTTAAAAGCTCTTTATTCCAAAGATACTAAAAGCTAGTCAGTGTATTCAGCAGGTGCAATGTATTCTAAGTTGCTTCAGAAGTATTGCAAGTATTACGTACAACCATAAAACAGTGTAGTGACATAAGAAAGGAAATTTAATTTTGGTACTTAAGTACTTTTTAAAGCAAGTACTTCTGTACTTTTACTAAAATCTGTCTTTACAACTTTTACTTGTAATGGAGTGATATTTGACCAGCAGTATCTGTAACTTTCACTTAAGTAATGGAGTTGCCTGTACTTTGTCCGCCTCTGCTAGTGTGTGATATCTTACAGCAAAATAGCGTATGTTAAAGCTCTAAAATGAGAGCAAGAAAGGATTGTTTGCTAATAAATTCCACTCGGACAATGTGAACTACAATCAGAGGATATAAAAACGTACTATTAGTCCATGAAATAAATTGTAATGATAATTTGAGAGAGCATGTGTGGGCCTAACCTAGGTTGCTAAAATTAGTAAACCTTTGCCCAGCATCTGCTGAATGACAGCTTGCTATCTACTGTCTTAACAAATATAAACATGATCATCAATATAATGCTGAAGCTACCTATATATAGTTAACTGATGGAAAATGAAAAAATATGGAAGCTAGAGGTATATCAATGCAAACTATTTTACTATAAAAAGCGAATGTGCAAAAACAATTTATTTCATTAAGGATATCAAAAGAAAAGACCAATTCATGTGAATATCTAGCCAAAAATGGGACGTCCATGTGCTATAAACAGCACCGCCAATAGAGAAACAGTTGAGGTGTTCAGTGAGTCATGGTGTTTGCTCATCTTGAAACACATTATGTTCTTTGAATCATGAATTCTTTCAGATGAACTCCACAGCTGTTTTGATTCACCTCCAGCTATTTCCAGACACAGAAGTGCTAGTAATATCTTAGGAAAAGTCTAAACTAACACAGATTTACCAGATAAACTAGTGACAGATCTGCTCATAAAACAGCAGTCAGGCAAACACATGTGTGTTGTTCTTCACTTGTAATACGCATTTCTGACTCTCTGATAATGGTAAGTTTTCAAGAGGCCATTCTTTTCGTCTTCCTCCCATCATTTTTTCAACTTTCCTGTTTCTCACATAGATGTATTTCCTTCTATTAGAGCACTCTGAGACAGGAACTGCCACCCCTGCCTCCCTCCCACATGTTTTTTCTGCCTCACTCTCTCTTTTAGACCCACACACATTCTCATGCTTGTTCTCTCGGTTCATTTATCACGAAGCGGTGTTTGACAGTGAGCCTGTCTCTGGACAGTCTGTTTCAGCGTGGATGCTCTCTGGTCTCATCCTTTCCTCTCTTTGGTATTCTGTTGCTGTGGTGGGACGTCTAGCCACATTGTTCTTCTGGGGTCAGACTTCACCTCCAGCTCAGGATGGAAGCCGTAGCTCTTTACAACTTTTGTGCCACGGAAAGTGACGAGCTTAGCTTTCAGAAGGGAGACGTACTTAAGGTAAGAGCAGTTTTGTGTTGGTTTATGCATGCAGACCGATTGTTTGCTGAATGATAGGATTTGCTTATTGTTTTTTCTTCCACTAGATCACTAATATGGAAGATGATCCTAACTGGTACACGGCAGAGTTGGTGAACAGGAAGGGCTATGTACCTAAAAACTATATCAGCGTAAAGCCACACACGTAAGTACAATGTCTGTAAACCTTGGAGAGCATTGATTTGACTTGTGTTGGTGTTGACTTTGGTGGGTATAGTCTTGATACCAAAGTGTATTATCATATTCATGTATGAGAAATTTCAGTATAAACTTCTCATCAAATTCTTCCAGGACCAAATTATTTGAGCTGTTATATTTAGTTTTTATTTCTTTACATTATTTTATAGCTCTATGATGTCAGTATATGCCATATACACAGTAAACATACACACAGCATAAAAAAAATCATATTATTATTGATGTTTGAATATCATTGATGTTGATTTATATTTTGTTTGTTGTGGAAATCATGATACACAACCTCAAAATCTTTGGAGTAATTGATATTTATTAGGTTTTCCTTTTTTTATAAATAAATTAATTTTATTCAGCAAGGAAGCATTACATTGATCAAAAGTGACATTTAAAATATGCCTTTATAATGTCACCCAAAGATTTATATTTCAAATATGTGCTGTTCTTTTGAACTTTCTATCCTTTAGAGAGTCCGATTTCCACAAAAATATTAAGCACCAGATCAACACCCCATTTTTTAAGAATAAATGACTCTTCAGGAATAATTACTAACAGCAGAGCATCAAATCAGGCCACCTCCTCCAGACTGGTTCGTCGAAGGTCATTGAACTGAAGATGGCAGAGTAATGATGCTGAAAACAGCTTTTAGCAGCAAAGGAATATCGCAACCCCCCCCCTTTAAAATGCAAAGAGAACATGTTTTAAATTGTCATAATATTTCAGAATATTACAGTTTTTACTGTATTTTGTAACCAACAAATGCAGCCTTGGTGAGCATAAGAGTCTTCTTATAAAATCATTAAAACATCTTAAATATTTAAAACTTTATTTGCTTATAAAGAATTTTAGCAGAAACAGCTATTAAAGAGCAACCTTTGTTAAACACAAATTTCCTCTAGTTTGCCAGTAGTTTTCCACATACTAATAAAGTGTATAAAAACACACACAATGCTATTTAAGTTACATCAACCTTTCTAGCTGTTTATTTCATGTCTAATAGCGTTGCTGTGCACCTCTATCTTGCCCCCAGATGGTTTGTGGGCCGTATCTCCAGACATGTGGCCGAGAATCGACTGCGCCAGCAGGAGTTTGGAAGTTTCTTAGTAAGAGAGAGTGAGAGTGCACCTGGAGAATTCTCCATGTCGGTGAGGTAAGACACTTCCCAGCATTCCTAGCCATAGTCTGCTCTATGCGCTGTTGTTGGGGTCACTGTAGTTTGTTGTTTGCTGCATTGCCTCATGAAAGCATAACAAGATATTGAATAATGAGAAAAATTGGATAGGGTCCATCAAAACCCATCTGACCTACTTTACAAGGATGCCAATATCCCCTGCTGTTTAAGAAAATGTACAGAAGTTGTCTGAAAAGGAGAGCATCAGAAAGATATTATGTCGGAGCAGAGATTTCATTTAAAATTCATCAAGTGCGCTGCTGCTAGAATCACATCATTATTCTGTCCGGCTCATTACCATCCACTTCTTAATGGCTGAGTTGGGTTTGGACAGAGCGCAAGCCTCTCTGGGAACGAGCTGGCTGGGATAATCAGCACTGCGGTCTTGAGCGAGGACTGGCCTCAGGTGTGGAAGAATAGACTTGGGATATTGTAAGATTGGTCTGCAGGTCCAGGGCTAATGTGTGACGCAGCTCTGTATGCATTCCTTGAGAGAGTGCTGTCTGTAGATACAGATCACTAATAAGACTGACACAGTAGTGACTAACCATTGTGATCGATGAAATCTAACTCTGGCATTCTAGCAGAGGCGGACAAAGTACACAACTCCATTACTTAAGTGAAAGTACAGATACTGCTGGTCAAATATCACTCCATTACAAGTAAAAGTTGCAAAGACTTTTAAGATTTTTACTTAAGTAAAAGTATACAGAAGTACTTGCTTTTAAAAGTACTTAAGTACCAAAAGTAAATTTCCTTTTTTTATGTCAATGCACTGTTTTATTATTGTTGGATGTAATACTTGCAATAGCTTTTAGAATGTTAAAAACCTATGGTGGAAAAAACAAACAAACAAACAAAAATAATTATTTTAACCCCTACCCACCCCCAACGCAGGAGGGTAGTGCTCTCACACAGCTCGGACCATCTATGTGTACCCATTCATCCACATTTGAACAGAAGGTGGACAGTGAAATTGCTGTAATACAGACTGCTACGAAGCCCGACATCCCCCCTCACACCTGCTTTCCCCCCAGACCCCCTGTCGCTGTTATAACTTTCAACAGCACCACTGTTTAACCCACCCCGCCCCCCAGCCTCTTCTTTGCCAGCCCACCACCCATCCACAACCACTTGCTGTCCGCTCTCGCCTGTCCTTTGCTGTCTACACCGCATGGTCTGTGCCCGTGCTGCTCCCCCCGTTTTCTGGGCTTCCGGTCCCTTTCCGTCCCCCATTTCCCCCCTCGCCCCTCTTTGTTCCTCTCCCCCCCCTCTCTTTTTTCTTATGCCTTGTTGTCCCTCCCTCTCACTTTTGACCTGGTCAGTGCTCCCCCCCCCCCACCCCCTGCTCTGGTCTCCGTCTCTGGTAGCCCCCCCCGACGTGCTTACTGCTACCCCTTGCTCTGACCCCCAAACACCCCGTTTTATGATGATAGCCTCCCCTCCCCTCATGCTTTCAAAGCTCTAATGCGGCTTTCTATTTGAGGACCTTGATAGAATGATCCGTGGAGTGGAAAGCTACCTCTGTCTTTAAATGTAGGAAGTTTTAAATCATAGTTTCCAGAAACAATCATATCATTAGTTAAAGTCCGATCCTCCGCACAGGTACTTAGTTCCTACTCCAGTCATGTAGTTACGGTCCGCCTCACGGCATTAGTTGATGTATACAAGAGGGTCAATGACAAATCGGGTCATATGCCAATGAGCAAGTGAATTCCTGCAGCCTTGATTTCCCATGTAAATCTGTACTTTAATGATTTGGGATTATCCACGCCTCGTTGCCTGGGTATGGCACGAGCATCTTAGCCCTAGTGCTCTGATTATTTTATCCCGTATCCTGTGTATCTGAGACAGATATGCACATTTTCCGAGTGTTTCTGGGTTTGGATTGTCTTCCCTGTTGGCTGTCCGTTTCTTTTGGGTTCCCGCGTCCTCCTAACTTTCTGTCGTGCTTTTTCTGTGTTCAGAGTTTCCTAATGACACCGCTATCCCCACTCTCCATTGTCCTATGTTGCGTCTTTTTGTGGCGTGTTGCTCTTACCTCGCTGGCCCTCCCGTTGGCGCTGCCTGCTTTTCCTTCCTTCCTCCGTCCTTTTGCCGTGATTTTCTTTTTTCTTCTCTTCCTGGCCCCTTTGGCCTGTCCTACCTTCCCCTGGCTCCCTTTGCCGACTATTCTGCCCCTTTTGCCCTTTTTCCACAGTTTGGGTGTGGTCTTGTTCCCGGCCGTAATCGCTTTCTGCCACCTGATTTGCTCCTTGTTCCCGTATTTGCCTGACTGCTCGGCGATCATTTGACCTTTAACATACATGACCGCACTGACCACGTCCTGACCTCCTCATTTTATACCCACTCAATTATCGCCCCAGTTCTTTGACACTACATGGACTTTAGTATTTTCGTTTACATTTTTCTTTGCGACTTCAGCACCTTCTACCTCTTGTTTTTGATCTCCCCCATCCTCGTAGAGTGCTGCTGGAAGCGACTTTTTTCGCACCCCATTAACTGATTCCCGCAAGATATCCTTTTGCCTGGGTTTTTCGTGGCGTTTGCGTGATCAGAAAACCCAACCCCCCATTTACCACTGCCATGTTCATCACCCATGCATTTCGTCCATGCGATCCACCCCCACCAGCCTTCCCGCACAACAAGCAACTTTGTAAACCCTGGAAGGCCACGTCAACCCCTCAACCTCGTTCCACCCAAACAGAGACACACCAGCATACTTTTCTTTAATAGTATCTCAAAGTGTAACATTTAGGGGTAAATAACGTACATTTTAAACAATGTATAACTTTTAGCTTTTGCACGTCAGCATGGCGCTCTAAATAAGATGTGTTTTGTTACTGCCTATATATACGACGGGTATTTGAGGGGGTGATCCTCCTATACGCTAGTCGAACCATTCCTTCCGTCCACGCCACACCACTGGGCAGCACGCCACAAAGACCCGAGCTTATATCTGGGAACCGCAGGTATAAGTCAGTGGAATGGTTCACCCCCCCATCTGACAGTTTTCTCATCTTCCATGACTACAACCAATAATTAGCAGCCTTTCAAAGTTGGGTCCTGATTCCCTTCTTCGTACATGTTTGCCGTAACGAAGACATACTTCAGGTGCCCCTCCAAAGCAAAGGCTAACTTATGCAAGACAGCTCCCGCGTTAAGACTACATGAGTTTAACCCCATTGTTGCCACGATTTGCTTCTTGAAGTAGGGTGTGGTGGGCATTCATAAAAAAACGGGCCCCGCGTGTTCCCCGATACATATATTTTTGTCAGCGGTCACACTAGTCACTGTGTCAGTTTACCCGATTTTGACTCCTAAAATCTGTCGTGTCGTGGACCACCACCCGAACATGTCAGATACACGTTGCTTCCCGATCGTTCATAGAGTGCAGTATTAAACGACGAGCCTGCGTACTTGAGCATTTTTATCTCTTTGTTCTGTGTGGTAGTCCCTCGATGACCATCATACAGGCAGGAGTACTGTTGCAACAGCCCAGAACGTTTCCTCAATCTCATAATCCACTAGCAGCACCCAATATTCCTTCGTTTTGCCATGTTTGAACTGTGGATGAAAGAGCTTCTGTGCGCTATTGGAACGTAACCAATGATACAGCACTTGTATCGATGGACGGATTGGAAAAAAAAATTAAACAGCCCATCCCCCCGCGCGCTCCTGTGTGATTCGTGAAGCCAAGAGCCGATGCGGAAACGGTTGTCGGGTCCACTGTAGTGACCAGCACTACAAGTGGCGAAAACGATGAAATGCAATGTGTTGTGGCATCCAGAGCCCTATCCGGATTGTCATTGGTACGAATCCCCACGAACCATAGGTAAAGCAAAAATTGTTGGCAAAAAGGGCTCCCTAATAATCGGTTGTGCTAGACGTCGGAACGGGCTCGGACTTAAACGAAATATGGGCCGTCGGACGTAAGATTCCATAGTTTCAAATGCACGTTGTAGTGTGCCAAGTGCTTCTGTTCGATTCTAGGATTAAGACTTGCATGTTTAATTTTTTTTCCGTCGTCCATGATGAGTTCTGTCACATTGGTGACGTTGACCGATAGCAGCACAGAAGCTCTTTCATACAAAGGTTTCAAAAAAAACATGGCCAAAAAAGACTGTTAACAAAAGAGAGATGATGGTGCTGCTAGGTGGAATGAGATGGAGGAAAGGTTCGTGGAGCTGTGGAAACAGTACTCCTGCCTGTATGATGTGTCAACGAGGGACTACCACGACAGAACAAAGAAAAAAAAAATGCTGCCGAACTATAGCGGAAGCGCTTCAGCAAAGTTTACACTCTTGTTTCCGGAAGTCAGTCACTAGTTCCGCCTTCTCAATGACATCACGCACGTCGTTAAAGACGGCACACGATGAATGGTCGGGAAGCAACGTGTAGTTTGACATGTTTCTTGTCCACGACACGACAAAATTTTAGGAGTCAAAATCATGTAATCTAACACAGTGACTATCGTGACTGACAAAAATATCGTGTAGTCTGAACCGGATTAGTTATGGCCAGTGTGTGTGAGGTTGTCGTATCGTTTTTGGAGGGGAGTGATTGCAAATTGATTATAAATATGAAATATTTTGGCGAGCAGCGGTCAAGGTCGGACCCCCTGTCATTCAATGCGTTAGCTATGGTTTAAAAACGAGCGCCCCAGACGCTCAAAAAGCAAACACACTAGAACATTTTTTTAATGTTTCAAATAAAGGATCTCAGATGTGTGTATCTTCTAAATTCTGCTGATGATCACATTACTGTTCTAACTTTATGCTTAATTTCAGTTTCGACTGAGTAGAAATTAACTTCTTTTCTGCTCAGTAGTGATCGTCTCTTTAGCCATTCTTAGATAAGATTAAGCTTTGATCAATATGTACATACAGTAGGCACCTACCAGGTCAAAGTTTTGACAAGGAGTAACTATTTTTAAGTCTGGATGCATATCAAGCTTGCATGTATGGCTGTCAAAAAAGACAAAAACAGTAATATTCAGCGAGGATGTTTAATTGTTACATTAGTGGTAGTGAAGACTTTATTGGAATAAAGATTTCTTTTTCGCCTTTACATTATCAAATCAATCCTGAAAAAAGTATCATGGGTTCTAAAATAGATAAAGCAGCACAACTGTTTCTAACATTGATAACTAATCAGCATATTAGACGCTTATGAGGGGTCATGTGACACTGAAGACTGGAGCAGTAATGGCTGAAGAAAATTCAGCGTTGCATCACAGAAATAGATTATACTGTCAAGTAGGCTATAGTAAAATAGAAAACCATTATTTAAAATTGTAATAATATTTCACAATATTTTCTGTATTTTTGATTAAATAAATCCAGGCTTGATGAGCATATGAGACTTTCAAAAACATTAAAAATAGTCATGTGTCCAAACTTATGAACTGTAAGTAAAAAATATACAAAAAATAAAATGAAATGTTGTATAAATAAAAAGGTTAGGAATCATATTTCTTTCAAGTGCTTTTTATTGGGGGTGGGGGGGCTTTCAACATGAATTTTGTCTAGGGCCTCCAAATGTCTAGAACTGGTCCTGACCTCAGGGTACCGCCCCAGTGACATCTTTATACCTTTTTTCTGAGTGTGTACAAAGGAGGTGCTGTGTATCTCCTCTGGCCCTGTGCCACAGGTCTTGTCACTCCACTTGGCCGAATGAAGATTGGTGAAAGTAACTCAGCTGTGAAATGTCTATTGAACCATCTGCTCTGTCTTAAAGTGGGGCACTGACTGACTTATCCACAAAACCAAGTTTAGATGGTTTAAATGACCATTGCAATGACATCCTTCTATGCATATAGTAAAGTATAGGCCCTACTGTATGTACATTTCTTTGCAATTCTTTCCAAACCCCTAATCCTAAGTATTAAAGTCTTCAAGTGTAACTTGTCTTTCACATTTTTTAATACATACGTACATGCATAATAGCTTAAAAGTGGGTCTTGTTGAAAAAAGATGTTCTTGTTTATTTCTAAGTGATTGGACTTTTTTGTCTGGCCAACCATAAAAATCTAGCAATTCCTTAGAAAGTTCCCAGCGCAATCTAGCAACACTTCAGCAGTCACAAGACTTGCAGGGATAAGCAACCACCCATAACACAACCACCTAGCAACACATTAGTAACCATCCATAACAACCTATGTATTTTTTTTCTCACCAAGTGGTTTCATTATGTTGCTAATGATAACAAAGCAGAGTATTTTGGCCTGCCAGTCATCTTCAATGAAAGGAGAGAATGCCAACAAGCAGGTAATCCTGCATTGGGGAGCTAAAGATTCCACTGGGCTGTTCACTAGATAAAATGATTAAACTGTCATTCACAGTGATTCAAAAGAAACAGCTTTGTTACAGCAGTAATGCAAAGTACCTCAGCCATTTGCTGTTACCTCGACACATGCTAGATGTACCTGCCTTGCTACAAACTACAACAGCATTGAAGGTCTAAGCACTGAATATAGGTCATTGTTAATGACACTGACGGCTGAGAGAAATGACAGGTTTTGCTGATCATGCACGTCTATATTTAATTACAGCTTCTGTCCTCACCCATGCCCTAAACCCCATCACCAGCAGCATATCATGCACAGAAACCTTCAAGCCATCAAAGTGGATTGACTTTGCTAGACTTTATTTCTGTTAAAACAACCTCATTTGTGACTCAATTCAAGAATGTGCTTTTGACTAGTTTAATCAGCCTATAAATAGCACTGCATGATGAAGCATCTACCATCTGACTTTAAGGAATCTTTTGAGGACGTACAGTATTTCACATTGACAGTCACAAGCTTTTAGGTTTATTGAAATGCAAGCTCTACGGTTTTCACTTTTTAAAAACGAGCAAGTCTTGGCACTTGGTTTTCAGGTAAACTGAGTGACAGATTGATTTTATTATTGCTGCCCTACAGAAAGCAGAGAGATAGGTATTATCTACTTTACTATGAAATATCAAGATATCTTATCTTGATATTTCAGGACAGGCCCTCGAAAGAAATACAGTTGAAAGAAATGTTGCTGTTTCAAACATTGAATTATTTAAATGTTATCTGTACTTTGAAAATAACATTTACAGAGCCTCTACCCTAATGCAACTAAAGAAACATCAAAACATTATTTGGAAGACATGCTGAGTAATTGTTGTGAAATGTTTGGCCTGCATTAAGTATAGCTGTTTACAGATCCTAAAATGTAAAAAAGAGGATGTTTTGAACCTGTCGTGATTCAAAAACCAGCAAATTCTTTCTGTGAAATGTTTTCGTTTAAAAGTGTGTGTGTGCTTTTTTTTAAGAATTGCCAATTTGTTTGACATTTCCATTGCAATGAATTGTATACATTTTTAAAGCAATTTTGTTTTGTGGCACAATGGAACTGCAAGCAATAAATGGAATGTTGAAGATCCTTTGTTCTGACATACACAGTTTCCATCTACAATCTGAACACAAGCATGGTAGATCATTATTGAAATAACACTGGAATAAAATCGAAAAAATTTGATTTAATAAATGTTGCATTGATTGGCAACTAACTGAAATTAAATAAGTTTACATAGCATTAAAGACTAAATGAACGGAATATATATATATATATATTACGTATATATATATATATATACTATATATATATATATAATATATATATATATATACAGTATATGTATATACAGTGGGTATGGAAAGTATTCACACCCCCTTAAATTTTTCACTCTTTTTTTATATTGCATCCATTTGCTAAAATTATTTAAGTTAATTTTTTTCCCTCATTAATTTACACACAGCACCCCATATTGACAGAAAACACAGAATTGTTGACATTTTTGCAAGTTTATTAAAAAAGAAAAACTGAAATATCACATGTCCTAAGTATTCAGACCCTTCGCTCAGTATTTAGTAGAAGCACCCTTTTGATCTAATACAGCCATGAGTCTTTTTGGGAAAGATGCAACAAGTTTTTCACACCTGGATTTGGGATCCTCTGCCATTCCTCCTTGCAAGATCCCTCTCCAGTTCTGTCGGTTGGATGGTAAACGTTGGTGGACAGCCATTTTAGGTCTCTCCAGATATGCTCAATTGGGTTTAAGTCAGGGCTCGGCTGGGCCATTCAAGAACAGTCACAGAGTTGTGTGTGAAGCCACTCCTTCGTTATTTTAGCTGTGTGCTTAGGGTCATTGTCTTGTTGGAAGGTAAACCTTCGGCCCAGTCTGAGGTCCTGAGCACTCTGGAGAAGGTTTTCGTCCAGGATATCCCTGTACTTGGGATCAAGGGAAAGATTCATCTTTCCCTCGATTGCAACCAGTCGTCTGTCCCTGGCACTGAAAAACACCCCCACAGCATGATGTTGCCACCACCATGCTTCACTGTTGGGATTGTATTGGACAGGTGATGAGCAGTGCCCTTTTTTTCTCCACACATACCGCTTAGAATTACGGCCAAAAAGTTCTATCTTGGTCTCACCATCTTGGAGTCCTTCAGGTTTTTTAGCAAACTCCATGCGGGCTTTCATGTGTCTTGCACTGAGGAGAGGCTTCCGTCGGGCCACTCTGCCATAAAGCCCCGACTGGTGGAGGGCTGCAGTGATGACATCATAAGTTGACTTTCTACAACTTTCTTCCATCTCCCGACTGCATCTCTGGAGCTCAGCCACAGTGATCTTTGGGTTCTTCTTTACCTCTCTCACCAAGGCTCTTCTCCCCCGATAGCTCAGTTTGGCCGGACGGCCAGCTCTAGGAAGTTTTCTGGTCGTCCCAAACGTCTTCCATTTTAGGATTATGGAGGCCCCTGTGCTCTTAGGAACCTTAAGTGCAAAAGAAATTTTTTTGTAACCTTGTCCAGACCTGTGCCTTGCCACAATTCTGTCTCTGAGCTCTTCCGGCAGTTCCTTTGACCTCATGATTCTCATTTGCTCTGACATGCACTGTGAGCTGTAAGGTCTTATATAGACAGGTGTGTGGCTTTCCTAATCAAGTCCAATCAGTATAATCAAACACAGCTGGACTCAAATGAAGGTGTAGAATCATCTCAAGGATGATCAGAAGAAATGGACAGCACCTGAGTTAAATATATGAGTGTCACAGCAAAGGGTCTGAATACTTAGGACCATATATTTCAGTTTTTCTTTTTTAATAAATGTCAACAATTCTGTGTTTTTTTTTGTCAATATGGGGTGCTGTGAGTACATTAATGAGGAAAAAAAAATAAACTTAAATGATTTTAGCAAATGGCTGCAATATAACAAAGAGTGAAAAATTTAAGGGGGTCTGAATACTTTCCGTACCCACTGTATATATAGGAAATCCTAGAGGGCTTATTTTGTAAGTACTCTGATATTCTGTAGTGCTGTGTGCTTATTCTGAATTTCTGTCTCCTCTGGCAGCTATGGGGATCATGTCCAGCATTTCAAAGTGCTAAAGGACAGAGATGGCTATTACTTTGTGTGGGAGGAGATCTTTCCTTCCTTAAACCAGCTTGTGGACTTCTACAAGACCAACAGCATAGCAAAGGAAAGGACTGTTTTTCTGAGGGACACAGAACATACACTAAAGGTGAGACAACACTTACAAATACGGCTGTACTTTTTGACAACAGCAATTATAATTTCATAATTAATGTATGATATCAAAATGGACCTAAATGTAGAAAATGTAAAGGCAGTCACAACAATAATGACCTTTGTCTGTTATTGTTTCCCATCAGAGACCCCATGAAGCACAAGCCCTGTTTGACTTCAATCCAGAGCACAACTCCCAGCTGCACTTCCTGCGGGGTGATGTCATAGACCTGCTGGACTGCTCCGATTCTCAGCGCTGGAAAGGTCGTTGTCGTGGCCGTGTGGGCTTTTTCCCCCCTGAGTACGTCCAGCCCACCTATCACTGACTCTGAAGGACAATAACAACACTGTTTGTAAATATCAGTAGTCGATTGTTAGCATCATTTATTGGTTTAATACGACGTGAATGATCAAGCTAAGTTTGAAAATGAATTTGGAACAAGCAATCAGGCAGAAATGAACTTATCTAGCCACAGTTACTAAAACATAATCATGCTGTTCACGCTAAGATGACACCTGTCAGCATTTTATGCCAAACGCCCTAAACTATCAAGCACCATTATATATATATACATACATATATATATATATAAAGACTCCAAGCATACTTTGGAGCATTAAAATGCAAAAGGAGATTTTGAATTGTATTAATACAATCTTTTCACTGCACTTTGCTTACAAATTTGGATCCTTTTTTTTAATCAATTGCTATATTTATTACACTTTTTTTCTGTGTATATATTGTTCATAACTGTTGTTGTCTTCTTTTCTTTTGATTATGTAAATGTTAGCATTATGATGACTGAAAAAAGATGAATATTAACACAATAGTGTGTACATGTCAATAATCTTTAGTTAGAGCATAATATGGCTATTGGGTCAAGCCAGGAAATGACTAAACTTGATACGAAATTATAAAGCTCATTCCGGAATATTTCATCTTTCATTATTTGACATTCTGATGTGCTGCCAAGTACAACTGAATCCAAAAACTCCAAATCCAAAAAAGGAATTCGTTTTTTTTCAGCCATGGATTCCCTCTGGAATTTCACATTCGATTTTAGAATATTGCTTTAAAGGATTAGTTCACTTCCAGAAAAAAAAACTTTCTGATAATGTACTCACACCATGTCATACAAGATGTTCATGTCTTTCTGTCTTCAGTCGCAAAGAAATGAAGGTTTGTGAGAAAAACATTCCAGGATTTTTCTCCATATAATGGACTTCAATGGGGACCAACGAGTTGAAGGTCCAAATTGCAGTTTCAGTGCAGCTTCAAAGGGCTCTACACGATCCCAGCTGAGGAATAAGGGTCTTATCTAGAGAAACCATCGGTCATTTTCTAAAAAAAAAAAAGTCTATACTTTTTAACCACAAATGCTCGTCTTGCACTAGCTACAAGATGCGTGTCCACAGATCATCATGAGGAGGCAACGTTGGAAAGGTCACGCGCGGTTAGCTCTTCGTCTGTGTACTCCAGTTCAAAAAGGTTGGGTAGGGTGAAAAACTCCATCTCATTTTCTCCTCCAACTTCAAAATCATCTGACATCGTTGTTTTACCTTCTTTGGAAAATGGCAATTTGAATTACTCTTTGCATGTTTGCTTTGTAAACACTGGGTCGGTACTTCTGCCTACATCACACATGACCTCTCCAACGTGACTACATAATGCATGAAGTCGAGCTGGTGAAAGACGAGCATTTGTGGTTAAAAAGTATATTCATTTTTATTTTTTTAAGAAAATGACCAATCGTTTCACTATATAAGACCCTTATTCCTCGGCTAGGATCATGTAGAGCCATTTGAAGCTGCACTGAAACTGCAATTTGGACCTTCAACTCATTGGTCCCCATTGAAGTCGCAGTATATGGAGAAAAATCCCCCCCCCCTGGAATGTTTTCATCAAAAACCTTAATTTCTTTTCAACTGAAGACAGAAAGACATGAACATCTTGGATAACATGAGTAAATTATCAGGAATTTTTTTACTCTGGAAGTGAAGTACTGCTTTAAGGTTTATTAGTAAATATGTGGTTACTTTAATATTTTACAGCATAAATTACTCACCGTCACCTCAATTGTGAAATTTTTTTTTGTGGTTGGTTCTTTTAAAAAAAAAAAAGTTGTCTAATTCAAAAGACTTCATGTGGCTGTTGGACATTTTTAGGAACTTTTAAGAAAATGTAAAACAATTTTACACATCACAATTAAAGGCACAATATGTAATTTTCGCTGCTAGAGGGCGCGTATTCAAAATAAACAAAGGATGCCGTGACTGAGTGTGGAATCATGGGAGTTGTTGTCTTCATCCCCACAGCCGATGCAATCCGACGGGACTCGGGCAGAAATCATGGATGAGCTAATGATTTATTAACGTAGTAGAATGAAGCAAGATTGGCTGAAAGCCGTCGAAGCGAAACGAGGCCGCTGAACGAGCGTGACACATTTTATTATGCTACAGTCGACCCGCTTCCGCTTCTTCCAGTCGTGCGTATGTGTGGGATAAAGCAGCTCTGTTTTATCATACTAGATACAGTTGAAAGTTCTGTTATAATGCTACTCTGTGTGGTCGTCACCGGTCTATTAAAATGCACAACATATTAAACCGGAAATCGAGGGGTTATGACGTCGGTCCGTGTCACTAGTTAAAATTGCTTATTTCTCTGGATTTAAACATTCTTCGAAACATTTGGGATAATGTAAGTACACAAGTCAGCAAAATATAACTGTTCTAATGATTTTTGGATATTTTAATAAAAAAAATCTTACATATTGTGCCTTTAACACATATTAGAATCCAAATACTAATTACTTTCTTAATAAGTATGTATTGACAGCTGTTTAATATCTACTTCTTCGATGTTTTTAAAACCACATGGTTGTGTTTGAACACCGCTTGTTCGGTCCTTTTTTCACCATTACAAAACCAAACAATTCTAAAATGAAGTATTATGCATTAACTTATACATAATTTAAACGTCTAGCACAAAATATCTGCTCATTTACCTTCAAACTGGCTTTCAAAACGTCCCCACTACTAAACGGCGTATATACTCACATTGAATAACACCATAAAGTTTGCTGGGTTTCTCTTAACATTGGTTGATAGGGGGGTCACGTGATTGAGGTGTGCATGTTTACCTGCTCTGTGCTCTTGCATCTGTGCGTGAACACACACACACACACACACACACTACTGTAGTAGGCTACTCTTGACAGGATGAACTGATGAGCAGGAGCGAGTCAACCGGATCTTATACTGTACGCGTGTGCCTTTTGTGTATAATATCTTGTCGGTTAAAATAGTTTAACTAAACTTGACAATTATATGCAAATCCATTTGAATGCTGTTAAAAAATACCGCTGAGCTCAAGTAATGGCACTGTCACAGGTTCAGTGCCTTGATGACAATCACATCAACTTGCGCACCCACGAGTCCAAGCCGGAGTTCTTCTACAGCGAGGAGCAGAGACTCGCGCTGGAAACACTCATACATGACGGACAGGACGCCTATGAGGACTACATCCAAACAAACAACATCCGCTGCTTTCTATCAGACCTTGAACTTGAGAGCATTCTCAACACTGTGGAGGTGTATAGCCCGGGTTCCCCTGATTATAATGCTGAACTGCTCGGCGACAGTGATGGGGAAGAGATTTCGCTTCAGTACTGGCCTGACCGCTCGGACCGCTCGATCCCACTGCTGGACATCGGGTGGCCGGACCGGGCGTCCTACCGCGGAGTGACTCGTGTTCAAGTGTACACTCAGCCTCCTTATGAGGGTCAGTCACATATTAAAGAGGTCGTTAGAAAAATGATCTCCCAAGCACAAAAGGTAGGGGATGAATGTATATTATTATAGATTTTGTGATTCACCTCACCTCTGGTGAATAAGACAGACCAAAGTCCTGTGTAGAGAGCTGCACGTGTTCTCAAGCTCATAAAACAGTCTACACTACCTTATTTACCCCTAAAGGACACATATTAGTACCTTAAAGGTACATATATTAGTGACAGCTTTTGTACCTTTCTTCTGAGAGTGTAGGGCTGGGCACTGCTGGAACTTTGGACTTACAGAATTAGAAAGTAAAATGGGAAACCATTCATTATATATATATATATATATAATATATAGGCCTATAATTCGTTTTATTTTGTTTACATTATACATATAATTAAATAACTATTAACACATGAAAGTTTTCAGATTTTGAAAAATGTAAATTAAATGTCATGGACCTTACAAAAGATCAGATCTTCCTTCCATTGAAGCTTAAAATCCTCTTTTGAAATCTTTGTAATTCAGCTGGCGGGAAATGATCATCAGGTTTTTTTTTCAAAAAGTTTTCATACAGCATTGAATGCTGCTGCATACAAATACAAGACACTTTCGAATTCTTCTGGTGGATTGTTTATGCACACAAAGATTGTGCTCTCATATTAATTTGTAAATTTGCAAAAAAAAAATATTTGGACCCCCCCCCCCCCCCCCCCCCCCCCCCCATATTTTTTTTTAATAGTCCTCACATTCGTACATCACTGTTCCAATCGGCTATTCTAATTACTTTGAATTCGTTTTTCAAGGATGACCTTCAATGTTTTTCATCTGTGTGCACAGTTTTATTTACATGCATTAACATTATCAGTATGTTTTTGACAGATATCACAGTTTTGTTTGCTACCAAGTTCTTGTGTTTTCATTAATACCTGTACCTTTGCAGGTTATTGCAATTGTCATGGACTTGTTCACAGATATTGACATTTTCAAAGATCTCCTGGATGCAAGCTACAAACGGAAGGTTTCTGTGTACATTATGTTGGAGACCACCGGAGTGAAGCACTTCCTGAGAATGTGTGAGAAAGCAGGAATGCACACTGGACACCTAAAGGCATGTCACAAATTTAATACTATAAACTAATTTGAGTTGCAATTTAAGATGATTTATTAGCATAAAAGAAACATCAGATTATTAAAAGCCTGCAGTATAATGAGCAGAAGCAATTTACTGACAGATAACTTTTGGAACATGCAGTACTCCAAATCAGAAAGTCTAATTTTCCAAACATCCTGAGGCAACTGTGAGCACTTAAGACTCTTGTCACTTTTGTTTAGAGACAGAAACAGATTTCTGCTGATGATAGATAGTTTTGCAACACATTTTTGAAATGACATAGAATCTTAAACTCTATCAGTGATGGCAAGGGATTTGTTAGAAAGATGTATGTAGTGTTTATATACAATAAAAAAACGTAATAAAATTATTGTAATAAAAAAATACAATAATATTTTTTTTTACAAATCTATAAAATATTAGACGTGTATTTACTACAATAAATGAAGATTATAGAACGTTATAATCACTTGACCTGAATAGAGATATTAGCTTCTGTCTGTGTATCACCTGAAGGCACCACAGAAACTTGGTGGATGGTAAACAGCTCTGGTTCCCCACAAAAAGATAATCTAAATACTGAATACGTGTGAATAGTGATTAAGACTGGATGACCACAACAGGCTCAGTGCAGTGTAGTTTCAGATTACCATCAATGCACAAATGTGTGAAAACATTATATATGTGACATATGATGTGGTTACTTTCTAATGTGATCGTATACTAACAGACTTTTATTGATGAACTCAAGTCACCCGCTTTGCTTGGCCAGGTTCACTGGCATAAACAGAGTGTGTCAGAATCGATGTCTTAAAAATAAAAGGCATTTGCAGACTCTAATAGGTCATATTTGGTTATTAATCCTGTCAATTAACTCTCTTGGTACACATAAAAGCCTGTTGATAGATACATTTAATTGGTTTCTCGTTTCTTCAGGCAGGAAAGAATCATCTCTTTTTTTCATCCACACAGTAGTTAAACATATTAAACTTTGTTTTTCCATCAGAACATGAGAGTGCGCAGCATCAGAGGGGCAGAATTTTTCAGTCGATCCTCAAAGAGAGTGTGTGGAAGCCAAAGCCAGAAGTTCATGTTTATTGACGGAGGCAAAGCAGTCTCAGGGTCATATAGGTAAATCTGGTCAACCCAGTTTAACAAGATTAGGCTCAACCTAATTATTGATTCTAGTACATTCTAAATACATCCATAAATACATTAATTCAAGTAATTATTACAATTAACAATGTGTTCTTTACTTTCAGTTTCACATGGTCTGCCTCTAGACTGGACAGAAATCTCATCACGGTTCTCACTGGCCAAGCAGTCGACACATTTGACTCATTGTTTCAGGACATGTATGTGATGTCTAATGGAGTGTGTTTGAGCAAGATTAATCTAAGCAGTGAGCCTAAACCTGAGTTCCTCCCTCAAGCAGTACCCACTCTACTTCCCTCCGCCACCACAGCACTCAAGCTTATTAACCCAAAATACACTCTTGTCTCCAACTGCGCTTTCACTACCAATGGACCTGTATCTGACCTGACAAGAGCCAAGAACAGCACTTCCAAGAATCTGACAGAAGTCATCAAACAAATTAAAGACACACCAGTGGTGCCACCGGTTCACCCGGGACTGCTCAACCTGGAAAAGGCAAACATGATCAATTATGTGCCGACCTGGCCCGATCCTGACCCGCCGAGTGATGTCATTGGTTTTATTAACATAAGAGACTCCAACAAGCCGCTGCAAGCTCACCTAATGCGTTCAGAACTCTTTGAAGTGTCTCAAGCCATCCGATTCAAGAATCTTCTTCAGGAGCGAAAGGAGTCTTTATCTCTGAGGGATTGTCCTGGACCCATATCCCAAACTCCCTCTGATCCTGAAGCTCCAGTTCAGAAGCAAACATCAGGTGAAGCGCAGAAGTATTTTGATCAAAATCAACATCAAAGAAACAGCCAGAGTGAGAATCTTATCTCACCTTTGGAGAAGCTGGAAACAGTGCATGTGCTTGCCTGTAATAAAGTACATAAAGAGGAACTATGTGTGATGGAAAAAGAGCTGGACTCTATATCTTTGCAGAGAAAAAACATAAATATGGAAAAAGACTTTCCCAATACAGTTTTATCTTTTGCTCAAGATGATACAGATACAAAGCAAGCTCTTTATACTCTACAACCTCTAAAATGTCCTGCCCAAACCTCAGAGGATCTTAATTTGAAATCATCATCCTCAGCGTTGTCCAACAAAAGTAATCATGAATCATTTGCAATCTCAGAAACCCCTTCTGTTAAGCAAAGCAAAGATGACCAAGTCATAAATTATGTTGCTACTCATGACCATAGAGATACAAAACCAGACACAAACCAAAATGGCTGGAATGGTACACAGGCATCTAACTGTGACTCCAGCATCTCTTCATTGTCTGATGAATTCTATGAGTGTGCTAGCCCTGTGGCTGACTTTAGGTCTGTAGGAGATGTCTTTCTGCCTGAAAATACACCAGAATCCTTGCATAATTCAATCAAAAATGATCAACAAGAGCAGGAAGTTCCTTGTTCAAATTCATCCCCAGCTCAAGAGAGTACAGATTTGGATTATAAACAGACCTTGTTTATTCCCAAACTTTTAAAAACATATTGCAGTATTGTTTTCAATTTCTTATCTGCAGACTTCAAAACAACAGCTGCAACTTCGAAAACCACCTTTGCTCAAAAAAGAGACAACAGTACCATAATAAATGATAGTAAACTACCAGTCAAAGATAGTGAAACCTGCTATTTCTCACAGACTCCTAATGGTTGCTTCAACTTCTCTTCAACTTCAGATGAATACTTTGAGTGCGGTGATACAGTGAGTTTGAAGTCAGAAATTGATGGTATAGATCATGAAGTGAAACCTAGCTCAGTGGAGACATTAAGTCTGAATGAACGACTACAAATACTGAAGCCTGTCCTGGAAAATGAGAAACTATCTGAGCTCAGCGGTCAGAACACAAAAGAAAATGATGAGCCTAAAATGCATTTTGGACAGGAGCAGCTCAAATTTCAACACATACTAGAGATGACAGCTGACAATCACCAGGCAGTTTTAAAGTCTGAAGATAATGCCCAAACTCAACTGGATGAGAAAGTTCACAGACAACTACAAGAGTCTGAAGTTACATCAGAGCCAGTAGTAGCGAGCAAATTGATGAGTAACTTTTTGCAAGAGCATGAGATAAGTGCATGTCTGAAGGGTTTAAAGATACAGTCCAAGGAAGATTCTGTGGAATTAGCTGAGAAAGTTGAAAAAGCGCCAATGCAAGACTTACAACTTGATGAAAGTCTGGATGTATTATGTGAGGAAAAGTCTGTACTGTTAGCTGAGAAAGATTCAGAACCACAACTACAGGACTTAGAGTCTCAAGTAAGTCAAGATGTAAAGTGTGAGGGACAATCTGCAAAATTAGCTGAGAAAACTGCAAAACCACCACTGCAGGACTTACAACCTGAGGTAAGTCTAGATTCAATATGTAAGGGACAATCTATTCAGTTAGCTGAGACTACTACTCAGAGACTTCAACCGCCACTACAGGACTCACAGTCTGGGGAAAGTCCAGATTTAATGTTCAGAGCTTCAGAAGTAAATGCTATCCCACAGTCGGCAACAGACAGTGAATTTAGGAGCTCAGTACTGCAAGATAAAACTGATGTAACTCCTGTAATTCCAGAGAAGACCATGGTAACAAAGTCCATAGAGTTGCCTAAGAGTGAGGAACTGCAAAACCCATTGACTGATTTAGATTCTGCATCAGATCATCCACTCAACCAGAAATCCAAAGAGCATGTGAATGAGCATTTAAAACTGCAGAACGATGAGGTCAGTCCAGCAGTGCTAAAGAGAAAATCTGAGGAGCACAATCCTCAAGAGAAACCTGAACAGTTTGAAACCATTGAGCTGCTGATATTAGAGGATTCTGACTTCCAAGAGACAGAGTTGAACAATTCTGATCCCGTAAGACCAAGAGCTGCTCTGAGCAAAGAAACAAAGTTGAGCAAAACTAAGCCTATAGAACCAAAGACTATAAATTATAGAAAATCTAAAGAGAATAAGCTGGGTCATGATGTTTACAGTAGGCATAGAAAGGAAACATGTCACCTGACAGCTCTGACTGATGAGAAACAAGAAGGGGAACATATTTGTACAAATCAGAAGAAAAAGAACCTGCCAGAGGCAAAACCCAAGCTGGAGTGTCTGGTTAGGAAGGTAAGAATATCTTACTGTACTACCAAGTACTAACTAGTTTGAAAACAATTTGGAGAACTGGATTAAGAAAAATATAATTAATTAATGTTCTGTTTTTCATCCTAGCAACCACATCAAGCAACGTCCAGAATTCCTATTCAAGCTAGAGGAGGGTTAACTAAGTTACCCATCAGCAAAGCAGACACTAGCAATCGCTCATTTGGGCTTCGAGCTCCTAGAGCTGGCATGCAAAGACACCCACTTGGAAAACCACTGGGGCAGAATAAGCCTAGCGCTACATCACCTCCATCTCCTGAAAAATTGTCCCCAGGAAGAGTTGCTCCAGTTAGGTCAACACAAATTCTCCAGAGACCCCCTTGCACAGTGCCTACACCAAATGGTCCCGCCTCTGCCTTAAAACTGCCACAGGTCCAGCTGACTGCACCTAAGATCAGGCAGTCAGACCAGCCAAACGTTTCCAGGAAACGTTCTACGTCCCTAACAAAGTACAGTTGTTGTTCTTCTGGGATTTCCTGTCCAGCACAAGTAAAGAAGCAGGTGATTAAAGGGTCTCTGCCAAGCAAATAGTACAATGCAACAAACTGTTGTATACTGAATGCCACTGGGTTATTTTAGTATTTAATATTTTTATTGGAGTCTTATTGAACTATGTGAGTTGATCTCACATAAAACTATGCTTTATTTCTTCCAATTAGCCAGCAGAAAGTTAACATAGGATTCCCAATACAAATAGGTTTTTCTAAACTTAATGTTTATGTAAATTGCAGGCACAGACTTTTCGATAAAGCTTTATGATTGTCCTTAAAGCTATTAATATGTAAATAATTATTTTTTCCATTCAGCTTGATATAAATGATCAATTATGGGTCTCATTAAATCGTCACAGTTCACCATTTGCATAACACATTATTTCCTGATTCTTTTATGGGTTGACTTAGGCTAAATGGTATACTAAAGAAAACACTGGACATGGGTGCTGTCCACTCATTTAGATGAAGGTCAGACACTCAAAGACTAGACTGTATGCTTGTAAAATTACATTTATTGAATTATTCAAATAGACCTTCCATACTTCACTTGATTACAGCTGGACTTTATTCTCCTTTTTTATTATATAAAGATGTTTTACCATTGTTGCTACTTATCGGAACAACTTCAAACAGAATTTAACCTAATCACACACCAAACCCGCACTCAGTCTGGCTACTTTTTAAGTTATTTTTAAGTGGCTTGGGACTGTGAGTGATCTTGTGGTGTCTTCAGCTAATCATCTTTGTGATTCCAGAATTAATCACATATCATTCACGGGTCAAGTGAAAGAGTTGTGTCCAGATCTGTAAAGATGGTAGAATTCCAGTCACATACTGTACCTATTTCTGATGGTGTTCTGGGGCCAGCTGCATAAATTAGACTCTGTGTTAAGAACTAGTGTGACTAGTGTAGGGTAATGAGTTTTATTTTTCGGGTTCATATTAGACCGATTTAAGTTTTATGTAACCAACTTATAAAATTCCCATCTTCCGTAACCAAAACTTTGAGGTGAGGGGTGGGCGATTGTTGCTCTTTTAATGTGCGGTTCGTGGTCAGTGGTGTTGTTGGTTTTATTGTGAGTGGTGTGGGCGGGTAGTGGAACTTATGGACATCCACTGGTTAGGGTGTTTGGAGCTGTCTAGGATGCAGTTATGCAAGTCAGACTTACGTATATTGCTTGAACTGGCAGACTCCACGCTGGTTAGGTGGCAATATAGACTCTTGTGTAACCACATGCCCATTAACAGAAGAAAGAAGTGAATAATAGTTTAGACTGACACTGACTGATTTTAACTTTAATTTCAGGCAGTCTTAAAATTATTTTCTTCAACTAATTCTTATTTGAAGCTAGTCTCATGTAGGCAGACTGTAGGTTACAGAACCACGACTGGGGGCAGATCGGACTGTTACCGAGGTTGCGGGGGCAAGTCTCAGGTCCGGCAGGAATTGTCGGTGGGGTGAGTGAATAATCAGCGCTCTCTTCCACCCTCAATACCACGACTGAGGTGAGACCCTTCAGCAAGGCACCAAACCCCCAACTGTTCCCCGGGCACCACAGCAATATGGCTGCCCACTGCTCCGGGTGTGTGTTCACGGAGTGTGTGTGTGCACTTGGAAGGGTTAAATGCAGAGCACAAATTCCGAGTATGGGTCACCATACTTGGCCACTTCACTCACTCAAAGATCTAGGAAGTGCTGGGTGATTTACATGGAGGTTAGATTAGTGATCTAAATGTCCTTCCAGTAATGTCTGTGTAAGTTTTATGCTTTCAGAGCAGGCAAATAATGGTCATATCAGCAGCAGCAAGCAAATTCAAGTGTCAATGGGCCCATTTGAAATGTCATTTCATAAAGAAGAGCATCACCATATCGTACACCCAAAATTAAGAACATTTATAATTGTTCATGCTCATAATGTGTTTCAGGCAGTTTAATGTGCGCTTCACTATGCACAGTGACGTGCAGTTACATTTCGTTTTCCTAACTATACAGTTTTGATTCCCTTAAAGTGATAATTCACCCACAATCATGTTCAAATTAACAGTGGAATCAGATATTTTTCATTATTTAATATTTTATGTTCCACAGAATGTATAAAGTCATACAGGTTTGTAATAACATGAGGGTGAGTAAATAATAGCAGAATTTTCATTTTTGGATGAACAATCCCTTTAAAGTTAGGTCTGAGCAAGCATTTGTGGGAAACAAGACTGGCCATGTACTAAATACAGACATAGAGAACAATTGTTTGCTGCCCCGCTTTAGTTAAAAATATCTTTATAAGAAGTATTTGCGGGAAAAGAAGAAATAGTAGAGGATTTTTTTACTTCCTTATAAAACTTAGCAGCAAGATTTCGTAGGTCATACATCTTAAGCTTTGTAGAGTGGTACTTTTCATCACTGAACTTTTTACTGAAGCGGTCTTTGCCATATCCATGTCAGAAGTATTTTCTGCCCTCAGGGTTATAGAATCATTATGCAAACAGAAAAAGTCTTGATCTTCAAACTCACTGCAGCTTATCTGTGCCATTTAATGAAATTAATAGAACTGTATGGAATATCTTTTAATAAACTTTAAAAACCTCACTCTTTTATTTTCATCGACTCTGACGAAACCTTTTGAGAACAGTATGCAAATCTAAATTAGGGAACTGCCAATCAAATTCACCAGCATAATTTATGCATTTGGGAGAGGATTTTCTCTAAGGCTAATGCTTTAAACTTATATAGTTTGTGCACCTCTACTGTAGAGGTGGACAGGGAGCTCTGTGAAGTGTTGACTGCCCTCTGTAAACTTACTCCAACATGACAAAGATCTCAAATCCAGTGAACAGCATGTGCATTAAGTCTAAAATGGCATGGCTAGCATTGTACAACAACTGGAAAATCTAGTTCTGACAACATGGTTGTCAATCTAATCTTAGCCGGCCCAAGAAAAGGGTGGATCATTAATTAAACAATGCACACATATGATATCAGATAGTCTTTAAATCGTTTATTCATTGTCATCAAGTGCGGTCAATAAATACAAAAGTCTGAAATATTAGTTACATAACAAAAACCCTGCATTTCATTTGGTAATTGACAAGTCAAGTTCTCAGAAACAAGATATTTAGAAACTCTGGCCACTATGACCACATTTATGAGGCAAAGATACTTCCATAATTCTGTTATTGGCAAAAAATAAATATAAACTCATGTTGAAGTGTTAGTAGAAGAATCTAGCGGGAAAAACATCCAATCAAGTACATTAAGCTTTATAGATTTTAAGTGTTATGTTGAAGTCTAAAAATGTACCTTGCATCTAATTTGCTTTGAACAAAGTAATTATGGATTTAAACATCAGTACTACCCAGCATTACTACACAAACACACAGAAACTAGTGGCACAATAATTACACAAAGTCATGAGGCACTGACATGCCACAGCATAGATTTCATTTATGGTAACATTTTGTCATTGTTGGCCACACAGTGGAGTTGTTAATTCTTTAATAATTAAATAAAAAAACAAAATAAAATAAAAAGGCAAATAGAGCAGATCTACGATTAAAAGAACTGAAGACATAATTTTAACATCCAGTGGTCCTTTTCTTTTAAATCTGGTACTTTAAATCTTAAATAAAAGTGCCAATATTTCTGATCAAGAGGTGGAGTATCCCAGCACTTCAATCCTCTGAACATCAGCATTTTAGGGCACTGAACTCACATAGCATTACAGAACATCCTGGTTCTTTGAGCGCAGTTATTTTTTCAAAATATAACACTTACAAGGAGGAGGAGTTATGGAGTTAAAGGAAAAACTGGTAATGATACAGGCAATAGGGACAGAAAATGTCTTGACCTCTGCGCACGATATGACTGACTGTACAAGAGCTTGTTAGTCATCCATGCCAATATTACGGAACAGGTAAGACATGGATTCTCCATTGTGGATGCGGCGAATGGCTTCTGACAGGATAATGCTTATATCCACTGTCTTGATCTTGGGACACTGGAGTTTTTGGATCTCGTGTGGAATGGTGTTGGTGACAACCACCTGTATAGAAAGACCTCACAACATCAGTACTCGTGGAAAAAACTCATAATTCTGAACCTCAAATTAAAATGAAGCTTTGATGACCTCATCTATGGCGGACTCCTCTATTAGCCGAGGGGCATCTGAGGAGAGGATTCCATGTGTAGCCATGACAAAGATCTTGTAAGCGCCTCTTTCTTTCAGAGTTTCGGCTGCTGCTACAAAACTGTCAACATCGTCAATGATGTCATCCTTTAAAAAAATCACACACATAAACGGAATAGAAGATTCTGCTAACAAAAGCACATACCCCAAGCCTATCCCCCCCCTCTCCCCCCAAACAACAAAATATTCATTACTTCACCCCACTTTCAACTCTATCGTTTCACCCTCAAGTAAACTCACAACCAAACTTAAATGTCCCTAACTACCAAAACACATAATTACACTACTAACCCCAAACTCCCCCCCCCTTTTCCCCCCTCCCCACCTCTCACAAAACCACATCCATTTCCCACCCACTTTCCTTCCTCCCACCTCTACTCCCTGGAGTTTGTGGTGAGTATGAGAGCAGATAATAGGGAATAGGACGGAAAACAATAAATCAGACTGAGTGAGCTCTCTGAGATGAGATTCTTACATGGTATCTCTAGGCTTGGATGGATGGCGCCGATGTTTTTGACAGTGGGAGGGGAATGACGTCCATCCACCAGGTCAGATTCAGCATCCTGGGCTTCACCGTGGATCACAGCGATGCCCAGCCGCAACCTTTCAGCAAACGACTGGGCCCTGTGCCAGAAAAAGGAGAAAGAAAAAGGAAAGAAAAAAAAAAAGAACTTATTTTCAGTGTTTTTGCCATGTGGCTCCATGGAACTGTTTTGACACCCACAACCCCACATCAATCTGGTTGCACAATCAAAATTAGAGAACTAACCCGAACTAGGACATTAGTGAGAGCATCTGACAAAGGTCATTTAAGATGCTGTGTATCTGTATACATCTGCATTCTGCTGAAAACGTTACTCTAAATCCTGTTAATCAGAGAGGAAGGAGCAGTTCCAAGTAATCAGTGGTTCTCAACTGTTCCGAGGCACACCTTTGTCCAAGACAGTTTTCAAAAGCCTTCAATATCTAATCTGTTTTAGTTTTTTCTTTTTTGTAACACTTTACAATAATGTTTCATGGTTAACAGTAGATAACTAATTAATAGCATTGAAAAAAATTATAAAGGCTTTATTCATCTTAGTTAAAGGGGTCATATTATTTTGTGTATTTGGTGTAACAGAATATGTTGACATGCTTTAATGTTCAAACAACCCATTGTTTTTCAAAACTGTCCTTATTGGAGCGTCCTCTATGCCCCGCCCTCTCTCAAACGCTTCATTTTCTACAAAGTCCCTCCTTACGACAAGCGCAGTCTGCTCTGATTGGCCAGCTGACCCAGTGCATTGTGATTGGTAAAGACAGTAAATAATGTCATTAGTTTTACCATCAGTTCACGCCGATTTACGGGGTGTAGTACACGTAGTCCCCAGTCATGACTCGCGCATCTAGATCGTCTCAGCTGCGGTTACGACAGCGACTCCCACTGTGATGTGCTGATTGTGTCTCTTTCCTCCCCCCTTCACACACCCGCAAACTCCGCCTTGAACGGTCCAATGAACTACTTAACCTAATAACAAACAGTAGGCGTGAGTCTTAGAGTATTGTTTTGTAGACGAATAAGTAGGTCTTAGAAAGTCACTGTACGGGGTCGTGTTCTCTATCGGTGTCGCATACACCGGCTGATATACGGTTCATCCATAAAATACATTGCTGTTTTTGTAAGTAATCTTAAAGATTCCTAAATTTATCTACTTTCGGGAAGGCCAAATAAAGTGCGTTTGCTTTCGCCTAGAAACACACAGGTTCTCCCTGACATGGCTGCTTCAACACTCACTGCGGTTACTGAAACCACGGTTCTTTCTTTGCGTGCATATTTGGGCGGCATTATGCAAATATTCCACATAGTGACCTAGATATGTGGAGCGTGTTCGACCGGACGGCCGGCGGAGATTAGGGTCGTGGAGACAGACGAGACGAACGGACGAGTCTTAATTGGATAAAGAATATTATCTCTTTGTTTGAGAGACTTAAGTCTTTGCAATTGTCAGGGATGTCTATCACCAAACAGTTGTAACACTACAAAGAGAAGAAAACTGGAAATCACCTCATATGACCCCTTTAAAATGTGATGATTTCAACATTTACTAATACATGATTCAAATCAAATGTTATATCTATTAAAGGGGTCATATGATGCTTTTTAAAGATTATTATTTTGTGTATTTGGTATAACAGAATGTGTTGACATGCTTTCATGTTCAAAAAACATTATTTTTCAAATTCTGTACATTATTGTAGGTCCTCTATGTTCCGCCTCTCTCAAAACGCTTTGTTTTCTACAAAGTCCCACCTTCCGACAAGCGCAGCCTGCTCTGATTGGCCAGCTGACCAAGTGCATTGTGATTGGCCAAACACCGCAAGCACTCGTCGAAATGTTACAGCCCCTTATCATAATCGCGAGCTTCATCTTTCTAAATAAATGTAATGACAGAGCCCGAAAGGGGAACAGAGTAGCGTGATAGACACAGTGAGGAAGCTGGTATGTGTTTGTGATGTGACACACCACACACACACACACACTCTCACTCTCACGCTCTCTGATTCAGAAGTGCCAGATTGTCATAGCTAAGTCAGAATTACCTCCTCTCCTATGTTCACAAAACGGTCGTCCATAAAATGCATTGCTGTTAATATTCCTAAAGCTGTTCTGTTGTAAGTAACTCTAAGATCCTAAAGACTGTCTTTTTGTAAATAAATCTTGATTCCTAATTGCATCTACTTCCGGGAGGCCAAATAAAGTGCTTTTGTTTTCGACTAGAAACACACAGCGTCTCCCTGACAGGCTGCATCAACACTAACTGCGGTTACCGAACGGTGTACTGAACGATTCCTACTAGGTGTTCGGAAAAACACATTATTTTTCACAATTTTACCTTTTACAACACTCTCTCCCCAGTCTGGCATGAACGGCTCGATTAGTTCCTGTATCAAATGAAGGCCCGGTTTCTGAAATACGAAATGTGCTGTGATTGTTAGCTGGGCCAGTGTGTGCTGTGAATGGCAGCACTCGGCATCTGGTCGGGAAATGTCACGCCCCTTACCATAGCCGCCTGCTACTTCAGGTAAATATGCGTCAAAGTAATCAATTTGAGTGCGATAAAACCCGGAGGATTGTAACCACTCTAAGTTCTTCTGCCTTGGGAAAGCTAGTGTGTCTCCGGCATAGTGATAACACTCGTTGTCTTCTGTAGTGCAGCTCAACCAGGTCTCGTCTTATTTGTCGATATTTGTGATATCACAAATCTCAGAAAATGTGTTGTAGCCCAAACGAGTCGTTCGTTGTAGTTTTTGAAAAGTGATTCTGTTAAATAAAATATCTACTTTTGAAATCGACTTTGAGCTGTGTAACTTTGCAGATCTTTTTTATGCACAAACAGCAAAATTACAGACTAACTAAAGTTGAAAAAAGTGAAAAATCATACTTCGGACCCTTTAAAATAATAAAATTTGTTGCTTTGCAGCCGTGAAGGAAGACTGACAGGTTTTTTTGCTTCTCCGCTGTATCGTACTGGACTTCTAACAACCATATTTCAAAGGGGGGGGGGGGGGGTTGGGGGGGATCTTTCTCTACCATGTTTAACCATAAGAAACGGAATACTGACAGTTGGAAGCATCTAAAAGCTCACATCAACATCAAGTATCAACATCTCTCACCATCTCTCACCAACTCAACATCATGTTTACACAGCGCCACCCAATGCATACAGAGATTTCGGTGAGGAATTTGGTGGGAAGGGATAATAGGTCAAGTTGCAAAGGTATTTTAATATTATATTCTCACTACAGAATGGACACTTGACTAGTCAATCATTCCTTCAAGTATCTATTCCTTAGGTCTGTGGATCGTTTACTACTTTTGTTTTAGTCAACATAGCTAAACTACTGACATGTAGGGCTGCACAATTAATCAAAATTAAACCGCAAAGGCGATAAATCGCGATTAGGAAGAAGCTGCGATTGTCATGCATATCTTACAGTGAAGCACAGTTCTGTGATCAGCAGTAAATCTCCATCCGAAGGCCAGAGGGCGCTCTCGTGCGGAAACTACAAATACACCTGGCAGAAGAAACCCAGGAAACGCCCTACTAGGTTGGCTGACTACACAGAAGATAACTGCTTTTCATGAGTCAACGGACTAATAACACACAACTATGACAATATATGGTGTATCGGAGTTCGTCTTATAATTTATATTATGATAAAGTATATAATAATGCAATGCTAATCGACATAGCCTTTATCGCTGCTCAGTATTCTATGAAATATGTTACGTGCCTTATTCTGTGTAAGAAGCCACATCATCTCACAGGAGGATTTATTTCAAACACTCGACTGACTTTATGAAGTGAGTTTGGAGTAAAAACATGTTATTAAATGTGGTATTTTCACGTGCTTTCAGATAGAGCAGCATTTACTACACAGAGCCGTAGTTCACTGACAAGCTACGCAAACAGCTTTCATGATCACAGAACAATTTCATTATCACGCGATTTTGTGTAGCTTGTCAGTGAACTACGGCTCTGTGTAGTAAATGCTGCTCCATCTGAAAGTACGTGCTGGAGATTTACTACTAATCACAGAACCAGCTTTACTGATGAGATGCGCATGACAATCACATTTGATTAATCGTGAAAGCCCTACTGACATGACACGCAAAAGTAAGATTTGATTTCACCTTTTGGCTGATGCTGGAGATTTGGCCACAATTACAGCATTTCTGTAGTCAGGAATCTGTATACAGAAAAAAATTTATTAATTAAAAAAAAATAAATGCACACAATTTAAAATTCTTAAATAAGAGGTAGGCATATACACTTATATAACACACACTCACAGTTCATTACTAACTAATGCAGATGGCCTTCCATCAGAGCAAGAAAGAAAATGATCATGAATAAAAAATGAATGCATAATCTTGAGTGGAGGAATTTATGCAGAGATATATCAACGTCAGTTAAATCTAGTTTCTGTCCTGCTTTCTATTTTTTAACAAACGTAATTGGTGACATTCATGAAGTGAAGCATAGACTGCCTTATAATTCAAACTGAAAGCTTTGAGAAGACAAACAGGAAGAAAACTGTCAACAGGAAATCCAGATCTTATGCAAATTAGATCCACACATGCGTTATGCAAAGACCTACTTCTTCCTGGATGTACTGCAGCAGGAATGGTGAGGCCCGGAGATTGTCCACTGGAATGTTGAAGAAACCCTGGATTTCCTTTTGATGCAAATCCATAGTAATGAGATGAGTCAGACCTGCTCAAAGCCACAATGAACAGAACCACCAGACAAAACAAACGAGTTGGAGGACTATAATTGGACAATATCCTTATAAACCAAAAATGAAGGGACGATTAAGTCTTGGATGGACTCATTTACCTGCTTTACACATCATTGAGGCAAGTAGTTTAGAGACGATGGAGCCTCTCTTCCTCATTTTGCACTGTTTGCTGTAGGGGAAATAGGGAATGACGCCGATGATGTTTCGGGCACAGGATGTCCTGCAGGCATACACCATAATGAGCAGCTCCATGATGGTGGTGTTAACATCCCTGCAGATGAAGAAGAAGAACAGTTTTAAAGACTTAAAACCTAATTTGCATACATGGAGATTTGCGCATTTAACATCAGTATTAATGTCAAACTGAGGGTTAATTTGCCTGATTTGCATAATTCTGCATATTGGCTTCTAGGGATTTGAGCTATCAAGTAAAGCAGGTCTCTAGAAGCAAAAAAGATGATTTTGGAAATAAAATTAAACCCCCCCCCAAAAATAATGATTATGGCTCCAATGTCACTCAAACAAAGTTTCCCATTTAATCAATTTTACTTTACAATAAAACAACAATTTTTAGAATGCCATTATTCATTTATTACAGAAAACTGTTATTACAAACAACATCATTCTGCTGTGAACATAAATCTAAATTACATTGTTATTGTTATGTCTTATTTGCAAATTGAAGTGCTTTTACATAACAAGAGGAATTAATTACCTGTGACGTTCCAAATGTAGGCTATATGACTTACTTTCTTCAGATGAACACAAAGAAAGATTTTTAGAAAAATAATCCATCTCTATGAGCCCATATAATGCAAGTCTATGGGATGGCCAAAGTTGATGCTTTAAACCACACAAAATGAACAAATCTGTAATCCATATGAATCAGTTGCGAAACGATAGGTGTACGTAAGAAAAATACTAATATTTCAAACTTTTAACTATAAGTTGTTGCTTTTGGCGGTCATATGAGTTCATGATTGAACGTATGGGTTAGCATCGTGTTCTCTTTGTGTGTTTTTGAAGCGTTAACTTTGAGGGACCCTTACACCTGCACTATATAAAAATCTTTATTTGTGTTCATTTGAAGAAAGAAAGTCAAATATATCTGGAACGGCATGAGGGTAAGTAAACGATGAGAATTTTCCTTTTGGAATAGAGTATCCCTTTAAGGCTTACTTGGACACAGTTTGGATGATGAAAACATCTTTGCTGCGCACAGACTCTTCAATTTGGACCCGTGTTTCTGTGGGAAAAGAAATGTTACTTTCATTGTTTCTTTGGTCCACAGTAAACATTTCACTTTACAGAACAGATTGGCTATTTAAAAGTTTGCACAAGGACGTAACGGTGCATGGAATGCTGGGAGAATTCCATCAGAGTGTCTGCATGTGGGAGTGCAAGCGTATCTCCATTTCAGAATACCCGAGCATGACCCAAAACAAAGACTGTCAGTTTAATTAGTCAACAGTAGCTCAGATCGCCAATCTGTTTTGTCTGCTCTCTCCAGCATGGCATGCCAAGAATGAACAACCGCTACAGCAGAGGTCACAGCCATCGCTGGTGAAGATTAAAAGATACACAGATATTTATAATGGAAAGTGGAAAAGAAAATAGGCCTTTACCTCTGTTAGCTTCTTGATAGACCTGCACCTTTCCAAGCTCCACACCCAACCGCCTGCACAAGAACATAAGTTCAAAGCAATATGATGCAATATAACAGGTTAAAAATACACAAGAGAAATCTTTCATATTTGACACACAAGTTACAAGACGTAAATATCAGTTGTCCCAAATCATATTTCACCACAAAATCTAAAGACAAAAATAAGAAATGTAATTTACATAAAGAAAAAGGTAAGACCAATTATTTTACGTAATAACTTATATTTTTAATTAAAATAATAGTAATTACTTTTGTTCTCTATTCTGTCAGCTTAAAACCACGGCGTTTTGCAGACAAGAAAAAGTCAAAGTCTGTTAAACCGTACTGTCACTCACATTTGTGAACATAGACGTGAAAGTGCACGATCCAAACATACATTTTTATAATTCATGAACGAAAACAATTTGTAACATGATATTGATGTACCATCTTCATGGTATTGCAATTTAAAATGGGTTTCAAAGGATGAATTCTGAGATTTAAAGTTATCAATCGATATATCATTTCTGATGATTTCTAAAATGTGATAGAGAAAAAGGCAACAAAGAAAACTTTTTTTTGACAAAGGTCAGAACTCATGTTACGATGTAGATTTTTGAGGTGCACACACTTGTCAAAAATGTATCTATTACTTTCCCTACATAATTTTTAACAAAAACATTGGCAAAATATCTATTTAGGAGTCTTAGACCTAGGGCTGTCATGATTATGATATATGGCTGACGATTAATTGTCTAAAAAGTGTCACGTTATTGCGATTAATTGTCTGTTTTAGGGCTTTGCCGATTATCACGATTAATTGTCTGATTTTTATGGCTTTCATTATATAATTGACTAATTGAAGTGTTCAGTAAATAATTATGATGTTATCTTTTAATATTTTTTGAGTTATTATTTTGCAGTGTAAGATTACATAGAGTATTCCAAATTCTAAGAAGAATCGGACAATACGATCCAAACCAGCGCTATTGTTTCTACACAACTACACCCATAACAATACTGTTTGTTTGTGGAATATGCTCACTCTTTTAAACCCTTTGTTAAAAGCAATTCCACTAAATACTCACTTCCTCATTACAGAGAAAAACTACATTTGAATAAAAATATATAAGCTATGAAATTAAACTAGCCGACTGTATAATTTAGCAACAAAAACAATATATTGGAAAGAAAAATCTTTGGTGCACATTTATACAATTTAAATGCTATTGTTTGTTTATTCTGTTAACTATTTGCATTCTCACAAAATACATTCATGAACATAAGATAGAAATCATGAGAAAAAGAAAGGCTTCTAATAATCTTTCTGTTTGTGATAATTCCTTCCTTAAACTTAAAAGTATTATAATAAGAATATATAATCTTGAAGAGAGTTTTATGCTGACTGTCATAACTGAACGTGACGTGCTGTTTGAATGCTGAGCGGAGAATGACTGACAGCTGCAGCAGAAGGAAGATGAGTTTCTGTAAACCTAAATTCTGTCCCTCACATTAAGATATGGAATGGCTTCAGATGATACAGCAGGGCTCCAGACTGCGACCATTCTTTCTGCCTGTGCGAATACATTTTGTGTGCAGTTTCACTGGCGCGACCACCACGTTGGTCAACTCATAAGCGCTGCAATTTCTGTTGCATATGAGAAACATCAAACGGCAAACGAAACTGAAAGCATAACGAAACAGCGCTTAGAGAGTATACTCGCCGCATCGGCACAGAGCTAGAAGCTGCGCGCAGCAAAAATGACGCACATACTGAGGAAACGATGGATGGTTTTCAAGTGAAAGTCAAGTAAAAGACCGCTTCTTAAACCAGAAAAGGTGAACATGTTGGTATTCTTGTGGGGAAAAAACATGCAAGCACCGTCACCGTCAGCAAGTATAGTTTTACTTTTCTTTTTGTTTTCAAAAATCTTATCTTTGCTGTTTACCTCACATTACGCTATGGAGGCTTTCTTTTATTTATTTATTTGATTCCTCAGTGTTTGCTAAACGTGCTGTAATTTATTAGTCGGTATATAATACAGCATGTGGTGTGTGCCATGCCTCATCTTATTCGTTCTTACTGGTTTATTGTTGTTGTGCTTTTTAATTAAGAATAACAATGAATCCATCGTTTGTTTTAGTCTTAAAAAAATGAAAGGTGTGTAGATGTAAGCAAAACAGTGACAACAAGACCGCGAATTCGAAAGTGAAAGCATCGGAAGCCCGTGGCTTAACACAGCAAAAGAGAAAGAAACTCCCATTCACAATTGAAATCACAAATAATACTACTGATGAAAAAGAATGGGTTGAACGTTAACCCTTACTTCAATATAAACTTAACCATGATAAAAGTTAATCAGCATGCACTGAATAATCCCATGTAGAGCAAAAAAAAATATAAAAAAACAGATGCAACAGCTGAGAAAGTGTGCTCCTGCCACCAGCTGAGAAAGTGTGCTCCTGCGACCAGCTGAGAAAGTTAGTTGCAAAAGAGCGACCAGTGGGAAGAATGAGTCTGGAGCCATGGATCGGGGCCTATACAGTGCATGAAAAGAAATTCTGTTTCTTTTGGTGTATGACTCCCCCTTGTCTCGTATAAAAGACACAATAATCGCGGTTGGTTAGATCAAATAATCGCGATTAAACGGTTAATTAATTATCGCGACAGGCCTACTTATAGACCTTTCCAACGATATATAGTTTGTCATGATTAGATTAGGATTTAATTGCAATATAGTGAAGTAAACTTAGGTGTCCCACAGAGGGGACGGGTGACAGTTAAAGGGTTAAAAACGTCATAATTTAAAATGGTAGTGTACATAATTTGAATGGTAGTATACTTGCACTTACTTGCTTTGTTGTTACCTAGCACTCAAAAGAATACAGTTGTTCTAGCTCAGATTTGCTCAGTTGGAGAATGAATGTCTTTCCACTCTTTCCTAACTACCCAATATAACTGGCATGTTATACTGGACCTCCAGCAGCAACTTACTCGGCTATCCTCCTCCCCAGCTCTCTGCTGGAGGGGTTGGAGTTGGCCGTGAAGATGACCAGGCCTTCTTTGGCGGCACTCATGTCCTGTGGTTTGGTGTCTACCTCTAGGGACTCAGGCAGTGGCTCCCTGGGCACCCAGGCACTGCTGAGCCCTTCCTATCAACAGGACCACAGAAACACTGTTAGGGTTAGTTTAACACCAGACACTTCCTGCAAGGACAAGGGGAAGATGGCATGTTTACACACACACGAATCAACCAAGACTCGATGAGAAATGTGTTCGTGTGTGCAGACAGGCACGGATGACTAACTGCTGACACACAACTGCAACAGCGTTAAAGCGGCTTCCGAGTCTGCGCGCTCGTGAATCATCATGATTCGTGACTGATGCACTTAACCAGTCTGTCACGACAGAACACTATGAATTAATAACTCCAGATCCACAGCACACTGAGGACTCACAGAAAACACGACTGAGGTTAAACTGTCCCGTGAATGGCCAAATGTATGCAAAAACACAATTATTACGCTAAAAAGTTTACCCATTGCATTTGTATTGCTGCTAAGCTAACTGCCAATAAAAATGGGAAAGATGAATACAGCTACATTCATGTCAACGTAAGATAATTTGTGTTGTGGGTTTGATTTCGTAAACTAAGAATATTGCCAATTCTCACCAGTTTGATCTTTTAATCGATTCCTTCGCGTGGTTTACTGTATCACTTTCAAACGTGAACTGTGCTAGTATCCTCTAGAAATACCCAAGATGGCCACCAGACACACAGCTTTTCAAAATAAAAGTCACCATTAAATTAATTTTAAAACATTACAAACTGATCTATGGTTGTTGACCTGTTTTTTTTCTGGAATGAACAATGAATTGAACGAAGGAGTGACCACTTGTGAAAAATAAGTACACTTCAGCATACTTTTGAAAAGGGTACTAGTTACAGAAATAATTTATTTTAAAAGAATTGTTTTTCGGGACCTTAACACTGCCTTTAATTGGGCAAATATTGATGAAAATGTGATTAAGTTTAAGATACTACTATAGTCTTAATGCAGCTACTATACCACACTTTAGAGTGGCCTTTTGACTCAAGTATAATCTTTGTGTAAAATTAATCCATAATTACTTGTCTTTTAAATCTGGTTAAATTTTTTTGCCAAAAAAATAATATATTTACTTTACGTAAAACTTTATGAAACTTTAGACATGTAATTATAAAGGTGCAACGGGTTTTAGAAGGTCATCCAATTGTGTTGTGACATTAGGACCACACATAGTCACTAAAGGCATCAATATGTAAGATTTAATGTTTTTTAAATATCCAAACACCACTAGAACATGTTATATATTTTACTGACTTGTGACTTACCTTATCCCAATATTTAAAGAAGTTTTAAATCCAGAGAAATAGCAATTTACTAGTGACACGACCGTGTCCATATGCCATGTGTGTGGCCGCCTGCCAATGACGTCATAACCACCATGCGATTTCCGGTTTTTTGTTTGTATAAAACATGGACCCCGCACAATTGCCTATTAATCATGTTTGTGTTGATGAATAGCCGGTGACGACCGGCAACAGAGTAAGCGATTACTGACCAACTTTCAAATGTATCTATTATGATAAAACAGCGCTGCTTTTTCCCCCCACATACGCACGACCGGAAGCAGCGGATGCGTTCGACTGTGGCATAATAAAAGCGCCGCTGCTTTCGAGCCATATGTTCACGCTTGTTCAGGACGGACCGTGCTCGTTGCGCTTTGTGATGGTGTAGAGCCCGTGCACGGGCCTCAAATTTAGGCCCTACGCCTGGCCTGTGTCTGACGCTTATCAGAATTAAGCGCCTAAGCCGGCGTCCGTTTTTTTTCCCTGATACTGCCCAACACAGCTTCTACTACCAGTTTCAGCAATTAAATAGTTCAGGTTGGTGGATAGTGTAATACAAATGTCTATTATATTATGCATTTTGTTTTTAAAAAATCTTTGACATTTTTTGTTGCAATCTCGGTTTTTGTTTATTTTTTAAAGTACCACCAAGCGAGACCAAGGCAGAGCATTAACCTAACATAGTATGTTTGTATCATTTAGCCTTCTCAAATCATCGAGTGGGAATTGCCTAAACAGAAATCTTAACCGTTTCAAGTCAATACCAAGTGTTTCTCAAACTTTAAAACCTAGATAAATGTACCGTATAGTCCCAATTATGGCGTAGACCTCTGTGCAGGACGTAAGATCGCCAGCGAGAATCACTTGCATTTTTTTTCAGTGGGATAAGCGGGTCTTTTTTGCTCATAAAGTTAAGAGTAATACATCATTCGTAGCTGTAAAGGTTCTATTTTTATTTGTGTGCACTCACAATTTCAACAAAACGTTGTGCTTTTATAAAAAAAATAAAAATAAACGGTTTCTGCCGTCTCTGTCTTGAACAGGAGCGCTTCACAAAAATGAAACGAAACTCAGCGAATACAGCCTGACAGACAGTGATAATAGATCTATAAGAAGCTTTTAAATTACTGACTTACACTAAAGTTAACAATCAAACATCTAGCCGTAAATAATCATATCCATGGAAAGATCATCTCTGTGGGGATTAAGACGACAACTCCCATGATTCCACACACAGTCACGGCATCATCAAACTACGCCTTTTTCTATTTGTTTATTTTGAATATGCGACCTCTAGCGGCGAAAATTACATATTGGTCCTTTAATGTTGATTTTTTTATTTAATATTATTTACTTACCTTGTATTTCCCTTATATTATTCCTTGAGAAGTTGAGTCTATTGTACCGAATTGCAATGAATCAAGCTGAGGATATGCCGCCTGATTTGAATGAGGGAGCACCAGAGGCCAGCAAGCTCACGGTTCTGAGTCTGCTTGCTAAAACCAAGTGTATATGTTCAAAAGCAATGGGTGAAGAGCCGTGCATCTGGTGTCCCCAGGGTAGCCACAACGAGAAATTACACTGTCTTTTTATAAAGTGAGAAGACGCAACATTTCAGGCACTGAGTTAGTAATTGATATCCATTAGGGGGTCATGTAAAGTCACAAATCATAACCGTTAAAAATATTTTAATACTGGAAGAGAAAGAATCGTTCAAGGAAACGATACACATATAATTCCAGGATTTTTGAGTTACAAAGACGATAAAAGGAAACAAATTAAAACAGATGAATAGCAATTTGTTTCTTGTTTGGTTAATCATGGTGCAATAACCATTTTATTAGAGCAGGTCAGAGTTTCCCCGTAGGTTTAAATATCACCGAAGCGTCACGCCGTTAGTACGATACAGGCAGAGTGTGGTAAATATTGAAGTCAATGGTAGTTAGTTTACTGTACTTTGATTATCTTTTGTTTCTGGGATACTTTGTAGTTGTACTGAGGTATCAAAGATATTTAGCAACTTTTACTGTGGCTTCTCTTGACTTCACTACATTTTTGCATGAGTAATCTGAACTCTTTACTTCACTACATTTTTAAATGAGTGTTGCAGTTACACATTACGTTTTGCATGGATCTAGCTTTTTCTGCAGCAGTTTATTTTTGCTACAAAAGACGTGATATTGCCTATTACTGAAAGTACTGCATCTTCTGCGTTTTTGCCCTTACTCACCCAAACTTTTCAAGAAGGCTACTTTATGTGAATGTGAGTTTCTTAGCAAGTATTTGTGAATCACAGGTTTTTTATATATGAGGACATGACTACAGCTGGCAATGAGGCCCAAACCAGCACAGCCTGGTAAAAAGAAGGCTTCGGCTTTTTAATTTTACCTAACATTATTTTAGTTATCCATTATACTGAAGAGACCTTTGTGAAAGATATTGTTTGTTTTGTAATTTTGAGGTGTTCAATTTTATTTTGATTTTAGAAAATAAACTTGATTGCTCTCCTCACAAATCAACTCTTTCTTGTTTTTTTTTCATGCTCTCTGTGCCTTGCCCTGGACGTTTATGTCACGAGTCTCCGGCCTCTCGTGTTTTTGTAGTCAGTTTGTAGTCCGACATTGGTGATCATGTTTCCCCCAAAATTGTTATCTCCCCAGTGGGGTTTCTTTCTTGTAGCTGTTAGCCCCTTGTATATATAAGGCCCTTAGTTTTTATTTAGAGTCTTGTGAGATGTGTTTAATGTAATGGTTGTCCCTGTTTTGCCATCATTCTGTTCTTTGTTCCCTTGGTTTTAGCTGATTGTTTGTTCTGTTGTTTTCACTGAAATACAAGGACATAGAATCCTTGCCTCTGCCCCGGTAGTTTTCCCGCAGCTCTCCACAATGTTACAGTTTTTTCACTGCATGTCTCTTGACTAGTACAACTCTTTGATCCTATATTATATAAGTAAAAATACTTAAGTACTGTTTAAAATCAGATCCTCTAGATTTTACGCATTTTTTGTGGATTGGGGTGATTGTAACTTGTAGGATGGGAGTGTTAATATTACCACTGTAGGATCTGTACTTTTACTCAAGTATGGTTTTTAGGTACTCTTTACACCTCTGCATTATGAGCCATCATTGACACCGAGACCGCAGGAATTCCTATTTGCGATATATCGATTTGCGGCTGGGTAATTTTAGCAAATACTAGTGGGAGTGTGCTCACTTGTGTGTGTGTGTGTGTGTGCGCGCCTGTGCATGATACAGAGAGCGCGACCATAACGTAGAGACCGAAATGAAATGCCGTCGTGTAAATAAGATAAAAAGCATAAGGGCGGTGTAGTGTGCCTAATAAAGACATCTAGTAGGAAGGTAACTTTAAATGACTTCTGTTGTGATCTGGCGCTATAGAGAAAATATAATTAAATAAAATTAACTCGACCTTCAAGGGGGGACGGGCCACCCCCCTAATATAATGCCAGGGGAATCACCGACAGTCAGTAGGTCAAATATCAGTCAGATCAATCAAACCATTATTCATTTAAATCGGAACATATTAGTCCAAATGGAATATATTAGATATTTTAAAAACATAAATTAATCTTTATCTTGCACAAACACACATTCTCATTTGCTCATAAAGAGCAGAAATAATGGTGAACGGGGAAGGCGGCAGCTGCAGAAAGAGCGATTCCCAGACTGTCCCCTACGCTTGCTGCAGCCATGGCAAACTCTCTTTCGCGCTTAGCGGTCTGTCCAGAAACACAGCATAAGAAAATGCATTAGAGACCACTGACTGGTACACGCTGATCTAAATCAAATGAACAAATGGCTTGAATGAGGTTCACATACCTCCTCGCGGATGAAAAAGAAGGTATTTACATAGGCTGCTCCTCCCAAAAGACCCTCATAGAGAACAATAAAGAAAACCACCCATGGGTTTGGCAAGAACTGGTAGTATACAGCGAACCCCAACAGAACAGCATTCAAACACTGAGAGAGAAAGAGTAATACAGGTCATGAAGAGTTCTTTACTATTGTGTTATATTTACGGTTTCATATGCATGCATTAGTTTATGTACTGTCTTGTACTTCAGCTCCAGATCTCACCTGTAAGAGAGACATGAGGAAAATTTTCCTGATCTTAAAACAGACGAGAGACGTGCGGGAAGCAAACACACCAACCTGGTAAATTGTCTGATACCTGCAGAGGAGAGACAATGAAGCACAACTGATAATGTTGAGGTGAAGAATCCCAAGACTACAACTTTTACCAAGTGGATTTGGGATGTTCTCTTAAAGGGATAGTTCACGGCGAAATAAAGATTCTGTCATCATTTGCTCAATCTCATCACATTTCAAACCTAATAGACATAATAAGACATAAAAGATATTTGGAGAAATTTGGTTTCCAACATTCTTCAAAATATCTTATGGTCGCACATAAACTGAAAAGTCTTCAAGGTTGGTGATCGGAAAAGGACATGAGGGTAAGAAAATGATGACAGAATTTCCCTTTAAAAAAGGTGAAAAAAATAATGAGGCTTGGGGTCTCTTTAAGCAATATGTTAAGAAACATCTTTTATTATCCAACCCTGACTGATCCTCTTCTCCTGCATTATTTATTTTTTTCTCTCATAAAGAATTATGGCTATTTTACTAAGCCACAACTGCATAATTGTACCTTATTTTATCCCTTCAATAACTGTTTATTTAGTTCATCTTTATGTATCTATATTTTGTTTTCTTTCTTGTGTATTTGTGGATGATTTCTACATTTATTTTTCTTTTAATGCCTCTGTCAAACTTAAATAAGGTTAAAAAAGTAATAAATTAAGAGATCTTCAGACTGTTGTTTGAGTAAAAACCACTAAATAATATACACTGCCTTTCAAAAGTTTGGGTTCAGTTTTTTTTTATTTTTCAGCTTGTGGGTGATACCAGTAGAAGAGACTTAAACAATCTTACTGAACCCGCAAACTGTTAAATCGTAGTTGTCATTTAAAGGTCAGAAGAAAGTCGGACGGATACTGAGTCCTTACCAGCGCCGTACTGGTTACTATGGTGTGAAGCCTGGAGTCCGGCAGTAGAGCAGCTCCCACTAATATAGCTAGATGGAATGGATAGACATAGTATATTTAGTGATCACAGATTGTTCTGCATGTCTCAGGTCTCGCATCTTTCATGACTTTAGTAAAAACTAGGACTGTAGAAAACACTCACCAGTCCCTGGTTAATAAAATACTCAGCAAAGTAAACACAACCAAAGAGGTAAAAGACACTTCAAGCAGCCCTGAAAGAGATCACATGGGTAGGAACTAAAATACTCATACTCAGAGGAAGTGCATTTTTTGACTGCAGCACAACATTACAGACACCAAAACAACAAGTACCACACACAGCCATTGTCCGATCCTACATGACCCACCCACGAGCATATCTCAACGTTTAATTCTCACCAAGTAATATCTATTAAAAAAAAAGATTTTTTACATCAAAAGATGTGAACAAGCATTTCTGTGATGTTCAGGATGGCTAGCACAAGGTATGTTATTGTAACTAAGGAACTAGGACACATGATATGGAATATTACACATTTTATCTCAGTACCTCTATACAATTATGCTACTAAAATATGATTATAATTTTTGGAGAAAACATGATCTTGTGGCAAATATGGCTGTCGTAAAGATTAATACTAAAATAGCATGGTCCTGACCAACAGAGTGCCTGCATTCATCCCGATAGGTGCCTGAGGTTTGTGAATAAATAAATAATATCTAAAACAATAATAATAATAAAAAATTACTTAGTGCACCTTTAAATTTCATTAAACATTTATTGACCAAAGCAGACGCAATGTCATTTAAGCAGACAAGAAACACCAAACTAAGGACCATATACAAGCACACAGTAGGTCTAACCTTCATGATATACATTTTGTCTGTGAAGGTCAGGGGTCTGAGGTGCTTGTCCCCTGTCAGAAAGAAGAAAGCATGGCCAGTACAGCTATATGAATGGCTTATCATACACAATATCATGAGCATGAAAAGCTGCAACAATACAAGCAACGAGTTCCTAACTGTACACACCTTGTTCTTCTTGAGTTGTCTCAGAATCCTCATCTGTATCAGTCTCTTCTTCAATTAAAGGACGTCTCTCCTGGGAGTTCACCACTCTGGAAGGACTGTGAACATCCTCGCGGCGTCTCCACTGTGGAAATGAGGATGGGAACTCCAGGAGAAAGAAATAGCTAAAAGAAATCATAAGAGGAAAATATATGTTTATGCAGTGGATCTGGTTAACAGGTACAAGCCAGAGAGTTGAGAAAGTTCTGCTGACCTAACAGCCAAAATAACAGGCACAACCAGCATGATCCATAACGTAACCTGGGGGGTCAGACCAGCCTGTGTAAATGCAGAGTAGAGGAAAGCTCCAGCTACTCCTGCTGCCCCCGTGCCAGACCCCCAGCCACTTAACACATTCCTTAAAGAGACAGAAACACAGATGCACAGTACAGATAAACAGCAAGTAAAAAGAGAGATCTGCACGGGTAGAAAGGGAAGAAAAGGTGGGGAGGCAGAGGGACTCACGGACCGGCCGTAGTTTAACAGAGAACTTCCGTCCAAGCCGCCGATCTGCAGCACTGAGGGTCACAGCACTGCAAGGAAAGTAAAATCGCAAGGGCTTACGACGTTTGGACTAAGGGGGGAGGAGACAAGATGTCAGAGGATTGCGGGTGCTAGGCGTGATGCGAGAAAGCACTATTTACGCTCACAAAAAAACTGAGGACAGGAGGGGCGGGCTGGTTTGTATCTATGCTGTATTTACGAGGGGGGCTCTTATGTACGTCATCAGCAGGCCGGTAGGCATTGTTTGACCAAAATTATATGCAGTAAACGAAGGGTACATATTCGCCATTGACAAAAATTAGTTACACAAATATTATTACAGATTTAAATAACTGTTGTCTTCTGTTAATTGAATGTCTTAATTAATTTATTATTGTGATAGTAAAGCGGATATTCCAGCATCCATTGTTACAGTCTTCAGTCATCCATGTACATTACCTCCTTCAGAATCAATTCTATATACTGATTTTTTTTTTGACTCGAAATTTGTACTTGCGCAGAATAGAAAGTATCAAAAACAACAGCAGTATTATCAAAAGAGAAAATGCTTTTCTAGCACATTAAAAGAGTAAATCCGTTACTAGCCAATTTGCATGTGACTGTTGACATCGACCAATATTAATCACATACCTGTGACAGATAAAACCTGGGAACACCAGTTTACATACAGTTCATTAATGTAACATGAGCGGGCGTTGTGCGACTTACACACCGTTATTATCTTTTGTTAATGTTAAATGTATCAACATTACGCGTACTAACATATTACCATCTTGTAACGTTAGTTAAGCAGGGTTTTGGAACTAAAACATGAACTAACACGACAACTGTTATGGGTTTGTACACATAGAACTACGACGTAAGCGTAGAGGTATAGTAATACAGATAGCTCCACCAACAACTGCGGTAATGTGCTACATTGTAATTTCAAATGTATAGATTTCAGATACCTTAATATAACTTTTAACTATGAACCTTTTTGGAAGTGTTCCAAAACATTAATTAAGAAATCGTACAGACCCATACTGTTATGAACGGTCATGTGCATACATTGTGATAAGTGCGAACAACACACTAAATAAACACACATTTTCGTGCCCGGCATAAAATACATAAATTTCACAAAATGTGAGTATTCAACAAAGCACACTAGAAAAATATTGCATCCCAGCGAACTGCAGGCACTCACATCAAACACCTCAAATAATTTTCCAGCATAACTGACTGAGAACATCAATACATATATGTCATCATAGCTTCATTCAGGACAACAGACCTCCGGCTTTGTTTGTGTGTGTTTTTTTTGGACCAATCTGGATCATAAATGCCAAAGCATAATTGTGGCTTTCATTTACACCAAAGCAGGGATTCACCTGAGAACGTTGCTGGGGCAAGGTATGACGGGTCTCATTCAGTCTGTGGGTGTCACGGCATGATTTAAAAAAAAACACTTTATACCGTGCAAGTACAATAGTATCCTATTCCAAACACAACTGGAATAAATGGGTTTCTAGGAGGCTTTACCTGTGGAAAAACACAGAGAGGGAGAGAAAGGAAAGCTCCCCCAATCCTGAACTAATACTGGCAAAGATGACACCTGAGGAAAAGTTCAAAGATTCGTTACAACATTCATCAAATCTCATTAATGCAGCTCAGAAGAGGAATGCACACACATGCTCATTACCAAATATACTCATCAATATAGTTGAAGAGAACGACACCATCAGGAAGCTGACTACTGCCGTAATGAAACACACCAAAACACGGAATCTGTTCATTATAAAAGTAAAAAGAAAACATAATTGTTATACACAAATAACACATTAATTAATAATAAAGGAACAGTTCTTCTGTTGTGTTCCACAGAACAGAAAAAAACACTGTACAGGGCTACAAACAAAATCAGACTTCGTTCCTTTAACTTTGTTAACAGGTTTGACATCGATTTCTCCAAAATATTCAGAACTGCCAATCCATCTCTTATCACAGCATTATATAATTTCAACAACTAAACTGGTTTGAAGATGCTGATGGATGTTTGCAATTAGAAAGAAGCGCTTGTCAACTTTACCCATAAGGCACTTTGTGTATATAGAAAGGTGCTGTGAATTTGATTAGCAGGGTGGGTAAGATATCAGCCAACAGCACAGCCTAGAAACAGAAAGAAAACAAGGTGTCACTCCCTGAACAAATATTTACATTTACACTTAAATGTGGGACAAGCTTCTACAGGTTAAGCAAAAAATTAAATGAAAGAGAAAAAGTAATACAGTGAGGGCAGACAGACAGACGTACCGCAGTGGACACAGCACTGCAGTCATAGCGGCTGCTGTTGTTGTTGCTGCTGTTGCTGATCTCTATGTTAGTCCCATTTGGAGCTGGAGTCTAGAGGATGAACAAAACAAGAAACACGGAGTAGTCAATTTTTGCAAAAAAAAAAGGTACACTTTAGCATACTTTTAAATATGGAAATAATATACCTAAAATATATATATAAACTATATGTAAATTCATCTCAATAAACGGGTTTAGCGGCTGGCGAAATAGTGGATTAAAAAATGTACATGACCACAGTTATTTACCCAATTTACTAGCGACACCATTGCTAGTGTACTGCTTAAGTAACACTATAACAGACTGATCTTAATATTATATTTAACTAATATTACACTTCTGCTCTCAGCACTGTTTTTTTTAAACGGAGACAATCCTATTAAGCTGTGATCCTGCTCAGTTCGAATACACATAGCACACTTCAGGGTACACAAGACTAAAGGATTATATGTGGAGGTAACATTTACGGAGCAAACTATCATAGCCCGACTCAGAAAATGTCTGACAGTGGTCGTTGTGGAATCATCTATTCGTCGCGAGATTCCTGTTTTTGTAAGATGTCATGTGCTGCACTCAGCATCACCACATATGCAAAGTTATTGCAAAGTCCCAGTAACCTAGATAGGGATAATGAGGATTACTTTACATATTGTGTATCACTTATTTAAAGAAAAGTTAACAGAAGAGCCACTTACCAAAAACCAATCCAATTCCTCCAGCGTTGACGACCTGGAGACACACAAACAAACACATCTCAAGAGTCAAGACGAAACTGTCCGTATTATAAATCACAAAATACTGTCATTAAAAAAAGTCATCAGTCATCCTACCTTCAGTGTCGGCTGTATTGACAGGGTCAGAGTTTAACGCTCGATCCATTGCGATCTATTACAGTCAAAAACTGTCACATAAACTGCAGGCATCCATAAACATTAAAGACTCATAAAAAACGTCTATCTGTATGACAATAGCTCATCTGTAGTGGTGTTATGTCAGATAAACAGTTCGACACCAATCCACTCTCTTCCCCTTTCATGATCTCAAATATTGACAAGCGGCAGCTGAGCTAATCACAGCAGCACGAGGTGCTACACAGAAACAAATCCGACTGTCCACACTGCCGCGACGCGTAAATAGTTCCACACTACAGTGACTGTTTTCAGTGCACAATATATGTACTTATAAATACAGGTATTTGAATTTATTCAGTTTATTTGACATTGTTTTAAATCATATATGATTTATATATTTTTTAATTACAGTGGCGAAATTTAAACAGAGACTTGAAACCTTTAAATTCCGGAAGTAATTACATGTATTAAAATTCTAAATGGAATCTAATACATTCATGCCAAGAAGGTCTATAAATAACTGGAGAGGGCTATTATTAGCATTCATCTCTGAGGTATATGATTAGAAGTCTGCCAGTTGTTTGTTTTTGTAAAGGCTGTGGAAAATTATGTCATGTCCTGTTGATAATGTTTCTTGACCGGCAGCACCAAAAATGTGCCACAGTCACAAGGCCTGAGTTGTGACATCAAAGCTGCAAAAAATTTAAAAATAAATAAAGTCAATTTAATTTCATATATTCAATAAAATCTGACTGCAAAATGTTTAATATTCTGACAGAATACTATTTTGAATGTGAACTAAGAAATGTGAAGTGGCAGCCAGATGGTGTAGTTACAACACACAGCAGGGCCTGCCGTGCCATTCTAAACCCTGACTTCTTGTGGAAATATTTCAGATATCACGAGATGGTCCTCACTGCAGAACACAAGATCCAGGAGATGAGGTTGGATCCAGATCCAACTCCTCCCACCTTACATATACCTAAACTTACCCGTCTCCACCCCCTGATCCCTAAACCCACCCATCTCCACCCCTAAACCTACCCATCTCCACCCCCTGATCCCTAAACCTACCATCTCCACCCCCTAGATGTGGATCCAACCCCGCCCCTGGATCTTTGTTCTGCAGTGAGGGGCTACTGGATATCACTGAAACAGAGAAAACATCAGCACAAAAAAGGTCACCAGTTGTGACCCACAGTTTTTTAGTCAGTCAAAAAACAAAAACAACAACAACAAAATGAGTTACGCACAGCTGGTACAATGGACTCTTTTCGCAGACTGTGATGACACATTTACACCGTTTTTAGCATTGTAAATTTGGCCAAGTCTTTTATATTTTCATTATTTAAGAAATGTAAATTTTATAACATTATACTTTGTGTTTCATAGCCTTTAGGCATTAAATAATAATAATAATAATAATAAACTTAGTTAACACTGCAGCAAGGGTGTTTTACAAAAATACAAAAGCTGAAAGAGTGACAGTAAAATCCTTTGGAAAGTTTTGGAAACGATATCATGAATGATTTTTCTTTTGCTGTGGAATGCAAAAAACAAATCATATATGCGGCAATCTCCTATTCACCACCATAAACGTTAACCCAACTATTCATGGTACTATAAGAATATTTGCACCATTAGAACTTAAAAAAAAAAAAACATTGTAATTGTCAAGCACGAGTGAACACAAGACACTGGAGTCAACACTAGTGCCCATTTCTATTCTCTATTTCTATTTTCAGATCACTATCGCCATCTGCTGGACAGTCTTCAGAAATGCATCACTTGATTTGTAAGAAACATTGATTAATAAATTCTTACACATTTGTAATAAAATATATTTCTATTAAATTTATATTCATGTTTCCTTGTGGAGTTTTCATGCATTACACTGATATAAAGGCTCCTGCAAGTAATGTGTCACTTCTGAAACCGCTATGAGCTCCTTGTCATGAACTCAAGGCATACATCTACTGCCAGCTGCTAATAAACGGAGCCAAAAACATTTAAAACTACTAGATAATGTCAGTCTACAGTATGTTGCGAAACTGTGAAATTTCAAAAGGTGATTTTTTTTTACTGAAATCACATGCTTTGGCTAGTTTAATATACGCTCTGAACCACATATTTGAAACACAATATTTATAAATATTTCAATGTGGATATAAAGCAGTTTATAAAGCATCCCTCACAATTACAAAAAAATCTTACTGATAATATTCTTGCAATTGTAACCGTAAAGGAGCAGAGCTTCTTCTTATGATGATAGTCATCCTATAAATATATATACGGGTTGGTTCACAAGTTTCATAAGATGAATAGACAAATATTCAAAGAGAAATGTTCCAACAGGTGCTCACAGAAAAAGCTCACAACGATGTGTTGTCTGAATAACAGCACAAAAGAAACAAAAATTCGGTTAGCTGTGAAAGATAGTTTAATGTTTTTTTCCAGTGTGTATCATATTAAACAATAACAATCATATACCCATGAAAGGTATATGTGCTTTGTGCAAGTCAAATACAGTTAATATAAGTACTACAAGTACAAGAGCAACATTTCTCTAAAGAGTTGAACATTACAATACATGGGAGTGTTATTAAAAGGAGGAAGAGGAAGGAGATAAGGGCAAAAAACATTATTATTAAATTACCATTACTCTTTAAAGTATCATCTCGTAGTTTCATAGTTTTGCTTCACACATGGAAGTTACAAACACTAGAAAGAAAAAGGGAATGAGTCAAATGATGAGTTCAGAGTATAGATGCGTTCGGGTTCAGAGATTCTTTCAGAATAAGCTGAGGATTGAAATGTAAAAGACTTCCTGCTGATTAGTAAGCATGGTTGGCCACATAGAGAGACTCTCCAGCAGCAGCACCCTTATCTCCCGAGGACACATACTTCCCAACACAGGCCTGGCTGTTGTTCTGGAGATAGAAACACAAAACAATAAGACAAAAAAGCTGTTTTTAAATGTTCACATATGAAATGCTAAGCCTCCTTCTGAACAAATTACTCCATGTCTTACCAGTCAAGATTCTCAAAAAAAAAAAATCTATATAAGCAAAAATAAAAATAAATGAATAACAATAAATGATTATGTATAAGAATATTGTATAATATATACAGAAATAATAAATTATAAACACCTTTGTATTTACATAAACCATTATGATAAATATATATTTAAAAGAACTCATAAAAAGAAATTAATTATAAATAATTATATAACCAATTATACATAACAGAAACCCCCCCAAACATTCTAAAGAAAGATGCCCGATTTTTTTTGTACTACAATTGGAGACAGTGCTTGAGAGAAAAACTGGTTACATGAATGGGTTTTCATATAACCAGATCAGTAACCAGCAGATGATCTCAAGTTAATAAAACTTACGAGAGCTCTCTTTACGAACTCCTCCTGGCAGGCCTTGCCATTCTCCTTCTTGCCACCCCAGGCTTTGAGGGCAGAGGCCTGCAGCGCACGACCGTAGGAGAAGGTCAGGGCCCAGGGCTTGTGCAGGGGACACTGGTTAATGGCATTCAGGTTGAGTGAGGCCTCCTCCTCACTCTGGCCTCCAGACAGGAAGGTGATACCTACATTGAGAAAGGGGTGTGGAATGAGGTAATGATAATGCATGATGATAATTACATGCTTAAGAAGTTATCAAGCAGGCCTGTGATAAGATAAAGACTCTGTCATGACTGAGTGAGTAATTGCGGTCGCTTTACTAACCAGGCACAGCAGGAGGAACGGTGCGGCGGAGAGCTGTGACAGTGGCCATGGCGACCTCCTGAGGGGTGTTCTTCTGGGAACACGAATGCCCGGCGGTCACCATGTTGGGTTTAAGCAGAGTGCCCTCCAAGTAGACATGGTGGTCTGACAGGGCCTTGTACACAGCAGCCAGAACCTTCTCGGTCACATACTGGCACCTCTTCAGGTCATGGTCACCATCAGGCAGAATCTCAGGCTCCACAATGGGCACAATGCCATGCTGAGGTGAAAGATGATATCATTGGCAGTGATAAAAGTCTATTGAAATTATGTGAAATTATTTTAATTATTACAACTTACATAATAATCATGATTTATTTTATAATTATTATTTTAATATTCACTACCATTCAAAGGTTTGGGGTGGGTTAAAAAAAAATTCTTTAAGGCTGCATTTATTTGATCAAAAATACATTAAAAACAGAAATATTGTGAAATATTATTAGTATTTAAACTGACGGCGTTTTGAAATGTATTTTATTTCTGTGATGCAAGCTGAATTTTCAGCATCATTACTCCAGTCTTCAGTGTCCATGATCCTTTCAGAAATCATTTGATATGCTGATTTGCTGCTCAATGAGCCCTTTATTAGTATAATTAGTGGTCAACGCTATATCACAAGGCCAATATTTGGCATTTTTCAAACGACAAGTATTTCTGTTTCAGTTTTTTTATTGAAAAATAATAAATAAAAAACTATTCCCACACAAACTTACAGATTATTAATAAAGTACAAGTATGTTTATTTAACATTTATTTTTTATTCCGTTCAAAGTCTTTAAAATTTCTTAAAATTTATTATTAATTACTATAAATAAAAAATTATGTGGTGTCTAGATATATATATATATTATAGGCCATCAGCCACCATGATAATATATCAGCATATTGCGGCAAAAAAAACAACCAAAAAAATAAAAAACCAATATTGTCGACCACTATTTATAATTAATGTGAAAAACAGTTCTTAGCTGAATATATAGCTGTAAGTGTCTCACCATCTGGCAGATGCTAGCGTAACGGGCGAGCACATTGGCGTTCTCTATGATGGCCAGTCTTGAAGGGGTTGTAGGGGTGATCTTCAGCACACACCTCCATTTAGCAAAGTCTGCCCCATCTTTCTTATACTGAGCACAACGCTCGTACAGCCCATCCAGACCTGCGAACGCAGAGACAAATGAGGATTTAATGAGTCATAAGTGACTGTGACCATTCAATTCTGGACAAAGTCCATCTAATTCCAGCATTTAAGTGGATACGAAAGGTTATAAAGTACCATGTGTAACTTTACTACCTGATAATTTTTTTTATAGATAGTGATGGGATTTTCACCTTGTGTGGTGGTCTCTCCATTAGTGCCAGCTAGGGGAACCACACCCTTGTCAACTTTGATGCCAACTACCATGCCCCTCTCCTTAAGGAGCTGGGAGAAAAGTTTGCCATCATCTGTCTTCTGGTAGAGGGTCTCGTGGAAGAGGATGACGCCACCGATGCAGGGCTTGATGCGGTCGTCTGCGGTGAACAGAAGCTGGCGGTACAGTCTCCTGTTCTCCTCGGTGTTCTCAGCATTGATGCTCTGGAACCGCTTGGCCACGCTACCTACACAGGATGATACGAGATGAAACAGTTATTAGACAAGTGAATTAACTGGTCACTAACGAACAAAAAACGGAATGGCTTAAAGTACCTGTAGACTCATCCGCAGCAAGAATGCCTTTGCCAGGGGCAACAATCCTCTGAGCAATACCGCTCAGCTCCTTCTTCTGCTCTGGAGAGAGAAATGGGTAAGCATGAGGCATCTTGACTCTGTGGAGGAAGGTGTGGGAAACAGACACGATCTTTGAGATTAAATTATTTATTCAGAATATCAGTGCAAACACACGAATCACATTACAAAAACAATCAAGATCAAGTAACGAATCAGGTGACTGTTAAATCAACGCCAAAGATTCTGAGCAATGCTTCAGATATGGGTGTGTACTTAAATGTAAACCTTACTGATTTGTTTTGTTGCTGCTAACCACATTTAGTTAACTACTCAACGAGTTTTGATGCAACATGTCCTTGAGCTACAGACGTGACCTTGTGCGGCTCACGTAACTCTTAACTTTGCATGATAACGGAAGAGAGTGTAGCGAAAAACTCGCTTCTGTTCATCGGCCAGATTATGTTTGTTTTTACTTGGATGTCGGCGTCTTATATTAAGGGGGGAAAAAAACTCACCTATTAAATGGAAGTTGAGGAAGCGATTGTTTCCAAACCACACTTTCACCGCAGCCAGCCACGCTACTCTGCTGTTGCAATAAGACGCAATAAAGGATGGAAATTATTAAGCAATTGTACAAGACGATAGCTGGACCAATCAGGACGCGAGTCTTGTTTTGATTGACAGGCCGTAGAGAAGATGATTGGCTGCTGTGCTTTGGAAGGCGGGTTTAAGAATGACGCAACAATAGGGTGTGTGGTTTTATTACAATTACAGGCGGGGTAGATGTTCTTGTGATACGTGACAGAGTTCACATGCAAACAGAGCTGGTAGTGACATTTTAAAGTGCTCCAATGGATGTAAGCGAATGCATATGACCTTGTCATCCGTGTGCAGTTATTCCTGAGCTTTTAGGAGTATTTAAGGTGTAAGTAACAGGCTATAAACTAACACTAATGTTTATGTTTTTTCTTTCATAAAATTAAGTCTGATGTTACATTATATTGCTTCTCTGTCTACTGGACATTGAAGAACAGCTTAACAAGAGGCTCTTAACATTCCAGTAACAAACCTCTAACACCCTCCACTCAAGTTGCATTCAACCAAAGGCCAAATTAAATATAGACAATAATTGAATTGGCTGAAAGCAGTAGTCCAGCTGAGCATTATACAGCAGGTTATGACTTGCAAGAGGGTCTAAAAAGGCTCTTTGGGATGTTGAATAGCAAGAAGCAATACAAGTCAGTAAAGCTGGTTAGCATAATTAATTCATGATTAAAAAAAAAAACCCCACAGATGATCTGTGTTTTGTATTATGTATCTGAGCGAGACAATTATTTAGAGAATTAAGGATGAATGATTTACTGATTATTAATGATTTACTGACTGAATACTTCAGTCAGTGGCTAAATTTTAAAAGTATTTTTAACAATAATTATTATAATCACAATAATATCAACAACAATAATAATAATTATTAGTAGTATTAATGATTAATATTTGATAAAAACAAATAAAAGTAGAAAATAATTTGAGCAAATGCATTTAAATAAAAGCAAATAAAAAAAGTAAAGCTGACAGAATATAATCTTATAATACAGTACACAAGTACTGTATTTCTGCAATTTATCCTTTGTACTACAGATTAAAAGAAAAGCGCATGCACATTTTTACCGTGTATTTGGATGAAGTGAGAGAGAGATACTCCCCAAATGGAGGCAGAGGAGGTCTGGATAGTCTGTGACACCCGTCTGGAGCCAGATGACCTGTATTTATTCAGATGGAGTGACCTTTGACATTCCGTGGGTTTGGCTAATATTAGTAGCAGGCAAACCCACGATGTAACGTGACATTCATATATACTGGCATGCAGCAAAGAAAGGTTAAAGAGAAAGGCAGTGAGTGGCATAGACAAGGTACATGATTGTTGTTGCTACATGCATGAATTATAGTATACATTAATACAATCCGTTAAATAATGATGCAAAGGCAGTCTGGTGGTCTGCAGATGACTGCAATAATCTGAATTAAACATCTGCATGATGTTCTCTAATGTTATAAACCTCCTCTACCCACCAGATTAGTCATCAAAAGGGATCATGAGATCTTCTGTCATGACCTTTCACCTCTCAAATATCTTATCTACATAAATCGCTATAATCAGCGAGAGAATCGGTTATAGAAAAGTGTAGAAACTTCCAACAAATTAACTGAACATTTTTGCAATTGCATGTTTCATACAGTAAAATAAACAAAGCAGAAAATCCAAGACAAACCAACAAAGAATGTAAAAGTGATTTTTTTTATATCTCACCACCAATGCTTGATAGATAATAATAACTCCACTGTAAACAAAGCCTCATAAAAAAAAATAAAAAAAATCATTTTAAACCTACCCATTTACAAAAATAGCACAAATTTATATAAAAATTACCAAAAAAGAAAACCAGAGTGCAACAGAGGGACCATCAAACGTCACAGCAGGTTTACTTTGTAAGCCATAGTTTGTTGGCTGCATTCAAAATATGGCCACATAAATTACTGTATCATATTTCACATAATACAATACTCACACATACTTAGATCATATTTCTTATGTAACAACTAGGATGATGCCCTGCAAACAATTAGATTAGTAAACAAAGGAACTGGCTTTTTTTCTTTTTTTTTTACTCTTTTACCGTATTACAGTATGCATCACAAAAAAATTATAATAATTCAGACGTCAGAACTATATGAATACAAATGTCCATCAAACCAATTACAAAAATACAAAGAGAAACACACTGGCTATTATTGCTGAATAGGAAACTAAAATAAACAACAAAAAAAGTACATAATTGTAAAAAGTTACAATAAGTAAATAGGACCTTTTGTGCTTGAAATGTAAAAATGAATTAAACCTAATGTTTTAAAAGTTCATGGCACTTCTTAAAGCCATATGCTACAAATTCATAAAAATAAAACCATTACTTTCACATCAGTCTTCCATTGTTCTGTAATATTTGTGTACTTCAGGGATTACAGCAGTTTGGAAAACTGGTATCCCAATATTACTGAAATATGTCCAATAACCAATTTACAACAATAGCATGTATTGTGCTTATAATATTGCGGTTTTATGAAGCATGAGAAAAAATAGGTCATAAAGATTCAATAAACACTGGATATTAGCAATAAATGCACATCTCAAACTTTATTTTAGTTCTATAATATTAGTTCTACATTATAGAACTAATATAAACCAACGAAAGCTGGTTTATATTAGTTCTATTCATATTTATAGGCATGCCCTATGGAATTTGGAAATGGAATTTGTGGACTGTTTATTATTAAAATAAATTGAATTCTGAAGTTATTTGTTAATACCATCATAATGTTAAGATTAGTTACAAATTTCTCAGCAGCGGAACATTTTATTTAATTTAATTTTAATTAGTCTTAAGTGGTGAATGGTGGAAAAACATACAGGTGTGTATCGCTTTAAGAGAAGCGACATCAAGCTGGTGAATTACATTAGAGGGAGGGCAGGAATAGTCCAGACAGAGATCGCAGAGATGTTGGGACAGCAGTCACATGACTGGGCAACCACTAACGGTACTCGCAAGGAGGAGAAACTTGCGCAGCAGTCTGAACACTGAGGATCAAACTTGGCCTGCAAAGTCAGAGCTGTTACCCAAAAGAGAGAACTGAATACAGCGGGAAGTGAGATTTAAACTGCCTTTCAGCAGGGGCGTAGCCATCAGTTCAGAAGTGGGGCGACAGAAAGTTTTATGATATATATATATATATATAGCAGATATATATATTCTATATATAAATAAATAAAACATTACAATATAACATTTCTGTAATCTATATAACCTATACCAGTCAACAGTTTTTGAACAGTAAGATCTTTCATGTTTCAAAATTTTCTGGACATTGGGATTAAAATAAATGCAGGCTTGGTGAACAGAAGACTTCTTTAAAAAACATAAAAAAATCTTACTGTTCAAAAACTTAACTGGTAGTGTATAGGCAACTTAAATATTTCTCTAATTTCTAGCTTTTAATTGACTTACAAATCAGATAACTGCTGGACAATAACCAATAATAATGATTTGTTTATATACTACAAACACTTTTTTATCACATAATAAGGCAGAATAGTTTCAATACTGTAATAAATGCTGTCAGTTAGCACTGCATTGTTCATATACTTTATTTATTACCTGGAGATGACTTGACAAACACAAATAAACCATAGGCTATATTGTCGCAATCATATGTTTAATGTCTTCATGTTTCCAAACGTTTCTGTTTTTCTGAAAACAGCTGTTTCATACAGCGAGAGCTGGACGCTTTTGTCCATATTAGGAATTTCCCCATACGACTTTCTGCGGGAGAGCGCCCTCCGGCTTCGAGTATGAATGAAACATACACAATGAAACACACATGTTCATCTCGCCTTATTGTGGGTCCGAATAAAACATCAGATCATGCGCAGACTATCCCGTCTCTTTGAATTTAAATCTATATTTATTACTCTTGAAAACGTCTATGCAAACACACTTTCCCGAAAAAGTGCGGGGGACGAATTTAGGTGATATTAAAAGTGGGGGGGAGCACGTCCCCCGCGTAATCTACACCCCTGCTTTCAGGACAAGGAAGCTGTGATAAATCAGGCTACATCCGAGACAACAAGAACATACTCTAATGGGTCTTACTGGGCTTAATGTATAGCAACAGCAATAAATATTGACTCAGATTGTTCAGCAGTTGGCTCACAGAAAGGTTTTGTAAGGTTTCTCTGAAAGAGGAAGTGATGATGCTGAAGTACCTTGAGACAGTGATGACACCACAGCACAGTCGAAAGGAAAATCAAATAGAGCCCCACAGAGATCATGATGACTGCAGGCAGCGGGAGGGAAACGGTGAAAACAGGAATAGCCTGGCAGGAGATGGAAACATCACTACATTTCATTACACATTGGTATAGCTTATGGAAAAATAAGCATGACTTTGTATCTTGAATAATTGTTTATTACCTTTTCAGAAAATGAAATTTTTTATTTTCAAATTGATTTTTCACACCTCGAATTCAAGTCACCTTTATTTTATATAGCGCTTTATACAATACAGAATGTGTCAAAGCAGCTTTACAGTATCAAAATAGAAAAATAGTGTCAATAATGCAAATGACAATCGTAAACACTCATTTTTTCAGTTAAAGACAGTTCTTCATTGAATTCAGTGTTGTCAACATCCAGCTCAGTTTAAATATATCTTTGCAATCATGTCTCAAGATATCGCTGGAAATGAAGTGTCCCCAACTAATCAAGCCAGAGGCGACAGCGGCAAGGATCCAAAACTTCATCGGTGACAGAATGGAGAAAAAAAAACCTTGGGAGAAACCAGGCTCAGTCGGGGTTGCCAGTTCTCCTCTGGCCAGACAAAACAAGCAGTTCAATTTCAGGCTGCAGCAAAAAGTCACATTGTGCAGAGGACTCATCTTGTTCCTGTGTTCTTGTCCCGGTGGCCGTCTGAGACAAGGTCTTTACTGGGTATCTGTATCTGGGGCTCATCTAGTTGGCCTGGTCTCCGCTGTCTTTCAGTGCTGTGGAGGTCCTTTCTAGGTGCTGAACCACCATCTGGTCTGAATACGTACTGAATCCGGGTGACTGCAGTGAACATCTGATCTGGATACAGACTGAATTTGGTGGCTACGGTGACCTCGGAATAAGAAAGAACAGACTACATATTGCGTAGATGCATTCTTTCTAACAGTAGCAAGTACATCGGTTGTTATGAGAAGTGTTCCCGGTTCCGGGTTGACCTAATTAATGCAGCCTAAAAAACCTTTAACGGATTTGAATATTAGAAACGTATTAGTGTTATGTGTAAGCCAGGTTAAAGAAAGGGGTCTTTAATCTCTATTTAAACTGCAGAGTGTGTTCCTGTCTGCCTCCCGAACAATGTTAGGTTGGTTATTCCAGAGTTTGGGCGCTAAATGGTCAAGTCAAGTTTATTTGTACAGCGCTTTTCACCATACAATCATTGCAAAGTAACTTTACAGCCAATTAAGTTTCTACAATATTTAGTGGTAGTTTATCAGTGGTGACTGTCAGTTAATGTACATATGGCAGAAATGTACGGGAAAATCTATTTAAGACTTAATAAAACAGACGATGAACACTATTAACAGCAATTAATATATGATGCAATCAAACTTATAGCAAAAATGTGGTAGTTCTGTATGTTGTTACAGGGTTGGCATCATCTGAGGTCCTCTGATGGGTTGGCATCATCTCTTCTCAGGTTTTCTGGATCCAGACTGAAGCTTGTGTATATCCTAGTTGGCAAAAACAGAGAAACAAATAGAGACATAATTAGCGTAGCTGCTGTTCCAGTACTGAATGTACTGTACTTATTGTAGAGTTAACAAAAGTTATCATTTGCATTGTAATTTCCAAGCGGATGCCATAAATGTCAGTAGACAGGAACATTTTAGCGGTACATTCATAAATTTGTACGACCTTACCTTCAGGCTGTGAAATACTTCCGGAAGACAGAAGACAACGAGCGCAGTGCTGAAAACATACGGTCTATCTATACTCATGCAAAGTTCCTTTGCTTTTCTTGCTTGAAATCTGAGGTCATTACAATTACATGATATGATATTTGATCAATGTTATATATATTTCTGTCATGACAACTCTTGGAGGGACTGGCATAGTAATGTACATGACAATGTTATTGTATTTGGTCTTAGCAGAATAGATCTGCTACCTGCTGGCAGAGCAAGTACTGAGACTTGCTACTGCCAATACATCCACAGCATGCTGCTGTGAGTATGTAAGAAATATTGCTGCTGCAAATAAACAAATGAAATTACCCCATATAGCCAACATGAATCACCTCGTAGCAGATCTATAAAAGGTGGAGCTTGGGAAGGTGGAGTTTTCTGAACAAGCTGTCAACTGCTAAGGCAAGCCCTATCATATATAGTGAATTTTGAGGCAGCTAGCTCATGGGCTACCGATAGCAGAGAGACCAATCAGCTTGTCCAGGTGATAATGATTCATTAGGTTCAGATTGGAGGTTAGACCTATTGGACTGCGCCACGAGAGTTTCATGCCAGAAATTTGTTTTCGGTCATGAAACGTCTCGGAGGGATTGGTATGGTAAGTACATACAAGGGAAGGTCCCAGACATGCTGCTGTTTAGATGCTTTTTTTAATAGGCCTAAGTGGTCCCGTAACTCTATCCGAAGTCTCTTTCCCGAAATTCAGCCTGTGCAAATTTCAGCCACTACGACCATTCTACAATGAGCTTTCCTTAGTACGTGCCATTTCTGTGTCTGTAGCTTTGAATGCTAATGAGGAGGAGAGAGGTGGGGCAACTGCCATGCTTCGCTCGTTTTCAAGCCATGATGTCTCTCGAGGGAAAAAAAAATGTTGCGCTCTCCTCGCACGGTAGTAGCTCATTTTCTGAGCTTTCATTTTCTCAAAGGCGAAGCTGGATACCCAGGGCTCGGTTTACACCTATCGCTATTTCTAGCCACTGGGGGACCATAGGCAGGCTAGGGGAAATCATATTAATGTTAAAAAACCTCATAAATTGAAATTTTCATGCCATGGGACCTTTAATGTATTTGGTCTTGGTGGAATAGATCTGCTACGCTGCAGAGCAAGTACTGATATTTGCTACTGCCAATACATCCACAACATGCTGCTGTGAGCATGTAAGAAATATTGCTACTATATATAACATACATGAAATAACCCCCCACAAAGCAGGAGACATAGAAGGAACAATACAAGCCAAAACAAGAACAAAAAAACCCCCAACAAGCAGATATATCGCCAAGACATATGTACTGCTGCTACTTTGAAGAGCCATGTGAACCCCATGTATTACTATCTATGTGTGCCTTGGCTACCACGCCGACCGGCTTAACAATAGTGGCCTATGACTATGTGAGCTTGGCTACCACGCCGACCAGCTTAACACTAGTGGGCTATGACTATGTGAGCCTTGGCTACCATGCCGACTGGCTTAACTCTAATTAGATGCGCACTATGTGTAATGTTTAATTGTTTAATTAACAAAATGGATACACGCTGCAATCCGATAGATAAGACCCCAGCACCCACCTGAGCAAATATCATAATTTAGTCATTTGATAACTTTCTCCACTTCATCAGTCCCAGCGGCAGCGTAACAGCTTGTTAATTCATGTTTGTGCAATGATGAGATGGACAAAGTTAGCCGATGCATGTCATTTTACTCTCTTGTGCAGATAAAGTTGTCAAAGTTACAGTGCACAAAAACCCCTGGGTGGACTGATCTGAATGAACTGAAATAAAAGCAGAATATAAATGTTATTTCTCCATTTTCTGAATTACACAGCACAGCGAGAGCACACATTCTCCGAACTACACAGATGCTAAATGCTGCTGCTAATATGCTTAATATTCGCTCCTGCATGCAATGCAAACTGCTAACATGACACTTATTTTAAACTTGATTATGGTTGCTCATTTTTGAATTCAATTAGGCAGACCACGCAATGCACACAGCGATATGGATTAGAAGAGCATATTCACTTATCTTAGATATTGATTTCACTGTTCTGTAGCAAACTGCACTGCTACGGCAAGCACTAGTCATACATTTGAATGCTGAGCTCGCTGCTCATTGGCTACCGATACAGGAGAGAAACAATCAGCTGGTGCCATGGAGAATGATGTCATTAGGTCAGAGTGAGTAAAGACCCTATCCGCACCATCTAGAGTTCATGCCAGTAACTCTGCATGTTAGTATATAAACATATTTGAAACTGTTACTAAATAGATCTGGCTATGTACTTCGGTAGTTTGAATGATACAGTTGCATGGTTTTGCATACTTACCCTGAAGTTGTAAAAAGTAGTAACTTTAGGCCCAGAGTTTCCAAGTTGGGGGTTTGTCAGGGAATAAGCATATCAGATGCAATAATTCAGCCTCTGGATCGATGACTTATTTGCTAAAATGAAGTAATGTTATATATATATACTTTAATTTACAATAAAACTGAATTGCATGTACAAAATATCATTGTGTTGTACAATTACGATAGAAAATATACTATGATTCAATTCACAGAACCTTTGTTATTTGAATAAAAACATAAAAAATGCAAAACACACCTTAGCACATTTTTTCATCATGTTTTAGAAGTGGTGTTGAAAAATCTTGCTGAATTTTATGTTGTACATTGCCATCTTGCTCTGACCAAAGTGACTTTAAATGCATCTCACGTCGTAATTACTTCCCAACTCGTAAGTACAAATTTCCCAAGAAGACTTGAACACAGTGGAAGAGAGGCTCTCAGGAACATGCGTAAATGTCATATCCTTTTGATTTTCCTGGGAAAAAACACCCTGAGTCCTTAAAAATTTGTCTATATGCTTCCACAGACAACCTAAGAAGCCGGGGAAGGTCTAGTTTTTAAAATTTTGTTCAATAAAAAAGCAATTAATACATGAAAATTCTTACATATGTAACTTATATAGATTATGTAGTTAAAGACTGTTCACAACAAGAACGATAACTATTTTAATGTTCACACCAAAGCTCTTTAAAGTCTGATGGATTCTGATTAACTGTAAATGTTTTTATCATTCATCACCTGGAAAACATAATTGATTCCAACTGTTGACTTCACTATTCCCACAACATTAGAATGATTATTTAAAATGTAATTATAGTTGTTGTCCTTGGTGTGAATTGGCATTAACATTTACTGTTTTCAAACATGGGCACGTTCACCCCCTGTAGGTTTAGAGGTAATCGATTTTGCTAGATCGGTCATCTGTGATGAGTTCTGAGATCATGTTATTACTTTAATACAATGCAAAATTGCAAAATTTGATCAATGCTTTTATTCATTTATTCATTGGTGCTTTGGAAATTGTAGAGTTATGTGGAATGTTTCTTTAAGTCACGGGCTTCCAAGGAAGTGAGGTCAGGAGTCCCAGGTTGAGGGGAGAGCACGCAGTTGTTGAATAAACTAACCAAGCTTGTATTTGTGCCTGTCATCAAAAGTCTACAGAAATATTTCAAAAAAGCATTGTTTTTACATAGTTATTGCTACTGGACACACCTCAACAGAAGTATTTCAATTATGAAACAGGTTTGGCTTCCTGGAATCAAGTTGAGCACACTGTTAAAATTATTTGTGTGAAATTACATTATATTCTAGGTTAATAATTGCATTAGTTTCACAGTAATTTCACAGTGGGGCTTCTCTTGTATCAAACTGAACTCTCAGAAATTTCTTGTAATCAAACAGCATCATACTGTGTTTCTGCAGTGCATATGTACGAAGGCACCCAGAATGCAATGCAGCATGAATAGTTCATGCTGTAGAGTTTTATTTTTTTTTGTTGGTTTTATTTGTGCTACTTAACTTGTTTTTGTTTCACTTTTAACAGTTTGTGTTGTTTGTTTATTTTGTAATTTTGGTTTATGTTGTAAGTGTTGTTTTTATTTGTGAGTGTTGTTGTGTTTTGTGTGTCGAGTATTGATGTCACTTCTTTCAAATACATTATCTCAGCAGTTGCTTCACTAATGTGAAAGATCCATCCACAAACAGTTATAAAATAAGGTATTGATTAATCTTTAGACTTAAATCTAAAATAAAATCTTCATGTTCATGCTCAGAATTGTTTGACTATATTAAAGTCAGACAACAAGATTCGATCGGTGAACGCCTCACATTACCAGATAATCCACAAACCGACCGAGGTCCTCGACAAGATTTTTGCTCCGATTTTCGGAAGGGGGAAATCGGGGCTAAATCGGGCTAAAAATCCTGTAGTGTGAGCCAGGCTTTACGGGCTCAAAAACCTGCCTGGAACGCAGCAGAAGGCGGGGCTTCCTGCTATTGAGCGGCCATAAGTGATTGCATTTCAACATTCAGTAAAAAGTCAAGTCAAGTCTGCTTTATTGTCAATTCTTCCACATGTACAGCACATACACACAGAGTTCAAACTATTCAAAACTATAGTAGACACGTCTGGGTATGCTACAGTTTTGGTAATCCCCATAATTTTATTGTCTATTGCAGGTAAAGGGGGTCATTAGATGTGTTTAAAGATCATATTTGGTGTTTTGGTTGTGTAACAAAATATGTTGACATGCTTTAATGTTCAAAAAACACATTATTTTTCAAATACTGTACATTATTGTAGGTCCTCTATGCCCCGGCTCTCTCAAACATGACGTTTTCAACAAAGCCCCCTCCTTTGACACACGCAGTCTGCTCTGATTGGCCAGCTGACCCAGTGCATTGTGATTGGCCGAACAACACAAGCACGCATCGGAAATGTAACGACCCTTACCATAATCGTGGAATTAATAATGTCGTTAGTTTTGCCATCAGTTCAAGCCCGAAAGGGAAACAGAGTCGCGTGACAGACACAGTGATGTTGCAGTACACAAGCCACGGTTAAGACAAGATGACGTTGCTATGATTCTGACAGGCGAGTTCACTCCCTGTGATGTGACCCTGTTCCCCTCACACACACAAAACAAGTACTCTGCGCTGAGTAAAACTCCGCTTGGAACATCCACTAGCCAAAACCTCAACTAGAAAAAACATAGTTGCATGTTTCTTCTTTGTTTTTTTTTTTTTTAAATAGCCTTTGTGCACAGCCAGCCTTGTACTTTTCTATGTTCAAAAAACTGTCGGCCATAAAATGCGTTGCACAAATTCGAAACATCTGGGTTGTGCTGTTCTGTTGTACATAAATCTTAACCAATGATTCCTAATTGCATCTACTTCCGGAAGGCCAAATAAAGTGCTTTTGCTTTCGCACAGAAACACACAGCGTCTCACTGACATGGCTGCATCAACACTACAGCTGTTCCTGAAACCACGCCTTCCTTTCTTTGCGTGCACATTTGCTAATATTTCCACATATTGACGTAGATATGTGGGGCGTGTTAGAACGAGCCGTTTTAGGTAGGCGTGGTTGATTTTTAACTTTTATAAAGAATATCTCTTGGATTTGAGACCTTAGTCTTTGTAACTTTACAGATCTTATTTATGCACCAAGAGCTTGTAACACTACAAAGAGAAAGGAAAACTCGCATCATATGACCCCTTTAAAAAAGAGAATAAGACCCTTTAATGAACCCCTGCAATGTGATGTTTGAAGTGTAGTGTGTGTGTGTGTGTGTGTGTAGGTGTGTGTGTGTGTTAAAAAGCGACATGTACCCCCACCTGGGTCCCTGTATCACCGTTTATAGGTAGTAGAAAGTTTTAAAAAGTTCATTCTGAACTTATAAAGGTTCTTTTGTGTTCTGGTTTACTAGGAAGAGCTTTAGTTTTATGTGTATATTTGAATAATTTAGTTTATTAATCTCAGTGTCTTTAAGGAATCACTGCACTGCATGATTTAACAAAATTTTTTTGCGAATATTTGACAAATATCTATTGGGATTAATAATATTCAGAGAGCCTAGAAAGTCAGAGTTTATAAAGTATCTGTATAACAATCAGTGGGCTCCAAAAAATCACAGTAAGGTCATGATGTAATTATTACTAAAATAATTCATCATTAATTAATTAAAATATATTTAATTTATTAACAAAATAATTTCTTCATGTTAGCCACAGACCTTACATTAATCTCTCAAAACCCATAGGAAATTCCCAAGGGAACCCATGGCTCAAAAATGGATAATTCTCTTCAGGTTTCAGGACAATGAACGGCTTTATTATGGACGATACATTGACTTCTTAGACACCCATACTTAAAGTAGTGCTGACAGATTTACATAAGCACAAATTTATCTAAATTGTATAATTTCGGTGTAATACACTCTGGAGTTCATTTACCAGAGAGTGTGAGTTACAGAAATTGAGAAACAAAACTTTTTTTTTTATTTGGAATATACAAAGTTTTAAGATTCCACTTTACTTACTTTATTTATTCAAATAAAAAATGTATATAGCTATATATCTAATACAAGAGCAAATAGCCTATAATGTCCCATATAATGTACTGCATATGTTTATTCTTTGATAAAGTGACAGATGGCTGCTTCAGTAAATGGCCTGGAGGAGTGCTGGGAGAGAGAGCAGAAGGATGTAGGTGAGAGAGAGGGGCGAGAATAACTCTGCCCCATCCAGAATAGATGGGACGTTGTAGATAGTGTTAGTCAGGAAGAAGGAGAAGGGAGAGGTCTGGATGAAGACTGTTGTGGATGAAGTGCTGTTGGAGTATGGGCTGATCTCACTGTCAGGGGGAATGGACAGAATACCAGTCTGAACCCACGTGTTGCCAATTTTACACAGCAGAGGACTGCCGTTATCGTCCTGAATGAGACAAACGTCATACTAAACATACAGTGGTACATTTCTAGGAAGCATTATAATTGTACGCAGTAACTCAAATCTGTTTCAGTCTGAGAAATCAAACGACAAGCCTGAAGGACTGAAAAGGACTCTGCAAATACCTGCTGAACGTTCAAACCCTCTGTGCAGATGTTGATCTGTGTGGTGTTTGATGGATCGCAGTTTACAATGGTGGTCTGGAATTCCTGAAAAGGTAGGTTTACTTAAGAGGAAAGAAAAACAAATTAGAAAGAAACAAACTTAAGATGTCATTGAATGTATTGACAAAGAAAGTCTGAATAAGTGATTATATAAACTCACACATAACTTCTGCTGGGCTCCAACTAATTACTGAACATTGAGTACCAGGGCCAAAGCTTGGACTATACATGTCAACCAGTAAATCGCCAACTTGATTAAATGGATGAGACAATTGGAGGAGTGCTACACCGTTGCCAAAAATATCACTGAAAAAGACATTTGTCACATCAACTTCCACTGGCATGCTGGAGCATCCCCATTGGACAACATTGAGGACGACTGCCCATCCATTCGTACCCATGAATCTGAAAAATTAGATGTTGAATGTGAGGGCACAAGTTATCAGTTTTTAGGTAACTGATTTCATATAAAATGAAGTTTTCCTTAAATGATTACCTGGCAAAGCAGCTAGCAGAGGTCATGACGAATTGGTCAGAGACCAAAGTTCCTACACACATCGGATAATTGTTATAAGTTACACTAGCCATCCATGACCATAAACCTGCAGAACCTTCACACAATGGCGCTGGAGAGAAAAGTGAGAGAGGAGGAGAGGTAAATGTAAATGGCAGCTAAAGGGGAAGTGTAAGCAAGCTGTAGACCAATTCAATGATGGATAATTTCATTTTGCTTTGTCATGGTGATATTAAGGAACATACGTTGAGTAGGACAGGTCTCGTTGTGAACAGGAGTAGTGGAGGCATAATGGATGAAACCCGTATTATTCAAGCCGACATGCTGATTGATCCAGTTTTGGTACTTAGACACTCTGGCGTACACGCCAGGAAAATTAGGCAGAGCACAACCTTCACCGAAACTCACAACACCAGCCTGGATCCATTTAGAGCCCTGTTTGATGACCATTGGACCTCCAGAGTCACCCTGTACAGTAAAAGAGAATATGTATATATATTAGTATATATACAGTAAATTGTATAAAATGTTATTATTGCATTAAATAGTACAAGCAATGCACTGTCGATACCTGACAAGAATCTTTTCCACCTTCCAACGGTCCAGCACACATCATGTTGTCTGTTATTGATTCTTCATAAAGGCAGTTACACTTACTGTTTCCAACCACGGGCACATCCACCTCCTGTAGAATTTGAGGTGAAGGAAGGTCTTCTGCGAAACAGTGAATGAGAAAAACTCATCATTAATGCTCAAAAGACAGGCAGAGATTTGAGTAATATGCTGATCTTTATACCAGAAAAAATTATCAAAAAAGTGTTTTTTTTAAACACTGTTTAGCTTTTACTTCCATTTTCAATTTGAACTAAATAAAAATGAAATAAATGTTATATTATTTCAGTTAACTTGATTTTATTTAAAGTAATAAACATTTGTTTTAGTTGACTATGATAACTCTGCCATGCATTCTCACCAAGAGTCTCATAATAATGTTTCGGAGATCATATGCTTTTGTGTTACAACTTTAACAAAACCCAACCCTTTTAAATTCTGCATTTTAAAAAAAATATTTTTTTTCAATGGATATCAATGGATAAAAATACATTAAAACCATATAGACATATTTCAAAAACAAAAACTTACTACAAATTACTAAAACTTCTAAAAAATAAAAACGAATTCAAACTATTAATAAAAGCTACAAAAAATATTCCAATGATACTAAAATAACACTGATTTAAACAATGCATTTGGTTTCATTTAATGCTTCTGATATTTCAACATATTTCAATTGTGCAATAGGGCTTTGCGATCTCCAGTGTTTTAATCGCTGTCACCATACGTGTGCACTGGTGTGGTGACATTGCCAATACATTCTTGCCAATACATCCTATATGGCACAAATGGTAACAGTATAGTATACTAGGACTATGATATTCCAAAGTCAACTATTGATTAACTTTATGCATAGGGGAAAAAACTGGGCCCTGAATGAATTAAATTGGCAAATTAGTAAGTATTTGGAAATAATGTTTTTGTTTTTTTTGCGAGGAAGTGGACAGAGAGAGGGGAATGGGATTGGGAAAGCACCACAATCCAGGACTTGAACTTGGGTTCTCAGAGTGCTGCCCACTAGGATATTCGGTCCAATGTAGATAAAGTTTGAATTGTAAATGGTCAAATATATATGTTGGTTTTACCTGGCCATAAAAGCAAACTTAAACTAGACATGATGTATAATTTATAGACATGCCCCGAATCAGACTTTAAGCGTCTTGTGGTATCAGGTAGCAAGCATAAAAAAATCTTGCTTCTTACCGCCTGAATTAACATTTCCCCAACCTGTGACCCACATTGTGTCACTGTTGAATGTGCTTCCCTCTGCTGCCAGACAGACTGGTTGGATGTAATTAGTGAAGCTCACAGGTGAGGAGAGATGCAGCAGTGCCATGTCATTGTCATGAGGGAGGTTGTTGTATTCTGGATGACGTATGATTTCAGAGACGTTTCTGGACAACTCGTTTGAATTGGTTAGTTTTTGACTCTGTCGACCCAGGTACACGGTATAGGATGTAGGATCGAGACTGTGACTAAGAGAACAATGACCAAGTTAACAATCATAATATTCATCAAGGTGAAGGAAACATGTTATTAAAGGTGTTTATGTGGGTTACCTTGGAAAGCAGTGAGCTGCTGACAGAACCCACTCACTGTTGATGAGTGATCCACCACAGAAATGACTCCCATACTGGTGAAGGCTGGCTTGCCATGGCCAAGCGCCGGCAGACGCATTAGTTCCCCCCACAATTTTTGTATTGAGAGGCACACTGCCACATGCTTTTAACAAGAGAGGGAAAGGATCATTACACTGACGCTCTCAGAAAAAGGTTAAGATGTTACTCAGTAACTCAGTATTATGATGTGATGAAAAAATATTTACCGAAAGATTGGCAGTCACACCCTGGAGGAGATGACACAAGATCAAATTTGAAAAAAGACAACTGATATTCACCAAATCCATCAAGTAGCTGAGGTAGCAGCATGTGAGATTCATTATCTTATGATCTATTATCTGCCTACTAATCTTTGTAATCCCAGATATGGATTGCAAGAAAAATATTGTAATGTCCTTTCAAATAAAAAAGACCTATTTGAGAAAATCTTTCTGCAGAATAATTTAGAAATTGGCACAATTAATGTATTTTTAAGCACCACCTGAAATAAACTGAAGTAAAATGATAGCATCTTGTCAATATATATATACAATATATACACGCACATATATACATATAGACAGATTATAAAAGTAAATATAGCTGCAAGCAGCGATGGCGGGCCCAAGCCGTTAGTGCAAACACCAACCCGGTGACATCAGGAGAACGGTGCACAGTGGGCACATGCATTTACAGTAACCCTCTGCTAGTCTGGTTTTAAGGGATACGGCAATTAAAGAGTTAATACGAACCATAAAGACACACACACACACAACCATTTTTAAAACTTTGGTAACACTTTCAATAAGGTTGCAGTTATTAACATAAGACTATGGTAATTAACATGAACAATAATTATGTAGCATTTATTAATGTGAGTCTCTCTCTCTCACACACACACAACACACACACACACACAAAGACACAATTATATAAACTTTTGTAACCTTTTCAATAGTTTTAGTTTTTAAACATTATATAAGTTAACATGCACAAATATTTCTAATAGTTTTCGAATCTAATAATATTATGTTGAAGAATTGACCACAACTTATTAATTAAAATGTATGTTTCAGGTACAGCAGTTACTGTACCATACTACAACATTTTTAATAACAATAAATACAGTAAAAAATATGTTTGTTCTACCACTTCAGTTTGTTAGTGTGGTGATTACTAATGTTAAAAACTAAGTAAACTTATTAGTTTTAACATGAACATCAATTATATAGCAGTTATAATGTTAATTATGTTAATTAAAAATGTTTATACATTTCAAATGAAAGTTGTATTCTTAACATTAGGTTTATGTACTGGAATTCACATGAACAGGATAGTTAATGTTAATTTTTTTTTTATTAACTAACATTAAAAAAAGATTAATAATAATTCTAAAATATATTGTTCATTGTCAGATCATGTTAGTTAATGCATTAAATAATGTTAACAAATGAGACCTTATTTTAAAGTATTACCAAAACCTTTAATGATTTATAAACATTTTTTAAAAATGATTTTAATGATCTATAAGCATTTGAAATAATTATATAAAACTATATTACCAGTAAAGTACAGATTAACTTTTTATTTATTTATTTATATTATAAATAATAATATAATATAAGTATTATATATATTAGATATATATATATATATATATAATATATATCATAATTAAAATTGTGCTGAGCTGTAAAGGTCGACTTAAAATATTTTTTGTATCCTATCAGTGATAGAGTATAGTATAAATAAAAGAATGTTTTGTAATGATTTTTTCTTTAAAGATTTTTTAAAATGATTTTAATGCTCTAAAAGCATTTCTACAATAATTATTTAGAAGTATACTGAGAGTACAGAACGGCCGTAACATTTCAACTGATTCTATGCATTTGTTTTCATTCTGATACACAGCTAATTAGCTGATCAGGATTAAGGTTAAAAGATTTTTAATCCTATGGCTCCATCTGGTGTTCATCCTTGGCATTACGGTCTTCACCGGACACCAATAATGAGGGATAATTTTAATTTTTTTGTGGCCTCTGAGCATGATGCATTTTTTAAACTAAGCAAGTTTCCTAAGAATGACTTGTTCTCTAGAAGTAAAAAGTTTGGAAGAGTTTGGAAAATTACTTTTAATAATATAAGACGATTACTGTTTCCTTTTTTACTGATATTTTAATAAATCACCACAGCAAAACTGTTCAAGCTATCCAAAATCCATCCGCAATATAAGATCCTCAATGTTTTGGCATCATGTAGAAAAAATTTGGTGTGTATAGCGTAATTTTCCTCTAAGGAGTATTCATTAATTCACAGCCATATTTTTCCAAAAATCCACATTCAAATCAAAATAGCCGACTTCCTGTTGGTCGTAGCTAATTATTGTAAATTAGAAAGTTGTCCGGCTTGATGAGAACAACGTATTTACCAAGTTTGGTGACTGTAGCTAAAACTAACCCCCCAAGTTTTGTCAAAAGGTGGCGCTATAGAGTGCCTCTTCCACGCCCTTTTATGAACTTTTCGCAGTGTCTATATATCATTAATACTGATATGTGTGTTGAGTTTCATGAAATTCTACGAATGCTTATCTGAATCAAATCACCAGAAAGAACTATTCAAGTTTGACATGTTGCCATAGCCACAACCGTTTGATTTCATCCCCCTTACCTTTTACATAACATCGGCCCGTGTTTTTGACATTAATCTGATGAAGTTTTGAAGCAAATCAAATTAAAATATAGTTGCAAGCAGCGATGGCGGGCCTAAGCCATCAGCGCAAACGCCACCCCGGTGGCATCTGGAGAATGGTGCACAGTGGGCACATGCATTTACAGTAACCCTCTGTCAGTCTGGTTTTAAAGGTATACGTGCAATTTACAAAGAGTTACACGAACCACTAAAGACACACACACACACCCACACACACAACCCATTTTTAAAACTTGTACCAACTTTCAATACGTTTTTGCAGTTATTAACAAAAACATATTTTAATTAACATGAACCTACGTTATGGCTTTATTAATGTGAGTCTCCTCTCTCTCTCTCTCTCTCTCTCCTCACACACACACACACACACAAACAAAAAAAAAAAAAAACTTTGTAACACTTTTCATAGGTTTTAGGTTTTTAACATTATATTTAACATGAACATATTTATATATTTTATGAATCCTTAGTTAATATTATGTTCAAAATTACCACTACTATTAATTAAAATTTATAGTTTAAATTTACATCATTCTGTCCCATGAACTAACCATAAACCATTTTTTAATAACACAAAATCAATACAGTAAAACTTGTTATTCAAGTTAGGTTGTTAGTTGTGAATTACTATGTGTAAAAACTATATTGTTTTAAGTATATTAGTTTAACATGACAATGCAATTAAATTAGCATTTTTAATGTTAATTATGTTAATTTAAATGTTTTAATACATTATTAATTGTAAGTTGTATCTAACAGTAGTTTATGTACTGTGAATTAACATGAACATGAAAATTTTAATGTTAGTTTTAACTAACATTTAACAAGATTAATAAGTAATCTAAAAATATATTGTTCATTGTCAGTTCATGTTAGTTAATGCATTAAATAATGTTAACAAATGAGACCTTATTGTAAATTGTTACCAACACATTTTCTGATCTATAACCATTTTTAAAAATTATTTTAATAACCTATAAGCATTTGTGAAATAATTATATCAATAATGTTCCATAAAATACATATTATTTTATATTTATTTATATATTTTTATATATATATATATATGTATATATAAATCATATAAAGTATTATGTATTATTATATATATATGCTTATTATTCTAATTAACTGAACTGAGCAGTAAAGGGTCAGACTTAAAATATTTTTTATCCTATCAGTGAGAGAGGTAGGATAAATAAAAGTTGTAATGATTTTTTTCTTTAAAGCTCTAAAAGCATTTCTACAATAATTATTTAAAAGTATACTGAGAGTACAGAACGGCCGTAACATTTCAAATGATTCTATGCATTTGTTTTCATTCTGATACACAGCTAAATAGCTGATCAGGATTGAGGTTAAAAGATTTTTAATCCTATGGCTCCATCTTGTGTTCATCCTTGGTATTACGGTCTTCACCTTACACCAATTATGAGTGATAGTTTTAATTTTTTTGTGGCCTCCGAGCATGATGCATTTTTTAAACTAAGCAAGTTTCCTCAGAATGACTTGTTCTCTATAAGTAAAAAGTTTTGAAGAGTCTGGAAAATGCACTTTAATAATATAAGACAATTACTGTTTCCTTTTTTACAGATATTTTAATAAATCCCCACAGCAAAACCGTTCAAGCTATCCAAAATCCATCCGCAATTTAAGTTCCTCAATGTTTTGGCATCATGTAGGAAAAGTTTGGTGTGTATAGTATATTTCTCCTCTGAGGAGTATGCTTTAATTCACAGCCATATTTTTCCAAAAATCCACATTCAAATCGAAATAGCCGACTTCCTGTTGGTCGTAGCTAATTACTGTAAATTAGAAAGTTGTCCGGCTCGATGAGAACAATATATGTACCACGTTTGGTGGCTGTAGCTAAAACTAACCCCCCAAGATTTGTCGAAAGGTGGCGCTATAGAGTGCCTCTTCCACGCCCTTTTATGAGCTTTTCCCAGTGTCTATATATCATTAATACTTATATGTGTGTTGAGTTTCATGAAATTCTAAGAATGTTATCTGAATCAAAATCACCAGAAAAGAATATTCAAGTTTGACACGTTGCCATGGCAACAATATTTCAGATATTAATATCCCCTCACCAGTTTTACATCGGCCGTGTTTTGACATTAATCTGATGAAGTTTGAAGCAAATCGGGTAAAAATAAGATGCTGAATTAAAAGCATTTTGAAAATGACACGCTTCCTGCCGCCAGTTGGTGGCGCTATGACTTTGACTCCTAATAGTCACATCAATGCGATCGGCATCATACAACAAAACAAATTCCTGCAGTTTGATCAAAATCAGACAATGTATGTGGATGGTATTAGACACTTCCTGTTTCTCATTTCTCGCCATAACTTCACCGCCTCGCCACGGACAAACCGTTCGAGATATCAAAAATCCCTTGGCAATTTAGCATCCCCAATGTCTTGAGATCATGTTCACCGAGTTTGGTGGTAATCTATTTGAAATCCTCAGAGGAGTATATCAAATTCCAGAGCATGCGTTTTTTACACAGCCCTGAATAGCCAACTTCCTGTTGGGCAGAGCACTGACGGTCAGCATGAAAGTTGTTCGGCCTGATGAGACATATATGTGTATGAATTTTGGTGAGTGTAGATCAAACGATGCGTGCTACAGAGCTCCTGAAAAGTCGCCTTTTTAAAGGCTGTGCCACGCCCCCCCCCCCGGTAACCCCCCCATCTGAAACTCAGACCAGCCCTGATGGCCGCAGATTCCAACATGTGTGCAATGTTTCAAGAGTTTTCGAGTATGTTAAGGGCCCCAAAACCCCCAAAAACCTTGAAAGAAAAATAATAATAATAATAATCATACACTATTAATCCTAGAAAACAATAGGCCTGCGCCTTACCGGCTTGCCCTAATAAGATGCTGAATTAAAATCATTTTGAAAATGACACACTTCCTGCCGCCAGTTGGTGGCGCTATATCTTTGACTCCTAATAGTCACCTCAATGCGATCGGCATCATACAACAAAACAAATTCCTGCAGTTTGATCAAAATCAGACAATGTATGTGGATGCTATGAGACACTTCCTGTTTCTCATTTCTCGCCATAACTTCACCACCTCGCCACGGGCAAACCGTTTGAGATATCAAAAATCCCTTCGCAATTTAGCATCCCCAATTTCTTGAGATCATGTTCACCGAGTTTGGTGGCAATCGGTTGGAAACCCTCGTGGAAAACCCCCTCCCCCCCCGGTAATCCCCCATCTAAACTCAGAAGCTTCAGACATCCTGATGGCCGCATATTCCAACTGTGTGCAAAGTTCAAGAGGTTTCCCCAAAAAACCTTGAGAAAATATAATCCTATATCCTATCATCCTTAGAAAAACAATAGGGCCTGCGCCTTACTGGCTTGGGCCCTAATAATAAATATAAATAATACAATTTGTAGGTATATTGTGTTTTTGTCTTGGTTCTTTAATTATTTAATTAATTTTGTCAGGAGCAAGTAACAGATTTGATAAAGAACATGATATAAAGATGAAGGCATTTACCTTTGGTCAGGAGAGTGATCACAAAGACCAAACTTAGTGTCCAGAACATCTTCATCTTTCTGATTTCACTGCTGACTCTGAATTTATATATCTCCTAGATCCTGACTTAAACACACCTCTCCAGATGTTTCCACTGAAGCGTGAGTTGCCCTGGTCACACCTACACAATGAAACCAACAACTCTTATACAACGGAGATGACAAAAAAAAGTAAAATATTCAGACAAAGATTCTGTCATATTAAATGGACAAACTTGATTCTCAGCATGAAATAACTATGAACTTTACTATGCTATGTATGTATGTTTTATGTATCTGCTTCAGAACTTAACTAAAAATTAACTCTTTGACTTGATCATACTTTGAAGTTTTCCCTTTAGATCAGTATTTTAAATAATGTAGTTTGTTTCTCTCAGTTTCTTATAGCTTTCTAAACACAATATTGATAACAATGTACTGCACATTAATATATCAAGACCAAAAAGACACTATGAAAATGTAAATGCTTTGAAATAGTTCCAATGGATATTAACAAATCTTCATGTTCACATATTTGTTTGACAGTGAAACCGGCTTTACAGGTTTTCAAACAGCATAAAACTATGCAGCATCGCAATAGGAGATTCCAAGGTGTGTTCTTTTATTTTTTTTTACAATGTTATTTCAGTCTGTTTATAAAAAAAGTTTGTAAAGTTTGATCTTTGTATGTACGTGTACAAAAGTGCAATGCTGAAAAAGACAAGAAATTAATCTTTCATGCCATCAAAAACATTTAGTACGTACCTTATCCAATGTCACCTACATAATGACCTTTAAAAGTATATTTAATATATTATAGATATATTGTGCATATTTGTCTTCTTTTAAACTCACGTATGACATAATATTTTATTTATTACTCTAGGGAAGGCTTCCATAGTTTTTTAAGTTTTGGTTTATATTTTCAGTCACTTATTATTAAGTTTCAAGTGTTAAGCATTTAGTAGTTTTTTTCAACCTTTTATTTTATTTATTTATTTATTGAAATAACAACAAGGTTCACGGGTCATTCTTACTAAAATTGACTTATGAACAGACAATAATCGAGGAATATATCAAATAAACACTCCTCATGATCTGTCTTTTTTTTTGCACATATTGCATTATCTGTGCTTTGATCAATCAAAGAGCTTGCTAACCCATCCACATTCACTAGAGCACAATGAGCACATTAGGAATACATCAGGAACCAGTGTATACATGGACAGTGCTAATGTATGACAATACATTTTGACAGTAAATTCTAACACCAACAAATCAGTGTATCTTCAGCAGACATCAATTTAAGGGAGAATTAAAAAATATTAACCAGCCACAAGTATTCATTGCACATTATAATATAACTGTTAAAATAAAACATTTACTTTTGTCTCCATGACAAAATCGAGTTATTTAGCCGTTTTCCTTTATGCATGTTAAAGTGCAAGTAACTTAAAAAAAGATACAAAAGGAGCCATCATCTCTATCTCTGTGAAACTGCACCTGACACAAAGATTTGAAGACACAACTTGATTTGTTTCATGTTTTTGTTTTGGTGTCATAACAAGACATTTTTTTTTACCTTCAGGCGCATGCTAGACAAACAAGTTACATATTTTCTACAGAAACGAAGTTGTCAAAAGACAAGCAAATCTCAACACATTATCTATGCAAATAGTTACCTTGCCAAATGCAATTATTTATTTAATATATATATATATATAATATAATATATAATTCATAGAATAAATAACTAATACATTTTATTTATTTTATTTTAATTGTTTATAATAGTGCTAACAATATTAAGGAATATCATTCAACTTTTTTTCTATCGCTCATGCTGTTTTATAACGAACTTATTTCCATCTCTTACTTCTAAATCTAACCATCAGACAAAATTTCTGCATTTTGAGGTGTACATTGAGACCCTGAAAATGCACTGAAAGCTTTATTCTGTTCCATTCCCTGTTCTTTTGAATACAGAACATGCACATAGACCATTAGAAAGATGCATAGAACTGAAATGTTTTAGTAGGCAGTGAATGATATGCTGTGAATGTCACATGTTGGCTTGTTAGTTGTTAAACGGGTGAGGAGGAACAATAGAAAGTTATGCTTCAATGTCTAACCTGGCATGATACTGGGTTAAAGTTACAGACGCATGGGCAGCAGTAGTGTTTTACCCTAAAAGTACCACAGCTCCTGAGCAAACAGATTACTTACAAATTGTAGTTCATTACTGATTCCAAATTACAAGACAAAAATTGTTGTTAGTAACTTAATCCATTACATTACACATTTTAGGTAATATAATCAGACTACTTTTGACCTAAGTCATTTATCACATTTAAATGGGAAAATCTTGTACCATATTGACATAAAAATGCAAAGAAAAAGACAATCTATTCCATTCGTAGTTATTGACAGCATGAAGTGCATTAAACATTTCATTACATTATCAAGGTTTCCCAAACTGGTTCATAAAGGAACTTCAGGGAGCTCGTGAGTTTAATGAAAAGCAATTCAATTAATTAAATCATAAAAATTTCAAATTAAAATACGTTTATTTTAAATCATGAATCAAAATAAAACACTTACTAAAATATATATATATATTTTATTTGTTTCCTTGCATTCATGTAACCATAGCAATCATCAGAGAACCGTGAACAAGCAAATGTGATATGTAATTATTAAAATATTTTAATTTATTTTAAAATCTCAAGGTTACTTCAAGTAAATATATTAGGTGAAAAAGGATAAGATGACAAAAAAAAAGTTTGTGAATCCCTGCATTTAATGTAAACAAGAAACAAGTGCATTTTAATGTTTTTGAAAGACAAAAGCCTTGAATAACCACTGATCGATAAATTCTAATAAAAATGAATGTGTTCATCACTGTTGATGCAGTGTTGAAATGCTGAGAAAACACTTCTTAAAACTGAAATGATTTTTCTAAATCCAGTGATCAAATGCTGTGTGGCCTCTAAATTTTCTGTGTAATTATAGCCACCTGACTAGTAACTGCACTGTAAAACATTATTTGTTGGTTTAACTTAAAAAAGTAAGTAACCTGGTTGAGTTCATTAAAACTAAGAATTTCAGTTGTTACAAAGATTTTGTTGTTTCAACTAATATTTTGTCCTAAGAATTAAAGATTTTTTTTTAACTTAATGTTGTTTTGTTGTCAATTTTGGATTAAATATTTTTTCTGTTTTATTCAATTTATTCTGGCAATCAAGAGGATTAAGTGAACTTTCAAATTTAAGTTCACTCATAGTTCTGTTACAACATTAACAAAAATATTTCAATATAATTACAAAATAATTAATAAACGAACAACCAACAGTACATGACAAAAGCTTTTTGTTAACTAATTATCTTGGCATTAACAGAGAGCACAAAAAAAACATAATTTAAACATTCATGTTTATTAAAACATTATTAACATTGCACTGTTTGAAAAGCTTGTGTAAATGAATGGTGAAAATACTGTCCTTTGAATGAAACATTAAAACACAAGCAAAATGCAATCAAACAATTTTGCCTTTAAGTGCTGTGACAATTCCCGTATAGTCTAACGCAGTACACAACCCCAGATCATCAAGATTCCTTCTTCTATTACCAGCACCACATCACTGCAGATTGATTGGTCCCCCACAACTATAATTCCAACAGTCATGTCCTTGATGAATTCCTGCTCAGATAAAAATAATCAATCATAAAAGTAACTGCAGTCTGCTTCTGAGGTTTAAAAAATGTATTTAATCTATAACAAGTACTTTATTTTTGGAATCTGATTACATAATCCAGATGACATGTAATCAGTGACTACCCAGCTCTGTGAGCACGTCATCCCGCTTTTTCCTTTATAATGCTGATGTCACGCACAAGTTGGATGAGTGTTGTGTTAATATCGAGAGACCACAGTAAAGTTAAAGTGTCAGACACAACATCACGAAACAGTGCAGGTGTGCATCTAGACTATCGGCTGTCACTATGGACATGTAAGACGATGAGCTTCCGAACCGAGAGATACAGCTCAAACTCAGCATCTCTACATGTATGGCCGCCATTCCATTCCAGTGTCTGAATTCCAACACAGACAAACCACATTCTGCTTAATGAAGTACTGTTTAGGTGATCACCTCAACCAAATCTTATTTAATGAGTAAAAGTATAAAAACCACTGCTGTGGTCATTATTATCCTCTTGCAATAGAACCAGCTGGATGGCAAAAACTGTCCTAGTAGAACCTCAAAATTAATTGGAATCAAATAATAACTACTGACCATGGCAAAAGAGTTGAAAAGAAAAGTTCTAAGTGGAATAGAATTATTATAGGAATAGAATGGTTCAATTCTGGCACAGGGATACAGTGAGCATTAGGCTGCTTCCATCCTTAAAATTTCAAAGACAGCAGTTCATATAACAGGGTCAAGCTGCAAACGTTGGGGACAACAAAGCAACAGACCAGTAGAGGGCGAAAACGACTCTCCACTGACCGGGACTGCCAACTCATTCAAAAGTCACTCAACGACCATAGGAGGGCATCAAGTGTCCAACAAAAAGAATGGCAGCTGGGGTGAAGTGCACAGCGAGGGCGGTTCAAGGCAGGCTCCTAGGGGCAGGGCTGAAGTCATGCAAAGTTAGAAAAAGCCTTCATCTATAAGAAGCCCAGCCATGTACTGAAAGAAAACTTGCTTCCTTCTGCTCTGACAGTGTTTCCCAACACTGAGGATTGTTTTTTCCAGCAGGACTACGCTCCATGCCACACAGCCAGGCCAATCAAGGTGTGGGTGGAGCACCAAGAGATCAAGACCCTGTCATGGGCAGTCCAATCTCCAGACATGAACCCCATTGAAAACCTCTGGAACGTGATCAAGAGGAAGATGCATGGTCACAAGCCATCAAACAAAGCTGAGCTGCTTGAATTTTTGAGCAAGGAGTGGCATAAAGTCACCCAACAACAGTGTGAAAGATTGGCGGAGAGCATGCCAAGACACAAAGCGATGATTGAAAATCAGGGTTATTCCACCAAATGTTGATTTCTGAACTCTTCCTAAGTAAAAAAAAACAAAAAACACTAGTAGTGTGTTGTTTAAAAACAAATACTGTATGTGTCTTATTTTTTCCCCCCAGAGCTGTACAAGTTAACTTTGAAGACTAAGGCTGATGATTAAATTCCTTTTAAATATTTGTCAATGTTTGCCTGTAGACATTTTTCAAAAGGTTAATTTCCATACCACAATATTAGTTATTAAAAAATTCAAAATGGCGAATCCCTCTATATCTTTAAGCCCAATCTAATTAAATGATCAATTGATTAAATGATCAAATAAATTGGTTGATATGAGCTCATGCTTTTTTGTGGGACCCAAAATGTCTGGCCCTAGTGTACACCAGTACTATTTAAGTGGTGGTATAGGTGGTATAATTTAAGAAACTTAAACTGCTTAACTGTTGCTACCAAAACTTTTTTTTATGTTATGTTTCTTGAAAAATGTTTAATGTTTTGTGTATATGCTATAGGTTCTTTTGACTTTTTTTTTTGCACAAATACTTACATTTTCATAATTAAATGTGACCATTTCGGTCGAGAGCACTCAAGAGGGGAAAGTTCACTCAAAAATAAAACTTCTTTCTTAATTTATTTACCATGCCATTCCAATCACAGTCTCATTGAGGTTTTTTTTTTTTTTTTTTGAAGATGTCTTTGTGCTCGAGTCCACTACAACACAATTCAATCAGTGTTTCAACAATCTACAACAGATTTTGATGTGAAGTCCTTATTGCCCTGACACTCACATTATAATAGCTCACATTTGGCTGAACTCTCCAATAGTATGTTCCTGCACAGCCGGAGGCTGCAGTTTCAGGACCGCAGTTCTAGGAATCAGAGTGAGTAACTTTACCGATTTTCAATTAAGTTTTATTTTATAACCTTAAAACGATGCAAAGTTTATGTAGCCAACGTGAGAACTGCTAAGAAATAATAATGAATTCCCTATTGCTAGTTTTATTGATTATTACGATGTTCTTAATTCGTGGCCATGATAAAACCTTGGCTAAACCTTGTTGACATAATGACTATAATAAGTAAATCTAGCCAGCACATTAATTAAACTTAAAAAGATGATAAAAGCATGTTGATGTGAGATGTGTCAGATTTACCTGTAGCTTACTGTATTAGTGTGAAAACTTGTTTGATACTCATTGTTTTAGCATATTAGTTAAGTATAAATCATCTTTCATAATTAAACTGGGCTCATTGCTTGGTTGCACCACAATATGTGTTATTAGCCTGTCCTTTTGGCAGTACTTTAGATTAATCTGGTTGATGTTTGAAAGGCATGGTCAGCGCTTTGCCTTCTGACTGCTGGGCCAGAAAACAAAAAAAAAAAAAAAAAACTTTGCTCAATTATCTCTTCACCCTCTGTGTGTCAGGAGTGCTATCTCAGAGGAAATCCACATTCAGGCTGTCGATGACCACACTGCAGAGGTAAAGACACTGCTGGACTTCACTGTAAAGTTACAGGGATCTGAGGAGCATTTAGTGGTACTTAAACAATGTTCACATTTAATTATCATTACAAACAAACTCATAGTAAAGTTTCACCAAGGGCCTTAATTAGGAATAACATTAACAATATCTTTTAACTTTGCTGCAAATTATTGTATCTTTATCTTAAATGTATCAATTTCCTCAAAATAACTGTTTTTGCACCATGGTTTGCCCATAGGGTGTACTCAACGGGAAGCCCTCTAAGTTCTCATAAGCTAACCTCTTCCCGAGTGCCTGTCTACCTCGACAGTGAGGAACAACTGTCCTGTTTGCCGATCTGAGAGGAGTGCTGCAGAGGACACCAACACAACTGAGCTTCACAGATGAAGTGCAGAGGTATGCCGGACCATGTAATGTGTTTGTGAGTGTCCTGCTCCTGCACTTACAAAATCTACTGTATAAACTGCATGCTGGTGTTGCTCGTGTATGGACCAATGTGTAATGGCTTGCTGTTCAGTAGTGCTGTAATAGTATACTTAAATTAACTGTTTTTTCACAGGCCATCATATATGCCCTGTGGAATTTCTCATTGCAGGAGGCTGAGCAGGTCTTCCTTTCTGGTCCGGATTATCATTACAGGTCAGAGTAGAATATTAATTATTTTTGCACAATGCCCAGTGCACCTTTTGTTACTGATATTTCTGTTAACCCAACAGTGATTGTTCTCTGATAACTGTTTCAGTGAAGTGGAAGATTTTAATAGAAGGATTGATGGTAACACTTTCTATGAAGCCTGTAATTCATTATAAGGTTATTCTTAAAGCATTATAAGGAATGAGTAATGCATTATAAGAAACCTTATAATATATTGCATCATTTTATAAATAATCGTAAGAACAGTTTTAATGTATTATAATACTTATTTGTGGTTAAGCGTATGATGATTTATAACACACAATGAACACATTGCATCTACAATTACAATGGATTATATTTCTCATAGTTATAATGTATTATAGGTCTCATATCTTGCCATTGTTTAAGATCTGCACAATAACTTAGTACATCTTATTTGTGTTTTTACTGTAAAATAACAAATACAAAGTCTTCATGAAAACATTCCAAAATGCTTTAATGTGGTCTTATTATTATTAAGTTCTCTTTGTCTGCTTTAAGTGAAGTAACGTCACTGTACTTAAAGCAGACAAAGACCACTTATAATAATAATAATATATATTTTTTCTCAAACAGTCATAAGATCTGATATCAGATCAGATGAATATGTACACGTTTGCTTTTAACTATTTTTATTGTAATATCAATTTGATTATTTTGATGGTATCATTTGGACAACTGTTGATAAGTAACTCTGCGACTACATGTCAACTAGCAGTCATTAGAGTATTAGTAGACTGTCTGCTAAATATCTGCTAACACTTTTTTTGATGGTTCCCCAACAGATATTCTACTCACTATAAGCAACTTTGCAAGTACATCAACTTATTCTACCATCCCTAACCTTAACTAAGCCTACTAATACTCTAATGAGAGTTAGTTGACATGTAGTTGCTTATAGTCAATAGACTAAAGGGACCATCAAAATAAAATTTATCTAATAAAAAAACACACGGTGCATTTTTTCCTTAAATATTACATCTGATCTTAAACTTCTCACAGCTAAATTAATATTAACCTCACAGGAAACACTCAAAAACAATCAACCACTCCTAACCACTCACAAGATGTAGTTATCTTAAATAAACAATGTCAAGAGAATCCATTATAAATTAAGTGGATGTATTATGGTATTCATTGTGTGTTATACGTAATCATACTCTTAAAAGTTATAACCACAAATGCGTAAGTATTATAAAAGTTATGATTATTTATGATACAACATATTATTAAGCTTTTTTTATAATTCTTTATGCATTAATTATAATGCCTTAAGAAAACCCTTATAATGTATTATAAATACAGGCTTCATAGAAAGTGTTACCGGATTGACAAACAATTGAGGAAAGAAGAGAGAACATTCAGTTGGTGGGTTTTGCTCTTATATACTTACATTTGGAGTTAGATGTCAGTAACATGATTATTCTGTTTGGTTCTCTCTCTCTACAACCCCAACAGTGCATACGTGTTAAATCAGAAATATATATTACAGAGTTAAACATGTTAAAGCAATGTTCTTATTACTTCTCCCTCTCTCTCTCTCTCTCTCTCTCTCTCGCTCTCTCTCTTTTTTTATCTCTCTCAGGAGTTGAAGCCTACAGCCTTTCTGTCCATGCAGCAACTGATGGAAAAGGGGGTCTTTTTTATGATGTTGTATTATGTGTTATTGCAAAAATGAGTATATACAGTATATAAATATACATTCTTGAATCATTCTTGAGTCTTGTGTCTTGCCTCTCTACAAACGTTTAAATATCTGGCTGTAATTTAGTGAGTGCAAATGCTGATTTCATTTGATTCCATCTTTATTATACCTGATAATGAGGTAGTTAAACTTAAGGGGGCTAATCAATATACAATATATTTCAAGAAACTAAGACTTAAGGTACTCCACTTTTTCAGTTGTTTAAAGACTGAAATACATTTTTCATTTATATTTTAAGTGTAAATTCACTTAAATGTAAAGTTGTTAACTCAAAGCAGGCATTACACACTTTATAATTAACATCTGATGCATTTATAAATCAAAAATCACAATTGAAATAAAAATGTACAACATGTACAAACATTACTACAAACTAAACCACCAGGGTCCTAGAACTGCGGTCCTGAAGCTGCAGCCTCTGGCTGTGCAGGAACACCCTTCTCGAACTTTCAGCCTCTATCAGTTCAGCCAGTAAATCATACAAGTTGTGCTGTTTATCATGCCACTATTTCCCTCTGCTGGTAGATGTTGTAGCTACACCATCTGGTGTACTTTACACATCTTCCTGCATTTTTTCAGGGCTTTTACTGTAAAAGTGTGATTACCGCCATGGTTCCCTGGAGAAAAAATGGCAGATTTTGATGTACTTTCTGGCAGGCCTGGCTCCAGAATCAAATTTGTGTTGTGTATTTCATACATACAAAATAATAAAATGTACAAACTACACTTTTAGTACATGTTCTGTCTGTCTGTTACAACAGTGGTCTGATTAATCTGCAACACATTTAAATATTGCCCATATTTACATTTAATATTATCAACACACTATGCAGCCTGTTTTGTATTGTATTTTTTTTTACCTTGTACATAAGCCCTAAATTCTGTTGTATTGTTTAATATTTAAGCATGTTTTTTTCTGTATAGGCACAAGGTCACACACCGAGTACAGGTGATCACAGCCATTAGTGATATTCAGAGGAAAAGCAGGATTGTTGGTGTGATTTTGCTCAGTAGTTCAACAAACAAGAAGTTAATAATAATGATTTTGCATATTAGACACAATACTGCCAGATACTCTTTTGCTAATTGCTGCTAATTAATGTACAATCAGATTATAATTCCAATCAAAATTAGACAATCAAAATAAATCCACACTGTGATTCTAATTAAAATGACACTGCGTATGTTATCATAATACCAAAATTAAAAAGCTGATCTCATTTCTGGTTATCGTCTCGGTTACGTATGTAACCCTCGTTCCCTGAAGGAGGGAACGGAGACGTCACGTCGGAGGACCGACGAATTGGGATCTCGCTTAGAGGGACCAATCTACTTCGAGTGTAAACTAAACGAGCCAATGCACATTGGCATGCGATTATTGCATCCAGCTGCTGCTGATCACAGCGTGAGTATAAGTAGGCAGCAGGTGCAGCGCATATTCAGGTTTTCGCTGAGGAGCCGAGCCGGTGACCCGGCCGCTCAGCGGTGGTACAGGAGCTGTGGCGACGGGACGTGATGTCTCCGTTCCCTCCTTCAGGGAACGAGGGTTACATACGTAACCGAGACGTTCCCTTTCAGTCGGTCACTCTCGACGTCACGTCGGAGGACTGACGAATTGGGATCCTACAAAAGGCCACAGCTACTGCCCCTTCCAGTGTCCTGTGGAAGCCACCTGCGCCCCTATTTTTTGGCGTAGGCCAGGGCTTCTTCACAAGAGGACCAGCTACTGCTGCTATGGCACTACCCAATGAGTAAGACTGGATAACACTGGGAAAACGTACCCGTTCTACTTGGAACAGGGGCGTTACGGAAGCTCGAACCTTCCCGAAGGAGGTTTCGGAAGCAATACACATATGGACATCCCTTAGGTGCATATGGAAGAATGGAGGTGATTGAACCCTCTTGGAATGGCAGAAGTCTGCCGGGGAAACACGGGCTCAAGGCTATACCGTGGACTTTACACATATGAGATCCACTTAGGTCTTACATATGGAACCCAGCCTTCTACCGGTTCTCGAGGATTCAGCGAGTGAAGGCCTGGCGCCGGACGCTCCGCCACGTCTGGCTGCCGAGGGGACGGAGGAACTCAACAGGGTCTGCTGTATGGACTCTCTGGAGTGGTTTTGCAAGCCGACCCGAAGCCGGGGCCTCTCAGTGCTTCTACCCGTTTGAGGTGAGAACACAGGAGGATACCGGCTCCACACGAAGGCTATAGAATCTAGCGAATGTGTTAGGGGTCGCCCAGCCCGCATCCCTACAGATATCTGTCAGCGAGGCGCCACGAGCCAGCGCCCAGGAGGATTCAACACTTCTAGTAGAGGGAGCTCGCAACCTGAGCGGGCAGGGCACACCCTGTGCCTGATAAGCCAGGGTGATGGCATCCACTATCCAGTGGGCCATCCTCTGCTTTGAGACGGCATTCCCCTTCTGCCGGCCTCCGTGACAGACAAAGAGCTGGTCTGAGGTCCTGAAGGTTTGTGTCCGGTCTACGTAGCACCTTAGGCTCGGATGGGACAGAGCAAAGTTAGGGCTGGGTCTGCCTCCTCCGAGGGCAGCTCTTGGAGGTTCACCACCTGATCCCTGAAGGGAGTAGCGGGAACCTTGGGCACGTAGCCGGGCCGGGGCCTCAGGGTTACCTGGGAATCAGCCGGCCCGAACTCTAGGCACGAATCGTTGACCGAAAATGCGTGCAGGTCCCCTACCCTCTTGATAGAGGCCAATGCCAGCAGGAGCAATGTCTTCATCGAGAGGAACTTCAGCTCCACTGCCTGTAAAGGCTCAAATGGGGCCTGCTGAAGTGCCGTAAGCACCCGACTCAGGTCCCAAGAGGGTATAGAGGGGGGCCGTGGAGGATTTAACCTTCTCGCCCCCCTAGGGAACCTGACGACCAAGTCATGCTTCCCAACGACCTCCCTTCTACGGGGTCGTGGTTCGCAGCGATCGCAGAGACAAAAACTATTAAGGGTGGAGGTAGACAGCCTTCGCTCCAGCCCTTGCTGCAAGAAGGACAGCACAACTCCGATCGGGCATCTCCGGGGGTCTTCTCGGCGAGAAGAACACCACTCAACGAACAGGTTCCACTTCAAAGCGTAGGCGCGTCTCGTAGACGGCGCTCTCGCTGAAGTGATGGTGTCAACTACCCCTTGGGGTAGGGCACCTAGAACCTCCGCGTCCCGTCCAGGGACCAGACATGAAGTTTCCAGAGGTCTGGACGCGGTGCCAAAGGGTGCCCCGTCTCTGAATCAGTAATCCTTCCTCAGAGGATTCGGCCAAGGAGGGGCTGTCGCGAGGAGCGTTAGTTCCGGGAACCAGGTCCGGGTCGGCCAATAGGGTGCCACCAGCAGGACCTGCTCCTCGTCCTCCCTGACTTTGCACAGGAACTGTGCCAGAAGGCTCACTGGGGGAAAAGCATACTTGCGAAGGCCCCGCGGCCAGCTGTGTGCCAGAGCGTCCGTGCCGAGTGTTCCGTCGGTCAGGACGAAGAACAACTGGCAGATAGAGGTTTCTGGAGAGGCAAACAGGTATACCCAAGCGGCTCTGAAACGTCTCCAAATCAGCTAGACCTTCTGGGGATGGAGTCTCCATTCTCCCAGAAGCGCAGCTCGTGACAGCTCGTCGGCTGCCCGGTTGAGCAGCCCAGAATGTGAACGCGCGAAGCGACCTCAGATGCTTCTGACTCTAGAGGAGGAGGTGGCGGGTGAGTTGCGACGGGAGCGCAGACCACCTTCTTGGTTGATTTACGCAACGGTTGCTGTGTTGTCCGTGTGGACCAGTACATGCTTGCCTCGTAAGCGCCCTTGGAGACGGCTCAGGGCAAGGTGCACTGTCAGCAACTCGAGGCAGTTGATGTGCCAGTGCAGTCGGGGCCCCGTCCAAACCCCTGACACTGCAAGCCCGTTGTACGTGGCCCCCCAGCCGGTGGTTGAGGCATCCGTGCAAACCACAGAATGCCTTGAGACCTGCTCCAGGGGCACTCCTGCCCGAGGAACGCAAGGTCTGACCACGGGGTGAAGGTTTGGCGGCAGGCCGGTGTCACTTGGACCCGGAAGGTGCCGCGTTGCCACGCCCACCTCGGGACTCGGCCGTGGAGCCAGTGCTGCAGCGGTCTCATATGGAGTAGCCCCAGCGGCGTGACCGCCGCCGCGGCCGCCATATGCCCCAGGAGCCTCTGAAACAGTTTCAGTGGGACCGCCATCCTGCTCTTGAACGTATTCAAGCAGTTCAACACCGACTGAGCACGTTCCTGCGTGAGGCGTGCTGTTTGTTCGACCGAGTCTAACTCCATACCGAGAAAAGAGATCCTCCGCGTCGGGGAGAGTTTTGCTCTTTTCCCAGTTGACCTGAAAGCCCAACAGGCTGAGGTGTGAAAGCACCAAGTCCCTGTGCTCGCACAACTGCCCCTGAGACTGGGCAAGTATGAGCCAATCGTCGAGGTAGTTGAGGATTCGAATGCCCTGCTCTCTCATGGGAACAAGGGCTGCCTCCGTAACTTTCGTGAAGACACGGGGCGACAGGGACAGCCCGAAGGGCAGGACCTTGTACTGGTATGCCCGCCCCTCGAACGCAAACCGCAGGAATGGCCTGTGGCGCGGAAGGATCGAGACATGAAAGTACGCGTCCTTCAGGTCGATCGCTGCGAACCAGTCTTGGGGACGGATACACCTGAAGATGCATTTCTGCGTGAGCATCTTGAACGGGAGCCGGTGAAGGGCCCGGTTTACGACGCGCAGGTCCAAGATAGGTCTCAACCCACTGCCTTTCTTGGGTACAATGAAGTAGGAGCTGTAAGACCCCTTCTTCATATCGGCTGGAGGGACCGGCTCTATCGCGTCCTTCGCCAGTAGGACTGCGATCTCTGCACGCAAGACAGGGGCATCTGCTGCTTTCACTGACGTAAAGTGGACGCCCCTGAACTTGGGAGGGCGCCGGGCGAACTGAATCGCATAGCCGAGCCTGACGGTTCGCTATCACGGAGAGTGTGGGTAGCTCTAGAAAAGCGCCCCTCCCAGGCTTCCAGACGCCGCGCAAGTGGCATCAACGGAACTACAGGCGTACCCGCAGTGGGGCAGCGTAAAGGAACGCAGGGACCCGGCCCGGGCGTCTCTTTGCCGGTCCGAGGCGGGGTCTGGGTGTGTGCAACACTGACCTGCGTTTGAGCAGAGGGTGCGTGGGTAGTCCGTTGGTTCGTCCTCCCGATCCGCCCACTGCTGCTCGCTGGCGAGAGAGGAGGGTGAGTGTGATACGGCTCTGGACCGTCCACAGCCCCCCGTCCCCTCAGGGGACCCAGAGAAGGGAGAAATTGCTCTTTCGTCGAGAATTTGGGTACCACTGACCGAGAGATGGCAGTGGCATAAAAAATACACAAAGTCTCCACCCGCCCTCCTCCGGGGGAGGGATTGTCGCGTTCACCATCCCCGAAGAGCAACTCCCTCCAGCTCTGGGTCGCCCGTCTCAGGGCCTCTTGCTCTTGCGCTTGCTGCCAGGTTTGGTGGGGGCCTGGACGGGCGGGGCGGCTGGCCTGCGGCCGGCTCCTCGACGCGGTCTTGCTGGCTGCTGCGGACGCTGCGCGGGAGCGGGGGCGGCGGCAGGGGGCCGCCCTCGGCGACGAGCGGGCTGAGGCGCTGCCGCCGGCGGCCGGGTGGAGGCAGCAGCTGCACGCCGGGGCAGGATGTACCTGATGGCCTCAGTCTGCTTTTGGGCGGCGGAGAACTGCTGGGCAAAGTTCTCCACCGCGTCGCCGAAGAGGCCGGTCTGGGACACGGGGGCGTTCAGGAATCTTGTCTTGTCCGCCTCGCGCATGTCGGCCAGACACAGCCAGAGATGGCGCTCCTGGACCACCATAGTGGACATGGCACGACCCAGAGACCGCGCCGTAACCTTCGTCGCTTGTGGCGCGAGGTCCGCCGCGGTGCGGTGCGGAGTTCTCTCTGAACTTCTGGGTTGTGACCACCCTCGTGCAAGTCCCTCAGTGCCTTGGCCTGGTGCACTTGCAATAACGCCGAAGCGTGTAAGGCGGACGCAGCTTCTCCACAGGCCGTATAGGCAGTATCGATCAAGGCCGATGAGTGCCTACAGGCCCGGGAGGGGAGCAACGGTTTGCCCCGCCAAGTGGTAGCGGCATTTGGACACAATTGCATCGCCACCGACCGCTCCACCTGGGGGACTCCCGTATACCCCCGCGCTGGACCCCCATCGAGGGTGGTGAGGGAGGAGGAACCAGCAGATCGGTTTCTGGCAGTAAAAAGGTGCCGTCCATGACTTGAGCTCCTCATGCACCTCCGGGAAGAAAGGCACTGGAGTGGGGCCCTGAGAACCAGCGCGCGCCACCCCGAGAAACTAATCGTCCAACCTTGAGGGTTCGGGATGCGGTGGAAGATTCCACTCGAGCCCGACACTTTTGGCGGCCCGGGAAAGCATAGCCATCAGTTCCGGGTCCGTCTCGGCACCGCGCTGACCGCCCAAGTTCGGCAGGCTGACGGATCTTCATCCCCGAAAGTCCGGCTCACCCTCTGATGCTGCAACTGACATCTGATCGTCGGGGGGAGCCTCGAAGAAACAAGTGGTACCCCCCCCGGGAGGGTCCAGCCTGCTCTTTTGAGAGCTCTGCTGGTTTTGGAGTGCCGGCTGGCTGGGGCATCCCTGGAGGTGAATTCCTCACCGTGACCGTAAGACCAGTCCGCCCACTGCTAGAAAAAGGACGCCCCCGGCTGCTGCCAGAGGGAACCCCAGATCTAGGCAGTGGCACGGGCACTCCGCCCCCTTGCAGGTAACGGAGTCTGGTCCGCAACTCCGAGATGGTCATGCCCCCGCAATGGGAGCATGAGTCATCCACGAAAGCCACCTCAGCGTGCTTCATGCCCAGGCACGAGAGGCAGCGATCGTGACCCTCACCCAGCGCCAGGTAACGACCGCAACCAGAAACGCACGGGTGAAACAGCATCTTTAAAAAGACGATACGTCGTCTTTACAAAGACGTTCCCAACCCTTGAAGCTCTTTTAGTTATGGAATTGCTCTTTTAGCGTGCTGTGGCGCACAGGGGAGATGATCATCTGCTACACAAACAGGGGGTAGTGCAGCCTGCCGTGTGCAGCCCACTCGACACGGGAAAACCTCCACCGATGAAGCGCTGTCCACCAGCACGAGAGCCCACGAAGAGTGTGCTTGACTGTAGTTTGTTCTACTGTAGAACTTGGTCAGGAGCAGAACGATAGAACCGCTCGGCTCCGAAGCGAAAAGCTGAATATGCGCTGCACCTGCTGCCTACTTATACTCACGCTGTGATCAGCAGCAGCTGGATGCAATAATCGCATGCCAATGTGCATTGGCTCGTTTAGTTTACACTCGAAGTAGATTGGTCCCTCTAAGCGAGATCCCGATTCGTCGGTCCTCCGACGTGACGTCGAGAGTGACCGACTGAGAGGGAACTTAGTATTAATTACTGTTGTCACGAATCCGGTCCGAGGCCTTCTGGCCGATTGCCACTAGAGGTCATTCTACCATTACATTGACTCTCACACTACACAGACTGCTACATGTCACCCCGGACTACAGTTCCCATCATCCATTGCACTTACACAGCTGAATTCACTAATCACACGCTCACCTGAGAGCCATTACACACTCTATTTAACACTCTCTCAGTTCCTGTTCAGATCGCCGTGTATTGTTCTGCGTTTAGCACTCCCCAAGTGTTATCTGCTTTACCGAGCCATTCCGTGTTTCTGTTTACGTCTCTAGTTTTGTTTAGCATTTATCTCTCCTCTAGCGATAGCTACATCACTGAGCCATTCCTTTTCTCATTTTTTAGTTTTAGTCTTAATCTAGTCTTTCCGTGTTGCCTTGTTGTCTGTTTCCTGACCTTCTGCCTGTGTTTATTGGATTACCCCTCTTGTCAAGCCCTCTGGATACTGTTTGCTGATCGTAGACCCACGTTAGCCCAAGGAATATTCTTTGTCTTGCCTGTGCCATACCTGTTTGCTGTTGTTCGTTTGACCACTTCTCTTGTAAAAAAAAAAAAAGCTTGCACATGGATCCGCACGCCTCTCGTCTCGTCAGCCCCGTTACAGAATAGCCCAGTGAGGGCTCCTGTTCCCGAGTATAGCCCAGTGAGGGCTCCTGTTCCCGAGTATAGCCCAGTGAGGGCTCCTGTTCCCGAGTATAGCCCAGTGAGGGCTCCTGTTTCCCCGGCTCCAGTGTCGGCTCCAGCCCCGGAGCTCGCTCCAGTGTCGGCTCCAGCCCCGGAGCTCGCTCCAGTGTCGGCTCCAGCCCCAAGACTCACTCCAGTGCCAGCTCCTCGAAAGCGCTTTGCTGTGCCTGCTCCTCCAGAGCACCCTCCAGTGCCAGCACCACGTAAGCGCTATCCTGATCCCCAGTACCGCCCTGGAAGGCCTCCAGATCCTCAGTTAGCCCAGGAAGGGCTCATGTCTCCGAGTTAGGCCCAGGGTGGGCTCCTGCTCCGCCATGGAGGTCTTCTGCTCCCTCTGCGCTGCCCTGGTGGGCTCCTGCTCCGATGGCTCCGCCTTGGCTCTCTGCTCCGCCGGCTCTGCCTCAGTCCCTTGTCTCTCCTATCCTTGGACCTGGCCCACCGTCCCTCCCCCTGTTCTGCCTCCGCTCCACCACCCTCCTGGATGGTTTTGTGTTGGGAGCGTCTGGAAGCCGTTCCTTGGGGGGCTCTGTCACGAATCTGGTCCGATTGCCACTAGAGGTCATTCTACCATTACATTTACTCTCACACTACACAGACTTAAAATGTCACTACCGGAGTACAGTTCCCATCATCCATTGCACTTACACAGCTGAATTCACTAATCACACGCTCACCTGAGAGCCATTACACACTATTTAACATTCTCTCAGTTCCTGTTCAGATCGCCGTTCATTGTTCCATCCATAAACAGCCATTCCGTGTTTCTGTTTAGTCTCTAGTTTTGTTTAGCATTTATCTCTCCTCTAGCGATTAGCTACATCACTGAGCCATTCCTTTTCCTATTTTTTTTTTTTTTTAGTCCTTATCTATCTTTCCGTGTGGATACTGTTCGCTGACGTAGACCCACGCTACCCCAAGAATATTCTTTGTCTTGCCCTCTATATACCTGTTTGCCATTGTTCGACCTTGCCTGTGTTTCTGACCTCTTCTGTTGTGAATAAAAGCTTGCACATGGATCCTCACGCCTCCCGTCTCGTCAGCCTCGTTACAACTGGTGTTAATCATACTCTGTCGCTCAGGTAAGAGGTACTTCTGTTTTCCTTATTTTATAAACACTGCTCTGTTATTATATACCACATAATGATGGTGATATTATATAAACATTTTTTTTCAGAACTCCTGTCACTATGGCACCACTTCTAGTGACCCAGGTCATCGTGTCATTGTTGAATGTGCTTCCTGCTGCTGCCAGACAGACCGGTTTGATACTGCTTACCAAAATTAGTTTCAGAGTGATTGACATTCACAAGAAAATTCAGTTGTGAGTCACACCCTGGACAAAGTGAGACTAGATCATTTAATAGCCATACCACTTAAGGGAAAGTAGGTATCATTCTATGGAGAATAAAAGATGAAAGCTTTTACATTAGGCTAAGAGAGTGACCACATATTTGTATAGATGTTTTATATTAAAGTCATGAGAGAAAAAAAGATTTACATTTATAATGACTTATTGTGAAATTGGTAATATAATCTATCCTTATATAACCAAAGCTCTACTTCTAATCTTTGCAAAACACTTTCTCCATTATTCTGATTTTAGTAAATGAACAGTGTACATTTTGGTTGACTATATAACAGTATTTGACTGGATTTTGAACAAGGGAGAAGCATACTTCCCTTTCTTTGACCTTATTGACATTAACTCATATGATCTGTTACACACACTATACCATCCAACAGAAACCGATTCCAACAGTAACTCCTTGTTACATGACTCCATTATTTTCTATGACAATTCATCATCTAATAATCAAAAAGCACAATGCAGCTGTCTCTCTAGTAAATTAGGAACTTTAGATCCGAGTGATTACACTGCTGACTGGTTACATGTAATCTGGATTGTGTAATCAGATTCCAAAAATTAAGCACCTCAACTTAATTTTACCTAAAATATTTACTTGAAGCCCCTGAGATTTAATTAATATTTCAATATCAACACATTTGCATGTTCACAATTTTGGTTAATAGTCACACTGACATGCAGGTACAAAAAAAAGTATTTCCATTTTTATTGTCGAAGTGTTTTATTTTTATTTTTAAATGATGTATTCATTTTAATTTGACATTTTATGATTTATTTAAGTATTAGCCTTCCATGAACTCACGACCCCCCTTTAGTTCTTTCAGGAAGCCCAGTTTGGGAAACCCTATAGCATAATGTAGGCTAATGTTTAATGCACTTCATGCATTCATGGTGTTGATAACAAAGAAGATATTTTCTTTATTTTTTTTAAATTAATTGGTGCACCATAATCCCGTTCAAATCTATGTGATAAAAGTAATCTCAAAATGATCAAGTAATTTGTATATAAACATGCGCGCACACGACAAACATAATATTGTGTGTGTGTTTGTGTGTATATATATATATATATTTACAGTGGGTACGGAATGTATTCAGACCCCCTTATATTTTTCACTTTTTGTTATATTGCAGACATTTGCTAAACCATTTAAGTTAATTTTTTCCCCATCATTAATGTACACGCACGCACCCCATATTGACAGAAACACAGAATTGTTGACATTTTTGCCGATTTATTAAAAAAGAAAACTGAAATATCACATGGTCCTAAGTATTCATACCCTTTGCTCAGTATTTAGTAGAAGCACCCTTTTGATCGAATACACCCATGAGTCTTTTTGGGAAAGATGCAAAAAGTTTTTCACACCTGGATTTGGGGAACCACTGCCATTCCTCTTTGCAGATCCTCTCCAGTTCTGTCAGGTTGGATGTAAACGTTGGTGGACAGCTATTTTTAGATCTCTCCAGAGATGCTCAATTGGGTTTAAGTTAGGGCTCTGGCTGGGTCATTCAAGAACGGTCACAGAGTTGTTGTGAAGCCACTTTTTCGTTATTTTAGCTGTGTGCTTAGGGTCATTGTCTTGTTTGAAGGTAAACCTTCGGCCCAGTCTGAGGGTCCTGAGCACTCTGGAGAAGGTTTTCTTCCAGGATATCCCTGTACTTGGCCGCCTTCATCTTTCCCTCGTTTGCAACCAGTCGTCCTGTCCCTGCAGCTGAAAAACACCCCCACAGCATTATGCTGCCACCACCATGCTTCACTTTTTGGACTGTATTGGACAGGTGATGAGCATTACCTGGTTTTCTCCACACATACCGCTTAGAATTAAGTCCAAAAAGTTCTATCTTTGTCTCATCCGACCAGAGAATCTTATTTCTCACCATCTTTGGAGTCCTTCAGGTGTTTTTTAGCCTTGCACTGAGGAGAGGCTTCCGTCGGGCCACTCTGCCATAAAGCCCCGACTGGTGGAGGGCTGCAGTGATGGTTGACTTTCTACAACTTTCTCCCATCTCCCGACTGCATCTCTGGATCTCAGCCACAGTGATCTTTGGGTTCTTCTTAACCTCTCTCACCAAGGCTCTCTCCCCCGATAGCTCAGTTTGGCTGGACGGCCATTTCTAGGAAGGGTTCTGTTCATCCCAAACGTCTTCCATTTAAGGATTATGGAGGCCACTGTGCTCTTAGGAACCTTAAGTGCAGCAGAAATTTTTTTGTAACCTTGGCCAGATCTGTGCCTTGCCACAATTCTGTCTCTGAGCTCTTCAGGCAGTTCCTTTGACCTCATGATTCTCATTTGCTCTGACATGCACTGTGAGCTGCAAGGTCTTATATAGACAGGTGTGTGGCTTTCCTAATCAAAGTCCAATCAGTATAATCAAACACAGTTGGATTCAAATGAAGGTGTAGAACCATCTCAATGATGATTAGAAGAAATGGACAGCACCTGAGTTATATATGAGTGTCACAGCAAAGGGTCTAAATACTTAGGACCATGTGATATTTCAGTTTTTCTTTTTTAATAAATCTGCAAAAATGTCAACAATTCTGTGTTTTTCTGTCAATATGGGGTGCTGTGTGTACATTGAGGAAAAAAATTTACTTAAATTATTTTAGCAAATGACTGCAATATAACAAAGAGTGAAAATTTAAGGGGGTCTAAATACTTTCCGTACCCACTGTGTGTGTATATATATATATATATATCTATATATATATATAGATATATATATTAATATTATAATATATATATATATATATCTAATATATATTAGATATATTACACGGTGTGTGTATATACTGTGTGTTTATATAGTTTGTTTATCACTCACATAGATATATTAGAATTAGACTGAATTACTTTTTTCTTTTGTAAAATTATTTAAAGTGGTCATATGATGCAATTTTCATTTTCTTTCTCTTTGGAGCGTTACAAGCTCTTGGTACATAAAGAACATCTGTAAAGTTGCAAAGACTAAAGCATCAAATCCAAAGAGATATTCTTTATAAAAAAAAATAAGAGTCAACCACGCCTACCTAAAACAGCTAATTTTAACACGCCCCCACATGTCTACACGTCACGATGTGGGAAGATTTGCATAACACCACCCAAAGTTCATGCAAAGAAAGAAGGCTTTTATTCTCGCTGTAGTTTTGTTGTTGCTGCCGCCATGTCGTGGAGACTCTGTGTGTTTCATTGTGAAAGCGAAAATACTTTGTTTGGCCTTCCAAAAGAGGACACCACTAGAAATCAGTGGTTAAATTGTATTTAAAAACACTGTTCCAGAACACTTCAACCCAAAATATTAATTTGTGTGCAGCACATTCTATGGAGGACGAGGACTGTTTCCTGGGAGAGTATAGCCTCCCTGCCGGTGTCTGTTTCTATAAAGTGGGGCAATTCGAACTTTGCAAGGACAGTCTGGCGCTTCATGACTCTCAGCCTGTAAGTACGTTTTTATATTTAAAGAATTTGCCACTGACGATTCAAACGTGAGTTTTTTGGGCAGTAGAGTAGCACTTGTTTGTTTGTCATTTCTCCGATCACAAATGCAGACATTGTTTTGTTTACGCGGCGCGATGCAACACAACGCGTAAAAACACAGTATACGTCATAATAATTATAATTTGTCCCCACTGGATGCAACAAATGCCTCGTTTATAATGGGTTTTACTGGTTTTGTCTCGTCGTGCATCACAGGCGCTCGTCGCACACACGGCATCAAAGTATGGTTGTCACGAATCCTGTCCATGGACTTCCGTTCATTCACCACCAGAGGTCACCCTTTCCATTACATTGACTCTCGCACAACACAAATTGTTGCATAGCACCCCGGACTACATATCCCATCATTCATTGCACGGTTTGCACACAGCACTGATTACACGCAGCCGTTTCTTATCACCTCACTCACTATATAACACCCACTCAAACCGCCATTCTCTGCTGAGTATTGTTTAGCCTGTTCCCCGTTCCTAGTCTCTGTGTTTCCTTGTTTTGCCTTGCCTGTTCTCTCGGTTTCTGATCTTTGCCTGTTTTCCTGGATTTTTCCCTCTCGTCTCGCCCCTGTGATTCTGTCTGCCGATCCGTGACCTACGTTAGCCCTAGGACTATTCTTGTGTTTTGCAAATTCATATGTGCGCAAGACCGAGACCAACAGCATGTTTATCAGCGTGACAATTGCTTTTATACAACAATTCAATAAACAAGAAGTTTTATGATTGAGTATTGAATATTGAGTAACTTACATTTTTGAGTCAAAATTCCTATTTATTCTATTTTTGTTCCTCAAATGAAAATAGTTCCAAATGAATCTTCAAGTAATGAGTGATTCATTATGTTTGAACAAACCAGTTGAGTAAATGATTCAATGAATCAATCATTAAGATGCTCGCTTGTTGCCACCTACTGGTGTAATGATATAACTTGCAGAAAGAGTCTGAAAAGTCCCTACCACTTATCAGTCTGTCTGAAACGCTCCAGATGAGTGGAATGATGGAAACATTGAAAAGTCCCAGTGGACTTTTCCTTGGACTGTATACCAAATTTGACACTAGGTCAGGATTTAACTGTTGCAACTGACTATAATATGTGAAATTGACTGGTTAGCATGGCTTTCTTAACCCCTTGCTGGTAGATTTGGTAATTACATACTCTTCTTCTTTACAGCATACTTTTTTATTTGACACCCACTCAAATGTAGCAATTTACATTGATGCTAATATTTGATTATATTACACATTTTATACTAGTGCCCAATACTTTTTGGAGTGCTCTTAAAGGCGTGAAAATAATTTTTCCCTTTCTGCTGCCATTTAAGTTACAGTAGCTTGTCACTCACTGCCGAAGGGTTTGATACTGTGCGTGTTCTTGTCGTGCCATCAGCCAGTCAAGAGTCCTCCAAAAGCCTAGCTTTCTCCAGATATTATAGGCTTCCTTGATATAATCACAGTAAAAATCTTAGTTAAAAATAATAGCTCATTGCAAACTGTGCAGTCACATCTCCACATATACCCTTCTAGTATTATTTCTACACTACAGAGGAATTTTAAAAAAGGACTGTATTTTTAATGCCAGCACATAACTCCATCATAAAGGGATATTGTTGGTCCAAGGTATCATTGATTCTGTTAAACTGATTTTGGTGTTGTACTGTGTGGTATCAGTCAACAGACTTAGAATTTTAACAGCGACTGATTATGAAACTTGAAATATGACACTAGTTGAAACATACACAATTAGTTATCTAATTTTATATTATATATACATAATATCTTTAGTTCTACAATGTATATTTTTTCATATTAATACATAATCTTACGAAACTTAAATTATAACAAGATATTAGAGTAAGATTTGCATTCTTTGGGATAGAAAAAGATAATTAATCTTAGATTAGATACAATTCCTCTACATCCTAGACGTAAGAAAGGTAGTATGTTGTTTCAGTTAAAACATCCGGTTGCTCAATCTGTAATTCTGTACAAATAGATTCTGTGAAACACATTTTCACAACAGATCGATTTCAAGAACATGGAATGTTGTTTCTTGGTAATTAAGTATAACGTCCTTTGCTGTAGTGGCTTTTATTTGGCACAGTCTTAACATTACCATTTGCACTAGTCACATTACAACAATTCACGTCACTTTATGATAAACTGACAAAAATGTACTGAAATGTGCCTCACATTATCTTATCATATCATATATTTACTTTACGCAATTGCTATTCTTTCAAAGGACATGGTCATAGATCGATATATGTACCGTACTATATATATATATATAATATATTATACTAGTTTATGTACTTTGAAGTTTGGTAAATTTTTCTGTATTAAATCCAACTATTTAAAAAATAGATGCATCTTAACCATGCATCTTTAACTAGCCATTACCCATTATGAATATTTATAATATAAAATGAGAAATAATGGATTTTTCAGCCACTTATTTCTATTTGATATGTGAAAGACTTTTCATTATAAAAGTTAAGTATAATGTTTAAAAACAGTTAATGAAATTAAGTGACATTTGAGATTTTCAAGGAAGGTGGTTTCGTGAAATGTTTCCGGAAACTTCCCCCCCCCCCCCCCCCTCTCATAAGGAGATATAATCTGGTGGACGCACATGCTCATGTTTCAGCTGACTATGCAGAATCCAAGCCACATTCTTACCACATGCCTTCTTGGGCACTTGGCCAAATCAATTGGAGAAAAAACAAAACAAAATGGTTTTATGTCAACTTAATTTGTAATTTTAATATGCATTTTAATATACATGTTTACTTTTCACAGTCTAACAGTGTGTTGAAAAGAGTTACTTCATTTATAAGAAATCATATGATAACGACTTTTCCATAAAAATATCAAATAAAAGAGATAAAAGATAGTACAAAAGATATATTTATAATAATCTAGAAAATATAGTTTCATGCAACACTCTTCCCAAAATTTTGTGGCAAGAATAATTTTCCAAGCATTAATAAAATGGATATATTTTACTCTTTAATTAATTTAACTTACAGTACTGTCCCAAATGTGGTACAGCTTGAGGTACTTGTTAGTTAAGCTACGGTATAGTCAGTATTAGAACTGAACCACTCAAAGGACATTTCCATAAAGTGCCAAGCTGCATAACAACTACATGGTGCATCTGCTACAGTGTAAATGTACGTAATATTTAATAATGTTTGTAATGTCCGGTTACAAACATTATTAGCTCTGCACTTGTAAAATCATACAGCGTAATTGTACAGCGTAAGAACAACAGGCAGCAGCTTCATGGTCTGAGAAAACAATAGAGATCTTAAATGTTCACATTTGCTTTGTAAAAATGAATGACGTGCCCCACAAAAGATTTTTATATAGTATGATTATGTAATCAGTCATAAGAAGCACATTGAAGACATCTATTATGTATCTGAATACTTAGTCACATTCATCTCAAAAGACTCAATTGATGCCTTGAAAGATTTTAAGAGCTGTAAGTGCGGGCAAGAGGACTGAAACGGTAAAACAGAAGGAAGAAGATGCTTGTGCCCCATTAGGGGCACCTTGGGATGGGTTGTTTGCCGTTGAATTTGTGGAGTTTGTGGCTTTTGCAGGGAAGGAACCCACAACAGATGTCAGGAATGAGGCAAAGCTGGATGTTTTAGTGAAGACCTGGACATCTTGAACGTGAGCAGAGCGGGATGCTAGAGTGCTGTTGCTGGAGCTTGTGTTAGAGCTGCTGCTGTTTGTAATGCTAGTCTGTATGCTGCTCTGTAATGTCAAAACAGCAGCATGGATCCATGACTGACCCAGCTTACACATCAGCGGACCACCCTGATCACCCTGAGAGAGAAAGAGAAAACTCTTTACTGAATGTTACAAATTTTTTACATTTAATTTTAGTCATCTAGGATGCATTAAAGATTTTTGTTACAAAAGTATTTTTTCCCACATAATTGCTGTTATTTAGAACTTTCTATTTATTAAAGAATTCATCCAAAAGTATTGTGATTTCAACAAAAATATGAATATTTTCAACATTGATAATAAGAAATGTTTTTTTGAGCAGCAAGTCTGCATATTAGATATTAGAATGATTTCTGAAGGATCATGTTACACTGAAGACTGAAGTAATTGTGCTGAAAATTCAGCTTAATTCATTTAATTCATTCATTCATTAAGTCATCACAGGAATGAATTACATTTTAAGTTACTGTAAAAATATTCCAACTGTTTTACTGTTTTTTAAAAAATCTTAAAATCCCCATAAATTTAAACAGTAGTATACGCTATTTGAAAATACTTTACAATAAAGTTCCAGTTGTTGAAATTAGTTAATTCAGTAGGTAGCATGAACAATTTTAGTTTCAGCATTTATTAATGTTTGTTGTTAATTCATGTTTGTTCATAATGCATCAACTAATGCTAATTAATACAAACTCAAATGTATTAGTAGCATATGTAGAAATTAACATTAACCTAATGCTCTCAAAGTATTACTCATATTAGTTCATGTTACCTAATGCATAAACTAATAATAATGAATTAAACCTTACTGTAAACTGTAAATATACTTCCTTCCCATAAGCCTCAGTTTACTGGTATTTAACCATTCCTTTTTTTATCTGCAAGTACTTTTATTCAAAAAAATAATACAACATGTTGTTCTGTTTTTAAACAGAATTAACTTACCTCCTGTAAGTTCAAGGAACTTGTACAAATACTGTTGTTTGAGGACGAGTTTCCACAACTCACAACAGAGGTTTGGAATTCCTGAAGAGTTTGATTCACTATAAAAGGAAGAAAACTCATTCAAATGAAGGAGAAATGTAACAAAAAGTTAGCATAGTTAGCAGTTAGCATAGTGTTTCAAAGCATTCACACCTCCTCCTGCTCCTGAGCCCCATCCTGCCGCCCAGCACTGAGTGTTAGCGCTGAAGGTATTGTCTCCCATGTCCACACATATAGGCTGAATGAAATTTGTGAGGTTTGGTGCTACAGCCAACTGCAAGACTGCAATGTTGTCACCTGTACCATTGCTGAGTGTGATATTCGCCACTTTTATAGAGACCTCATTGGGGTTGGAGCCGTTCTGATTCAGACGGCCCAGGATCACGGTCCAGTGAGAGGCATTGGTGGATCTAAAAAAAAAGGAACTCTGTTGACTCAAATCATTTTGATTTCTCATCAAATGTTTTTGGTGTTTAAGTGCTATTACCTGGTAAAGCAGCTGGCAGAGCTCATGACAAACCGTTCAGCAATCAGCGTTCCTCCACAAACGTGACTGCCGTTAAACTGCAGGCTGGCCATCCATGGCCATACACCGGGAGATACGAGGGAGCTGTTTCCTCCAACACGGCTGTTCAGTTTGGCACTTCCACACACTACAGCTACAGTAACAAAGAGAAAGGGAACGAATGGCGGATTTTATCAGTCAAACATTTACTTAATTTGTTTTCTTTAATTCTTTCATACAGTGGAAAAATTATTTTGAAACCATTTTCAGTCAGAAATTGCTAGTAAATTTCAAAAATATTTACAATTAAACAGCAAATAACATTAAATTAAAAGTAAAAGTAAGACAGACGAACGTATTTCTTGTACCATGCCTGCCATAATATTTGTCTTATTTACAGTTTCATTTTTACAGTTTTTTTTGTTACAATTGATAGCTGAGCACAGTTGATAGCTTAAAGAGCTAATAAATAAATAAATAGGCTAGCCTAGGCTACACAGTCAAGCTTCATTAGCATAGAAAGCAGTGTAATGCATTGGGAGGTACAGTTTGTCGCAGAACTCAAAAAAAAAAAAAAGCTAAACATGCTGAGAAAGCTGAGATTCTTGTGATTCGAATGATACAATCAACATAGCAGGTACAATCAGTGTCTTTGTTAGACCGGCCAAAATACTCCAAATGTTTCAAGAACAGCATGCAATTCACTTTGGATATGCCTTTTTTTAGGCGTTTTAGGCTAATTTTACAGGAATGCTAAGGGTTAAGATAAGCTTTTAAAAATTCATGGTGTATACTACAGTCTTTTCACATTTAAAGCATTGTGTTACTTGCCGTCTTTATGATTAATTGTGAAATTTACAAGCAATTTCTGAGTGAAAATTGTTTCTACACCATATTTTTACATGCTTTTCAGCAGTACTGCAGCACACAGTGAGTGTATATTAGCACTGTTTGGCAGGGGCGGTTCTAGACCACAGTAACTGGGGGGGCCAGACAGGGGCCACTTGTGCTTTTAGGGGGCACAATTTTAAAATTCATCTTAAACTACTTTAAGTAGCCTATTATTCATTCATTCAGTCATTTTTCACCATGTCATGTATCGCTGCAATCTAGATGTAATCTATTACAATTCAACAAACTAAACTGACATGTTCATCATGTTTCATATTCTTTTTTACAATCATTTTTATTGTAGTGTCAGAGGCATCATTTCTGAGTTGGCACGAATAGGGGGGGGGGGGGGGGGGGGGGGTTGGACTCTCATGCTTGTATATGACACCGCACCACCACTGATTGGATTAATGTCTCTACTGACAAAATAATTAAAATAAACAATAAAACCATCACAGAAAGAATTTTAGATTTCCACCCACAACAATAAATTTACAAACATTACACACCTCAATTTTAAAAACCGTAAACCATTTTAAAAAACAGAATGGTTTTCCTGTAGTGTGTTTTTGGGACCTATTCCATTAGGATTATTGGTTTCTAACCAGCCACCAATAATAAGGCCCCAATTACAACTAGAGACCAACATATCCAGTTACAAGTTTCCCTTAAAACAATACAAGTCCCATTATACCAGTAAACCCTTACAAATTTGCTAATGGTGTCCTAATGTATTTTATCCGCAGGGGTTTTATTTTTTTTGTTTTTTTTTTAAAAAACATTCCCAAAATATACTGAAATATCTCGATTCGCTAATATGTGGCAAGTAATGCATTTGCATCTTTATGATTTATGTTAGTCTCATATACAGTAAGCCTAATAGTATTAACTATTAACTTTTGCATAAAAATTAAATATATATTACTATATTTAATTAATTTAAACCCTCAAATTTATTTAATACGACTGACTTTGTATTTAATGGAAATTTAATAAAAACATTTTAAGTTACTATTAGCTATAACCCTTTCATGTACAAAAGAGAGAAAGACCATTACACTTCAAAAAAACATTTTCACTTCAGTCCCGCATTCAAGCACTTCAAGCTCCCATACTAATCTCTCAAGCGTTTACCACTGTAAAATTATATATTACTTAAATTGTACATCTTCACCTTTGTTGTTTTCTTCTGATGAGAAAATAGCCAGAGATTCAATCAGTCAGCGCCCGCAGATGACAAACAGTGTGCCGGGTTTTCGGCGGTGACGCAGCTGAACGCCTCTGCATTGGTCTTTGGTATTCATAAACCACATAATAGTATGGGATTTGGTATAAATGTTGCAAGCAGCGCTTTAAAACACGTGTGTGTCCTCTTGGCTCTGTGCCGCCAGCGAACGCAGATTTGAATTTATCAGCTAGTGATGTTTTTTCCTTTTGTATATGCACAGTTTTTACAGGCCAAACTGCGCATTTCCACCCAAATAGTTTGGTGTGATAGATTCCAAATTTAGGGGGTGGCCAAAGGGGTGTCCAAGTTGTTGGCAGGAGGTGGTCAACAAGCTCTCACCCCCCCCCACCCCCCCCCCCCCCCCCCAGAACCGCCCCTGCTGTTTGTAGCTGCGTTTGAGATCTTATAGATCTTATAGAGTGACCCAGAAACGGCAGTGTGTCACGTCAGAATTTAGTTGCTAAAATAAAACATTTAGACACCAAATTACTTTTTTAGTTGATAAATTAATATTTCCCCCCCAAAAAAATCTCATAATTCAGAGAGTAAGTCGATTAAGGGCTTTAAAAGATTTACTGAGTGAGTCTGGTTCAAGTCACAATTTTGATAGTTTTTCATGAAGAAAAAAAAGCTCATAAGTTTAATTTATTTGCGTTCATTTTTTTGTTTAGGAAACACAACGATGAACCGGCTCTAACTGTTGCCAACATCAAGTGCATTTTCATATTTTTTTTTCTTGGTCACATTTTGTCTGGAGCGCTGCGCTGCGCTTCTTTCACCTTGATTGGATATGACACTAGGAATTTACATCACTGATAATATAAATATGTGTTTAGCTAAGTGAACGCACCATTTACCTTTGAAAACAAGTATACATTTAAATACACAAAAGTCCTAGGACATGTAACTAAATGGACAATGTGTATGTATGGTTTATTGTGAATCTTATTTGACTTGAAAGAATCTTACGTGCAATGGTTGTAGTTGTAGTGGCGGCAGTGGTTGTCGTAATGGCAGGCACACTACTACAGCTAATTGCCAGGTCACCGTCGGTACCATTGGAGTTGAACGTAACAAAGCCTGGCTGGTTGGTGGTCATCTGCTCATTGATCCAGTTCTGGTACTTAGACACTCGGGCATACACACCGGGAAGGTTAGGTAAAGCACAACCATTGCCGAAGCTCACAACACCAGACTGGACCCAGACTGAGTCCTGTTTGCTGACCAAAGGACCGCCGGAATCACCCTGTAGGATGAAGAACAGGGTAGTGACATGCCATGTAACCTATTCTACACATTCCAGTTGTAGTTCACAGGTGTAATTTGTAATATGATGGATATAATGGGAAGATAACATTGAATTATTTAATTTTGCAAACAAAAAATTGCCTTTATATCACACAGCTTCTCACACAATATGGATGGGTATTTTATGAAAACATAAAGATATATAGCTGCCTTTATATTTTGAGAAGGGGATCCTTCATATTTGGGATCCCTTGTCAGTAAAAAGTTATAAAACCCCTGATCTATACACCAGTCTCACCTCTCCTTCATTACGGTACAAATTACATGAACATTTTCTAAACTAGGACAAATACACGTTTAATGCACAAATCAGATCCTTTAATATAATAATTTTACTAATGTATACAATATAAAATACTGAGTCATTGACTGTGCAGGCAAGATCTCAAATATTTGAGTTTTGCAATGAACCGGACAGTGTTTTGAAAGTGACTCACTAGGTTGAATTCAAAGTTTAAGAGAAACCCATTCTTTATTATTGATATTTTCACACTGAGGAATATTTGCAACTCATTAAAACTGGGAAATAACCAAAATGGATGTATAGGAGTTGTTACCTGACAGGAGTCTTTCCCTCCTTCTAGTGGTCCGGCACATAGCATGTTGTCTGTGATTGTTGAGACTCCATAAAGACACTTACACTGCCTGTTTCCAACAACAGGCACGTCCACTTCCTGTAGAATTTGCGGTGAGGGCAGGGAAGCTGTGAAATACATGAAATGATCAAATGTGCATCAGTACTGCAATAATACAGTATGTTGTGTATGATCAAGGTTAGTCAAATTAAAACTTTACCGCCAGTCCTAATGTTTCCCCATCCGGTGACCCAACTCACAGTGCTTTTAAAGAATGTACTGTTTGCTGAAGCCAGACAGACTGGTTTGATATGGTCAGTAAATGTCACTGGTGAAGACAGACGCAGAAGAGTGATGTCGTTGTCTTCAGTGATGCTATTGTAGTCTGGATGTTTTATGATTTCAGAGACATTCCTGGACACTTCATTGGCATTTGCTCCTTCCTGTGTCTGTCGGCCCAGGTACACAATTAGGTCACTGCGTGAAGTACTAGAATATGGTGGGAGAACAAGTGTTAAGCATTCACCACATCCATTGAATAAGTATTTTTTTATATGATATAATTATATATGATATTTGCTCTATGACAGTTACTTTGCAAAGCAGTGAGCTGCAGTCAGAACCCATTCATTGTTGATGAGTGATCCACCACAAAAATGGCTACCGGCCCTGTGAAGGCTGGCCTGCCATGGCCAAGCACCAGCTGATGCATTCTGTCCTCCAACTATCTTTGTGTTGAGAGGTGCTCTGCCACACTCTGACAGGGACAAATGCAAATTAAACACATTTTAGACAAACAATTGGTCATAGCAACATTTTTGATAGGATTTGGCTATTTAAATTATGTGGTGAAAAACTAGTTACCATTCAGTTGTGCGTCACACCCTAAAAAAAAAAAAAGAAGTTAATTTCATTATAACTTCAGGGGGAAAACAAACAAACAAAAAACACTGTATAGTATGCGATATAAAACTTTTTTTTCTATAAAAGAAAGCAATAGTTGTGTTAGTCAAAATGAAATTAGCTATACAATACAGGCTAAAAGTTTGGAATGATTTTTTTAAAGGTTTTTTAAAGAAGTCTCAGCAAGGCTGCATTTACTAGATCAAAGATTCAGTAAAAACAGTAATATTACGAAATCTTATTCAAATTTAAAATAACTATTTTCTATTTTAGTTTATTTTAAAATGTAATGTATTCCTGTGATGGCAAAGCTGAATTTTCAGCATCATTACTCCAGTCTTCAGTGTCACATGAGCCTCAAGAAATCATCCTAACATGCTGATTTGCTGCTCAATTAACATTTCTTCTTATTATTATTATTAATGTTCAAAACAATGTGCTGCATGATATTTTTGTGGAAACACTACCATTCAAAAGTTTGGTGTAAGTAAGATGGAAAATAAATACACAAATAAATAATAAGGGACAGCAAAGACATTTATAACATTATAAAATTTGTTAAAAACATTATTTCAAATAAATGCTGTTCCTTTAGATTAATAATGGTTCTTATTATTATCACTGTTGAAAACAGTTTTTTGCTGCTTGATATTTTTGTGGAAATTGATTCTTCAATGTATAGAAAGTCATGGAAGAATCCTGAAAAAAGTATGACCGTTTCCACAAAAATATAGAAGTGCAAATACTGTTTTCAATAGCGATAGTAATAAGAATCATTATTATAATTGACTATAAATAATAACGGAGCAGCAAATCAGCCTATTAGAATGATTTCTGAAGGATTATGTGACACTGAAGACTGGAGTAATGATGCTGAAAATGTTGTTTAAAATGTAATACATTTGAAAATACATTGAAATACAAAACAGTTCTTTTAAATTGAAACAATATTTCATAATATTGCTGTTTTACTGTTATTTCAATTACTCCAAACGTTTGACTGGTACAGTATATAGTATTACAGTTTATAAAAATTCTTTATCCTTAAATAATAATTATCCAACAAAAGAGCTTACCTCTCAATAGAAGAGCGACGGAAAATGCTACACTGAGTATGTTGATCATCTTCATCATTGTCATCGCAGCACAGCTCTGATATCTGCTCTTAAATATCCCTGACTGTTAACCTGTTTCCTACACGCCCACACACTCTCTCATCGCATTTAAACAAGGTACGCCTCCGTCAATCTCAGTCTGTAAACTCTTTCATTGTTCATGCGTGTCACTCACTGAGGAACATGTATGTCTTCAAGTGAGATAAGGGACATCCTAGTGACTCTAAGTCATGCATAATTCTGAAATCTGAAACTAGTTCAATATGTTAGAAAAATGTTTGCTTATTGATAATAGTTTTTTAGTACATGACTAAGGGTGCTCGAGGTGCGTTTAGTGTTTCTGTCAGATTTTGAAACATGTAACTATAAGGCGGAATTTCTGGTTGAATTTGTGCAACGTCATTCATATGGAAACAAACACTTTTTAGTACGAAAAATCCCTAGCCACTTTCCTAAATCTAACCATACAAATATCACCAATTAATCACCAATTCGTCCAAATGTAAAATAGTTACTAATTGCCATGAGAATGTGTTGCATTTCCCTGAAAACCTGTAATTGTGTTATTTTTATATTATAGGCTATCTAACTGTATACTGTGAGACTGCAGAGATGAGTTAAAAGTTCAGTGACCTACAAATGTCAGGCATAAAAGATCATTTGACTGTTACAGTAAAAAGTTGTCATCCCTCATTCTTCCGAGAAGGAAAATTATTTTGACTGTATGATCTAATTACAATAGAATTGTTTCCAACAACAGGGTGAGTCATGTACAGCAGAAATCACCTGCTTATGCCCGGAGGAAACAAGTTGCATGCCTCTGGTAAAATGAAATGGTCACAAGCTAACATTGCTGTAATAAAGTAAACATAAACTAAAATATTTTAGGCCCTTATATACCTTTTTTCCCCTCCATTTTTCATCATTTGTTTCACATTTTTATTTCAAACAAAATGAAAAACACAGTAAAGGGCTGTTTGCCTAATGATTCCAGAAAAAAATTAGGCTACAATAGGGTGACAGTATAGTGTCAAAGTTCTCACCTAAATCTAAAAAAAGTATATTTTCTTGTCTCTACTAATTATAATGACATATTTTCAATTGTCAATCATGATTAAGTCATTTAGTTCAGATGATTAATGCTCACTATGCTGTTGCATAAGGAGAGGTTAGGTTATGGATGGTAGATTACTGTGAGAGCACAACTTACTGCTGTATAATAATCAAGTTCAGCATTACAATGCTATTATGCTCACTGGCAGGTTTAATCCAGATGCATAAAGGTGTAAACCCAGTATGAGATGTTTTTTAATTTACAATACTTTGCTTATTTAATACTTAATTAGGCAAATGATGCCAATGAATCAGACGTTTAAAGAAGGACATTTAAATCACATGTACACTAAGATCAAATAACAGATTCTGTGAGTATCAAGTCAAACTAGATCTTTCTAATCTCAAATTACATGATTTATGTTTGTTTTTAAATGATTTTAATTGCTTGTTTGCAGTCCAAATATGGAATGGAATGCTTTTCAGTGCTATCAGGAAGACGTTCAAAATGTTTACTGTTGGAGGACTGAGAAACACCTGTGTATCTTAATTCCAGTCATGAAATAAAAAACAACAAGTAATGGGATTGTGTTCTTTTCCCCACAAAACTATTTTTTGTACAATACAGTATAACTCTCTCTATGAATCTGGGGCCAGTTGCACAGCTGCTATGTTAAAACTGTGTCTTAAGAACTAGTCTGACCGGCTAGCAGTTAGACAAGGGATAATCAGTCCTTTTGGACCCAAATTAGACCAATCTACCTTTTTATGTAACTGACTTACAAAAATGTAGCTTTAAGACCAGGGTCAGGAAAGAACCTCAAGCCAAGACTCAAACTCAGGTCATCCAAAGCAAACTTCTGTACCGACATTTAAATCATGCTAAGAGCACTGCTCCCATCTGTATCATCTAGTCCTAAACCAGGAAGCTTTAGTCATTAAAAATAGTTTTAGAAACCTCCTTCTGTGTACAGTCCAGTCACAGTGTTATTCAGTTTAGAAGGTTTGTCTTTTTGTGTCTATCGCAATTTTCAATGTACATGTACTGAAATGTAAAAAAGGTTTACTTGTTTTTTTTTTTATTATTGCTTTCGCAAATAATCATCAAATAAGGGATATCTTACTGGACTCATTAAGATTAACTTATAGGGACGTTTTACAAGATAAAAACTATTTCAGTTTTTCTCCTTTAAAAAAATCTAATTTTTATTAAATTTGTTACTTGCTGTTTCCTTGTAATTATTTGTGAAATCCACTAGCAATTTCTGGAAAACAATTGTAGCAGTCACTCAAACCACACAAATTTTCACATTTTCATAAAATGACGTTTTGAACAGCTACGGATAGCCTTTCCTAGCTATGGATATTGTAGTGTCAAACACAATTAAGCATGATGCAGTACTGAAGCTAATTGCAGTTGATTTGAAAAGTATAAATTAAACAGGTACTAAAAAAGAAACTAATACAGACATGATATGAACCACTGTCAAAGACAAAATAATCAGTTTCAACTTATACAAAACACAAGGGCTAAATAGCACACTGAAACTAATGGCAAAACAAGACACACTTGCCAACCAGTGCAGGATGAGTGAAACGAGACATGACAAGAACAAGACACACAAAAACTTCAAAAATAGAAACCCTACTATTTTCTTCTAACTGATAAATGAACTAAGTAGAAGAATATTTTTGGGCTCTCATTTGGAACAGCTTTCTGCTTTCACTGCTCTCGAACAAAATAAAGTAGTCCTGTTATTATGACAACTATATTCTTTCTATAGCATCCGTTTCCTGGTATTTGGACTTTCAAGTCATTTTATTACAAAGATGATGCTGCTTGTTGTGTACTCAGAAGAAAGAACTTGTTCTGTGTAAGTTCAAGGTTAGTACAAATAATGTTGTTGTGCTACAAAATCTTTAAAAAAAACAACAACACCTGTCTAACACAGGTAATTTTTCTCAGCAGCAAAATCTGACAAGCAGATGATTTAAGCAAACACTTCCATTTGCTTCAAAATTGCAATAATAAATTGATCCTTTTTAAGATTTGTATTTCCTTAAGGTTTCCTTGAAAGAAGGACATGCTTTAAGGACTGTAATGGTGGTACAAAAAGTGTCCGGTTTCAAGCTAGGTGCACACTGTACGATTTTGGGCACTGTATGATTTAGCCATTTGAGACAACTTTTATGATGTCTAAAGGATTCCTCTGATCCTAGGCCGAAATCTGTAGTCATGTTCACAGACAGCCAATTAGTTAACCTGATGATGCAATTAGTGTGACAACAACAAAATACCTCATGCTCCACACACCATCTTTGTTTGATCCATTTTTCTTTTCAAGACAACCCATGATCAAAATTAATGCTAGAGACTTTTTGTTTGCTAGCCACCATTTTTATCCCACATGTAAATGTGGCTCATTACTGAAAATGTCATGAATTGATGATATAAAACTTGAGTCTTCTTGTTTCCGTCCGTTTTTATCGAGTCTTGACTGTACAGTCTGACATTAATGATAGCTGAGATCCCACATTGTGATATGGCTTAAACATGGCTCATGTTTGCACAGTCTGACAAGCAACAATCGTAAAGGACTATTATACAGCGTGCACCTGCGTGGCTTGAGACAGCAGCAATATGATCCTAACAAATATACGAATGAACTTTAACATGAAAGCAAAAAGAGAATAATAGGCAGCTTAAAGTTAAGTAAAGGTCATCTTAACATGCAGTTAAATCAAGAACAAAAGAAAAAAAAAATTTATTGGTACGTAAAAAAGAAGTTGGTTCTCATTCTTTATTAAATGGCCTAAATATAGTAACATTTTCTCAACAAAAGGGCGATATATGGACAGCAGGCATCAAATGGCTCAGAGCTGAGTAAAATGAGTCATAAATTCAGTAGTAAATATTGAAGATGTGGCTTTATGCAACTTCAAAAATTGCTTTTGCTCATAGTAGTATTTTATGACTAAGCAAACAACCAAAAATATCAACAAGCACCGTTTTCACGTTTTCCAGGTTTGTTCATCAGCTATCTGCTGGGTTAAGTCATGCACACAACACAGGAAATGCCATTTACTAAACTGTTCACTATGAATAAAAGAGATCATCTGTGAAAATCCAATGCAAAGAAACAATGACAACACTGTAAAAAATTGCTGTAAAAAAACGGCCAAAATCTGATGGTAACATACTGTTTTCCATTAAAACAGTAATGTACTGTAGAAAACAATGCATTCTGGGCAATATTTTGCCTTTTAAGAAATTGCTGTTAATTTACAGCCAATTTTTAATAGTACTCTACTGTATTTAAGTAATAAGTTTTTTTACTGTTTGCAATGCATTGTGGGCTGTGTTAAATACAGTACAATGCAGTATTTTTATATATATATATTTTTTAATTGGGTGTACAAGTGCGAGTACAAGTTTGGTCAAAGTGTGTTACTGTTTTGTCAGTTTGGTTAATTTGCAATTTTCAAGCATCCAAAATCATTTTCAGTTAGGTACTTGTGATGACAATTTTTTACAAACGTCATTTGTAAAGCACTTTTTTCCCGAATAAGACACAAGTTCGAAGGACATCTGCTATACATCGCCATTTGCCATCCGAAGTCCTTCAACTGCATTGACCTGCATCTGCACCTACATGGTAAAAACATTTTCTTATATTCTTCTTTCTTATATAGCTAGTGAGTGTATGGTTTTAAAATGGCCCTTCAGTGCTGAAATGTGAATATTTCAAACATATATTTACACGCATTTACAGTCACCAGGTTTTATCAATTATAAAACGTCTCTTCAGCGCTAAAATGTGTGAATAATTCAAACATATACAAGCATTTTACAGTCACCAGATTTAAAATGTCTCTTCAGCGCTGAAATGTGAGTAACGTTAATTCAAACATTACACGCATTTTACAGTCACCAGGTTTTATCAAGTTTGTTTTAGATCATCTCTAAACTTTTAAGACTGTTAGTCGTTGTTAAAACTGGCCAGTTAACAATCTGTTGCCCGTTGTTAATGGCTTCAAATTCCACACAAATCACTAAACAAACTTGATGTATGAAATGTCAATTATTTAAGGTAAGTTTAAAGGTGGCATGTTTAAAAGGAGAATAGTTTTAGTGTTTATTATTTACAGAAAAAACATATGTTTTGATAACTTGATTTGCGGTTAGAAATTTAGGTGCGAAGATTGATACGGGTTGTAACCAAAATCAGCCATTATACTTGTCTCCTTTCTGACGTATTTTAGCCGAAAATCAAAGGATGTTTAGTGTAAACACTTATTCAAAATGTTGTTTACATGGAATTGACTGCCTTGAGCAATTGTATGGCAATCGTGTATGCTGCTTTATTTCACTTCAGAATTCTAGATCTAACGACTGTAGATAAAATAACAAAAGCAAAATACCTTTATTTTCCAGTCTATATTCGTTCAGTTAGATTTCGCACTGCAAAACATCCATGACACTGACAGCTGCTAACTTATGCATTCTGGCAGGTAATCATGGCCACCCGACGTGAAATATATAAACAATTTTAATAGCACAGCCATTCAAAACCCAAGGGTCTACCGTGTGCATGTAAAGCTATCAATGACAATCATTTTGGGCGGGAATTACTGTAAACACAGATATAGGTTACCAGTCGCGTCTAAAGTGAATGTAAACAGACTGGCCAAAAAATCAGGACAGGTTTGAGAACCACTGAATTAGACCAACCACAGTTGATACCATTGTAGCTGAACATTTGTCCAGGTGTTAGTTATTCAGTTTATTACCATCTATACAAAAGGTAACATCTTAGGAATAATTTTGTGCTGTAATACAAACATGGACCATTCAGTGAATCTGAACAGTAGAAACGTGTAAAAAAAATAGTTGTTATGGAAGTAGCAGTGTTATGGAAAAATGTGTTGACTTGAGACACGCAGGAAGCATTTTGTTAGTCAACACTATCAGCAATCTCCTTGTTATCTCTACATTGACAATTCTAGAGTTATTTTAATCAGATATTTTGTTTGCTGATGTTTTACAGAGGTACCAGTTGGAATACCTTAGGAGACAACATGCAGCCAGGTCATCATGGTTAAGTGGGTGTAAAATGACAAAGTCATTCACCTAGGTCCTAGGACTAGGACTAGGACTATTTTGAAAAGGTACACATGCCTCCTCACTGGAACGTTTAATAAAGTGCAGAAAAAAATCCTGAACAAATGTTTTTTCACTAAAATGTTTTTCACTAAAATGTTTCACTAAATTTGTTGCATGTTCTTATTAGTGCAGATCCAAAAATGTTCCAAAATGTTCAAAAAATGTTAAATGTTAAAATGTTTAATGTGTGTTTAATCTCAGGTTGTCATGTTTGTTTGTGTCTGTTATTTATTTCTTTTTTATTGTTTTTGTTTGTTAGCCAAAATCTGTCTCTTTTTTAGTTTTGAATTCTTGTTAAATGTTGACTGCTCTTTTAAATAAAACTTGATTTTGATTTATATCTTTTAAGTGTTTGCTTGTTTTTTAGGTCTTTCAATATAATGTATTTTAAGTAGATGTGCGTAGCCCACAGAACAATACTGTTCTACTGTAAATCTAATTACAACATCATTGGTTACTTTAAATTCACTCTTTACAAAGGCTTAAAATAAATCTAAAAAAGATTTGAAATAAATTAAATAAGTAATGAATCTTCAATCTAATTATTTCTATCCATTATTTTATGCCTCTGTACAATAAAGATTGAATTTAAAGTAACCATAATGATGTTGTAAATTGAAATAATCACAGACATGTACTGCATTACATTTTTACAGAAAAAAGCTGTTAAATAATTCACAGTATGAATACTGTAGAATTACAGTAGATTGCTGGCGACTCTGCTCCCAGTATTTTACTTTTAAAAAAACACAGAATTATACTGTATTTCATTTTTACGGTAATAAACTGTAAAATAATTTCACAGTATGAATACTGTAATTTTTTTTTTACAGAATTTCTTTTACAGTGAACCCTAGAGAAAGACTGAGAGGAGGAAGAAGAGAAAGAAGATGAAGTACAGAAGGAATTAAAGAGAGATTGTGTAAGAAGAGAGGACAGCAAGGTGGAGGAGGGGAGAAGGGAAGACACAGCGTCTCAAATGAGATGGACAGATTCAGTTCACTCAAACTGACTGTGTTATGAATCATGATAGGTCTATTACTGCGACCCCATCCCCTTTTATGTCTTATATGTGTGGTTTAATGGCTCTGTGGTGGTGGATCTTCATGGAACCATCAATGGGAATAAAGAACCTGTTTTTTCTTTTTCCTTTTCTTTCTTTAAAGGGATCGTAGGCTTTTTTAAATGATAGAATAATATGTTTATGAGTTTAACTGTTAACTGTAGATGAAAATATTCAGGTGACAGGTTTCAGGTATTTTTTTTCGTTCAGTTTGACATCTGAACCTTTGATGGGTTTCTTTATAAAGTTTTTGCATCAAAATGACTAAAATCTCTATTGTCTCTTGTTTTTAAAAGTCAATTTTTAAAGCTAAAAATGTTTACCGTTTACTTTTAAATACTTACATTCAATTAAATATGGATACTTTTCTGGCTAGGTACTAGGTACTTAATTTGAATCAAAATTTGGACATATTTTTGACATATCTATACTAAATTAAGCAACAATCAAAAACAATCAAAAAAATGTTTTCTTCAAAAACATTGAAGAAAAAATCTTGACTAGAGGTTTCAGAAAACTAGAGCTGAATTGCTCAACATTAGGTCACAAAGTACAGCAAGAAAGTTTGTAATCTTTCTCTGTCTCTCTAGAACAGTTCTGAGAATCCACAGCTTGATTGCAAACCCGAGTGGGTCAAAGTATGTTTATTTCATCAGACTGTAAACCTTTTTAAAACCTAGAACACTGTTTTTTGTTACATGCACTCGCAGGTAAACACTAAACCTGTTTGTCCTGTCATGTCCTCAAATTACTGTATACAAAACAAACTAAACTTTTTGAGATCAACATGCGGTGCATGCCATGCCAGTGTTGAAAAAAATCCATGAAATTACGTCATTAAAATGTTCTTGGCAATGACTGCTTTTGTAAAAAACTTTTTTTTTTCCTCAGGTAAATATTTGAAGTATGTCTGGAATCAAGATTTTTTTGCATTGTATATTGGTTGGTAAGTTGGTCCACACAATTTTTTATAACCCAAATCAAAGAAAATATACAGATTGTTCACATGTTCTGTGTGCAGAAAATGCTTCAAAAGTACATTGGTTTTAATAATTTATAATGGGTTCGGTTACAGATTTTTAATCATTACATCCCTAACAGGCTTTATGTGAAATGTCACTTTTTATTAGAGAGACAGTGACATACAACCTACATATTAATGTATTCAGAACTTTTTAAATCATTTGAACAGTATTTTTCACATATTTCTCCAAAGTAACATGAGGAAAGTGCAACAACTCTGAAGAAGTCCCCTAGTTGTATAAGTAGAATGAGGAAGAAATATTTCATTTCAACAGTAATAGAAACAAGGAAGTCATGTGGAGCATTAAGTTTGAGTATTGTTTGATGAAATGTGATAATACAGGGTGTGAACAAATCTTTAAAAGAAAAAAAGTTGTCAGATCTACTCTACTTCCATCTAGAGGACAAACATTTAATCTGCATCAAGTTGTAGGAGACAGCTCAAGTAGGCAACAACAAAAGAGATCATGTGATCCGAACAACTGACTCCTTCAGTAATTTCAAAATTTATAGCAACCGTTTTGAAAGTTGCAGACTGTACCACCTCTTCACAGAAAAGAGGATTTATTTAATTCCTCTGACACTGAGTTTTTAGATATTTGCATAAACACAGAGAAAGCAGGTGAGAGAAAGAGTGAATTTGTAGAATGTTTGAGAGAACAGAAAAAAAAAATCATGAAGGAAGGAGTGACAACAGATGAGTGAGGCAGAGGGGAAGTGTGACAGATAATGCTTCCCAGACTTGGCTCAGTTCCTGTTGTGGTGGGGTGAATCATGGATTTTCTCCATGTAGGATGAGGGAAATGACCAAGGATTTCTTTTTCCTGATTAACCAAGCATGCCTGTGCCTTCCAAGCCTTTCCTGTCGTACAAGGGACTTTGTGTGTGTGTGTGTGTGTGTGTGTGTGTGTGTGTGTGTGTGTGTGTGAGTGTGTATACATACTTAACTATAGTTTGGGGAAAATACTAGCCCCAAACGTGAGCTAAATCTGACAAAACCGTCATTTGGGGGCACAAGGGGGTAATAAATGCAGGGGAAAAAAGATTCTTAAGAAAAGTAAATACTGTTTTGTTTCTAATAAAGCTAAAGGTTTTATATTAGTATTACAGTACATTGCTTTGTATACACATATTTTTTTTAAGTTAAAAAAATTGGGGTTGGTATAAGGTTTTTAATGCTTTAAGAACATTTAAGACATATTATTACATTTCAAAGAGTTGTTTTTTTATTTTTAAACATTTTAAAACGTAATTTGTTTTCCTTTTTTTAATGGCAAAGCTGAATTTTCAACAGGCATTACCTCAGTGTCACATGATTCTTCATAAATCATTCTAATATGCTTATTTGCTCAAGAAACATTTATTATTATAAATATGATCTTATTGTTATTAAGTTATTCAGTACTAACTTCTTGTTTATTAAACTGTTGTAAAAAATCAATATCACATCAGTAATGCGTTTGTTGGTCAGAATATCTATGTGATTACCTGCAGTCTCGTGATTACATTATTATTCAGAATATCAGGATATTCAGAGCAGCACTATTGATAGTATGATATTGCTCAATTATATACTGATATGAGATACAGTAGCAGTCACAAAATATCATTGCTTGTTGATGAAATACATTAAAACCAGAGAACAAAATGTTTTAAATGTCCTTTTATTAATTTCCACAGACCTATAAATAACATATTTAAGACTAGAGATTTACAATCTTAAAAATAAAAGGTCCAAAGGGGGGAGTTGAGGCAAGGTGCCAAGGTTCATTATGTTTCCAAACGAACCTTCAAGTGAACAGTTCTTGAAAGAAACCATTTTTTTTTAGTAGGCAAAATAGATTTTAATAATCTAAAGAAACATTTTATAATTATAAAGAACCTTTTGTGAATGGAAAGTCTGGGGGAAGGTTCTTCATGGAACATCAATGCTAATAAAGGAACCTGTAGTCTTAGAGTTGTACAGGTTTTCAGGACTGTGGGAAACATGACATTTATTGTAATCTCTAAGACTATTGAAAAACAGGCAGCCTTTACAGGTAGTAAAACTAAAGCAACACACATTGATCTACTCTCTCTCTCGCCTCTCTCCTCTCTCCTATCTCTCTCTCTCTCTTCTCTCTCTCGCTCTCTCACACACACTCTCTCTCTCTCTCTCTCTCTCTCTCTCTCTTCTCTCTCTCTATCTCTCTCTCTCAACACACACCACACACACACACACACACAGCCAAAGCAGCCATTTCAATTATACGCAAACTGCATGTAGCTGCATGTTCTCAGCACAGCATGTTGCTGCAGAGTCTCACATGAGCATGTCACAGTCACATTTTGGCTGCTCTGCTGTATGGTTGCCAATGGTGACAGAAGCTTCCTCTCAGGCATGAGCCGGGCTGGGCATCAGGGGGTCCCACCATAGAAACAGAATGAGCTTCAGTTCATTGGGTCCCACGGGCTAGCGCTGGGAGTCACATGGTACCACTGTGACCAACCCCCCCCCCTTCCTCTCCCTTAAAATCCATGCGAGTGGGGGAAGGGTATGAGAGGAGGGAAGTGGGGAGAGAAAGAGGGAGGGTTGAGTTGGAAGCATGAAGGCAGGGTGAAAAGTGTGAAGCAAACAAACGAGTGAGAGGGAGTCCCACATCCTCCGGCGTAATGGAGAAGAGGAAATCATAGCCATAGCCCTGACCCTGTGCACATAGCCAGGAGCAAAGGATCACAACATAAATAGACAGACTGAGAAAGTGACACAGATAATAGGAACACTCCGGAGCATTTGACTGGATAACAGGCTGTCGGAGAGGGAATGTATCTCGGTGGCTCATCTTCAGGGATCCTCCCGGCTACGTAAGGACGTCTGTGGATTTTTGTAAGGATTGCTTAATTAGAGAAGATACTTTAGGAATATTGCACTGGGAAGCCGGAATAGTGTGCCATGAGTGGGAACAGGAGGCGGAAGAGGGATTGCTGAAGCATGGAGCAGGTGAGCGATACAGCCTGTGTACAATTACACAGAACAAACATGTTTCCCGTTTCATGCCAGAGATGCTTCGGGCAAAAGCAAATAGCACAGCAGGATGCTCGCATCAATCTCTAACAGCTAAACAATCCTCAGTACTACCGTGTGGATTGCTTTTTATGTTTTTAGCTTATTCTGTTCGTGATTTTTTTCTTTGTGATGGTGATGTCATTCAAAGAACATCATACAGCATTTCATATATAAAGGGTGTTGGAATCAGAATCAGAATTTGATTTGAATATAGCCTTTTTTATTTGCCATATCACTGCTTAAAATCAGATATGAGTAACTTTATGCTCTGCTTTGCATGACAGCAATGCACCTAAAACACTAGCATGCAGAAACCAGTCCAGACAAGTACATCATATTTGATAACTGCGGATTTAGGTAAGCATTGTACTGAAGTTTAGGGGATGTGGCTAATTTTGGGCTTGAAGAATATGACAGATTTTTTAAGTTTAGTCAAACTTGATTAGTCCCTATGGGGAAATTACTATTATTTAGTAGGGTTACAGAGGTGCTTCTGTAATCACAAAAAAACTGAATACTAAAAATATTGGAAAAGGGAGGAGACAAACAACAGGCAGGGGAAATGTATATATTAAATTAAAGAGCTCAAAATGCTCATAATGTTTGATTCACACACACACACACACATACACACACACACACACACACACAATTTATAGACATTAAACACTCCACTAATATACATTGATTTTGAGTAGTATGTATATATATATATTTTTTATACATTACAAAATTAAAATGTATGACAAGCAGCTGCATTTCTTTCCAGTTGTTGCTTGCTATGAAGTAACACTAAAGAGAAACAAGGATGCTTATTCCCTGGGCTGAATTTGCTGCCTGAGCATTATGTCACAGTCTCAATAGTCTTGCTCCTTTGGGACAGGGATGGTTGTGAGACACCGTGACACTGCAGTTTGCATTTGTTTGCATTTCAGTCACATTTGAATGCCATTTAGCAAAATATTTATTTCCTAAACAATCTTCCCCTCTCTTTAAGCAGGTTGCACGCTGTTTTTCCCGCTCTCCTGAGATTAATTATTCATGCCCTCATTCAGAGGGGGACACGGCATGTCCTCAGACACATCTTGCACGGGGCTAACGTCAACCAGGTGATGTCATCCCCATGCAATAGTAGGGATGTCACTTGAGTAGGACAGTTGTATTATTACATTGTGTGAATGTGTGTGAGAATATAAATATGAATACACAACACATCAAAAATAGCAGCACCACTGGAATATAACATGTTTGTCATTATATTCCTTTTAAGGCTATTTAAAACAACATTTAATATTAGCTTTATATCGGTGGGGCGTTTGTCTATAAAATCAATCATCAGTTTTTTGGGCTCTCTGAGTTTGAGAAAGTGATTTATGTTTGTTTCATGACATATTTATTTGTAACATGCCTCCTTAGTTTGATTTATGCTAATATTGTGGTGCGGATGTTTCACATAATATCTCAGATTCCTATTTCCCCTGTAGATTTACAGTGTTTGACATTCAGAAATATCTGGATGGCCACTCACATGTAATTGAGTGTTATGAGAGGAATAGGAAGAGGCTTTATGGGCAGAGCAGGTCAGTGCTGAACAGGGACCCGATCTTATCTCCAAATGTCTGTTTATTTGTGTAAATGTATTGTCATGGAAAAATGCCAACAGGCACTAATGACTAACTAGCCAAACAACAGACCACCATGGACTGAGAGTAGCAGTAGATCGATACTATGAAAAAAAAAGTCAGTAATAACACATCTTTGCTCTAATTGGTGCAGGGAAGCATAAGGTAAAAGATGCTTCACATACTTAACATATTCCCTGGACTATGATACAGTCCAGAAAGTGTGTGTGTGTGTGTATGTGTGTGAAGGTCATTTCATTGATCAGGTGTATGGATGGAATGGCTGTAGGACAGTAACAGTAGCTGACTCTGTGAGCACAAGTGCAAATCAACTAAAAATAACAGCTGAGTTCATCCTGCTATTTTCTTAGCAGCTCTGTTTGCAGCTCATTCTTCTCTTGTCAAAAATGGTAAGTTATCTTATGATATGTATAAAACAGGCCCATGAGACAAAACACAGCTGCAACTGTAGTCAGTAATGCAGAAACAGTTGCTGGCAGTGTGCTCATGGGATACAGGTTAAAGATGACAAAATGAAAGACGTGACTATAGATGAATCAGTCCTAATGAGGAAAAGGACTCAGTTGTATTATTTGGCTTTCAATCAGGTTCAACTGATTTTGTCAGTATTTATTGGTATGTAATATGCAGCAGTTATTTATAAACTTTGTCTCACTTTTGACTTTCCTTCACAGGCCCTCTTATTAGGTGTGTTCAACTTCGGCTGACCTTACCGATTGGGGTGATTTGCCTCTTGCAGTCAGTGTTGTCCCCTAGTGAAACTCTCACGTTGTTTGATTTCTTTATCACAGTTCTGAGGGGCTTAGATGCAAAACTCTGTCAAATAAACAGACATTCAGATGTTACATACAGCAACAGAAGATTGGTATTCCGTACTTATCTGTACTGCTTTATAGAACTTGATGCCCCTACATTCAAGGAAGTGGTCGGAAACAAGTCAGAAAAATTTTTCTAACCAACACACATAGCCTACTTTCTTATTTCAGATCCTCCCCACCAGCTTGTCTTAAAGGAATAGTTTAACCAAAAATGTAAATTTGCTGAAAATGTACCCCCCCCAGGTCCATCCAAGTATAGATTAGTTTTTTCTCTTTAGACGGATTTAGGAAAATGTTATCATTACATCACTTGCTCACCAATAAATCTGTAGTGAATGGGAGCCATTAGAATGAGAGTTCAAACAGCTAAAAAAACGAAACAAAAAAAAACACATAATAAATCACAAGTAAGTTACACAACTCCAGTTCATTAATTAAAGTCTTGAAGCAAAAAGCTACGCATTTGTAAGAGGCAAATAAATCATTAAGGTGGTATAACTTTTAACTATTGCTTCTGGCTAAATCCAAGACCATAATTCATATTAATACTTCCTCAGCATTAATGCTGATATATTTGTTTAGAACTGTTTTGGACTGTTTTCGCTTGTAAACAGTGCCTGATCTGTGCATATTTCTCTCCTGATTCAGACAAGATTACTTTTTCACTGGAAAAAGCAATACTATGGATAGAGGACTACAACATAGATGAAACACAAACCAAGGGGTTTTTTTTGGGGGGAAAGGTTTAAAAATGTCTTAATGATGGATTTTTTTCTAACAAACATTTCGCTTTTCACTTCACTAGATGTTGACTGATAGACTGGAGTCGTGTGGATTACTTGTGGACTATTGTGATGTTTTTATCAGCTGTTTGAAATCTCATTCTGGTGGCACCCATTCACTGCAGAGGATCCATTGGTGAGCAAGTCAAGTAAGGCTAATGCTACTACCCTAAATATTTTCACTCAATATTACATTACACCACCTACTGGTGTTGTTGATGTAACCTGCAGAAGGAGTCACTGTAAAAATCCTCACAGGTTGATAGTCTGTCTGGAATGTGAGAACACAGACAAGGGGAGTGATGCAAACAGTGAAAAGTCCTAGTGCTGTTGGACTGTATATTAGCACACTTGGAGTGCCGCATTACCAATCGAATAAATTAATGGAAATACGCAAACCTGTCACATTACGGAAGTAAAATGGCTTGCAAATGGATCCTTTTTTATGCAAACAAAAAAATAATCTCTTCCAAGAGACTTTTTTATTTCTTCCCTTGCTTTGACTCATCTTACATGAGATTTGTTTTCACCAAACTGTCTACGAGCCATTTTTAATGTGTCTCGGGAATGGCTACAAATGTACACAGAATCTCTGAGATACTGCACTGCAGTGTATTGAAAGGAAAACTGAAGATGCTCCAAGCAATATCAGCATTAAGTCATTCTAGATCAGCAGTGAGGCAGCAACTGTGCATTTTATAGTCTATATCTAGAAGACACTTAAGAAAACAAGTTTCCATTTGAAGTAGACAATAAATTCACTGCGATGTTCTTAAAGGGACAAACGTTAGGCCATCTTTCTTCTGAAGGCTCACCACAAGACAAAAGAGCTCACATGTTGTCTAAGATGGGCCTGTTTTCCAGGCCCGGCTCCAGAATCAAATCACTGAGGGGGCTTCTTAAATTAGTGAGGGTGCTCTCTCTCTCTCCTCTCTCTCGGGAGCGCTATATATATAATATAGATATATATATATAACTATATATTCTATATATATGAGATTGAGATGATTTGTGCTGAACGCAACACCTGAACAAAAAAATTTAAGCAGTGAGTGGATTCTAACTTAAATGCCTCTGATTGGCTGTTGGGTTAAAGAAATCAACAGATATGTCTGTGATGGGCTACATTGCTCAACGCTGCAAAAAACATGATGTAAATAGAAACCTTCTGATGCTCTCCAGAGCGCAAACACAAATACACACTGGATAGTTTGCCAAATCTGCAATGAAATGCCATTATTACAGCATTAACTGAGGGCGCTATTGATTTCGTTTGAGGGTGCTCTCTAGCACCCCCTTGGAACCGGGCCTGCTGTTTTCTCTGCTAATGTCTGAGTAGTTACAGCTGGAGTTTATGACATGTTACTTCATCACTGTCCACCATCCCTGAATTACATATGAGGGATAGAGTTTGGGTTTGTCTTGCACTCATTTATCTCATTCATATTTTCTTCATCTTGTGCCTTTTTCTCCATCCTTTCACATCCAGCAGCTCATCTATTCTGCCTCTGTCATTTATTTTACCCCTCTCGTGGTCATATTGTGACATTTTAGGTTTTGATATAATGTTGGTTAGATTACATGGATTATGGATTATATTTGGAGGGAAATTCATCCCGCTCTACAGTTAGTGGGCAGATGGCTGAGGGTTTGTGCTCACCGAAGCAGATGTTCCCATGTTTAATCTGCACGTGTTTCCACATGGCAGCAGAAAACGGCCTCATACTAGCAAACTAACTAACATTACTGATAGATTATAATGTAAACAGTGTTTTTGTAGTTGCAGTAAATTATAAGGGAGGTTATAGGGCAAAACTATTGCTCTTAAATGGAGCATGGACTGTCTGGCTTTGAAGAAACTGTCATGTACTTCTGAGATATGTTTTACAGATGACGCTCTTTCCAGATCTTAATGGATTTAACAGAGTCAGCTCGCTTTAAAGCAATGGCTGGGACCATTCTGATTGGCAGATGGATTAAACAGGATATTAGGTTATTATATGCAGACATTTTTGTAAATGTTAGTGATGACTCAAAGGAGCTCATTTAATGAACTTTAACCCAAAAGTAGAAACAATAACGTTTCTTCTAATATTTGATATCTATTTTCTCTGTGCTAAAATAGCACATGAACATTTCAAAAACACTGTATTCATATGGCTGTGCATGTATGGATGTTTTTGAACATGTAGGGGTCAGTCAGAAGCATCATCCCTTTAGTGTCTGGCCTTTAGCCCTGAGGAAGTGATGTAAAGAGAAAGGAAATAGTGGTATGTATGCTATACCACATGTGAATTATGAGGAAACAGGATGTTAGTGCTTTACAAACACCATGAGATGGTCTCAGTGACCAAAAACAGCCGCAGTATCCTCATCTCATCATAAATAGAGAAAATGGTAGTTCATGTAACACAATACAGTACCATCCAGAGCATTTCCTCTCACTCCAGTTATTTTTACCTTTTAGTGCTTTCTTCTTTCCTCCAGGGATAATTTAGCACAGTATCACAGATGTTTCTGCTGCACATTCATATACACATACTATATATAAACACCACTTTCTAAGCGCCTCAAATACATTAAATATTTATAGCAAATAGTCAACACTTGTATAATTATGTTTTTATCTATCTTTTTATATACGTCAGATTTGAGTAAGTGTTGCTGGTTTAGTATAATGTCTCTTTCTTTCTTTAGCCTAGTAATTTGGAAAACACACAAAATGTATCAGTCTTCCACAACAAAGCATGGCTTCTCTTCATGATTGAAGAAACTGAACAACGTAGATTTAAGACAGGTTGTAGGGACCACAGAAGACATGGGGTCATGAACCCCTTCTGTCCCAGGCACATACAGTGGGGTTCAATATTAATCTGGGATTTTAAAATTTTATTTAAACTTGGAAATACACAAAAGGCTTTGGGATGATTTTTCAGAAAGTATAAACAAAGAAACATAACATAAAATGAAGAGGTCATTTAATTAAATGAAATTAAATGAAGTAAATGAGTGTCATTGATCTTTGATAGATCAATTTGATAGAAGATGCTCTTTGGGTCGTTTCAAATCATGCTGTTTCATATGACCTAAACATTAAACTTGTGGAGTTCCTGCAGCTCGAGTGCTGCTGTTTATTAAAGCAAATACAGACACATTCAGAAATTCATGTAATTGTTATGCTCTTAATATAAATTCTAATGTAAAAACGTACTAAATTAGAAATATAATTTTTTTTAGGCATTTTCATTATGGGACTCTATTTGAACCCCACTGTACATCTTCATAAAAGAGCGGGAAAGACCCACACAGCTTGCATTTATAGTATAACATTAGATCATTACATAAAAACACACTAAGTGTAGCTGCCGGGTTGGATGATGATGATGAGAGAAGCACATGGGAAGGACTCTGAGCAGCACTGGAGCCACAAGGTTCATTTAAAAAAAATGTTGGTACAATGCATAACAGTGACTTTAACAATGGTACAATGCATAACAGTGACTATAAGCATCATTAACACTTTGAGCCCAAAAGAGCTTAATAAGCAAAGGGGCAGCAGAATGGAAATTATGTGAAAAATAACCTACATGTGGCTGTGTTTTGGCACAGAGCTACAGTCTCCCAATCGCTCTATCTCCTCTTATCTTGTGGCTTGCAGGGGTTATTGGGATAATTTGATCTGGTTTGGTGGTAAGAGAGGATAATGAGCACTGGAGGGGATTCTCTCTCACACAAGCACGGGCACATACACACCACACACTAAAGTTACACTACCGTTCAAAAGTTTGAGGTTGGGAAGATTTTTTTTTAAAAGTCTCTTATGCTCACCAAGGCTGCATTTATTTGACCAAAAATACAGTAAAAACAGCAATATTGTGAAATATTATTGCAATTTAAAATAACAGTTTTTTAATTTTAATATATTTTCAAATTTAATTTATGTTTCTTAGATGGCAAAGCTGAATTTTCAGCAGCCATTACCCCTGTCCTCACGGTCACGTGATCCTTCAGAAATCATTCTCATATGCTGATTTGATGCTCAAAAAAGTATATATGAAGAGTTCCAGTGCAAAAGCCTCTAAAAGCCATCTTGGTCAAAAATTAGATAACAATACTGAGTGAATGCTCTCAATGCATATTATATGTTCATCAAGTACTTTCACTTCAAATGCGCTAAATGCGCTAAATCCCAGCCTCAACCCATTCAGAAGTACCAGTACTTACATAGAAACCTATACATAGTAGCCAGAAAGAAATCCTAATTTTAAAGAAAAATGTCAGACGTACTTAGAGGCTTTTGCATCTGAACTCTTCATATCATTACTTTTCTGTCTACACCACATATTGTGGCTTTCATAGGACCATTACTGCCCTCGAAACTCACATGTACTGTACACAAAATCAGCAAAACATCTCCTGCTTCGTTTGATGTATGTGTTGAAGAAACAAAGGAGCTTGGAGTATTGCAAAAGCCTGTCTCTTTTTCTTTCTGTCTCTCTAATGACAGCCACATGGGCTGAAGCATTGAGTCAGTGGAAGGACCCAGTGCCACGTTCTCTGTGTTTTCTGCAGCACCAGCAGTGTGTTTCGCAGTGCCCTGAGGATGTGAAACTTTAAGGTGCTGGCTGACGGTATGCAGCTTTCCAGAGCTCCCAAACTCTTCAATTCAATACAGTTCGGCTTAATCAACAAGACAGCATACAAAAGAGAGGTTTTGCTTTGTCTTTGTCCTGCTGTGACCTAACGTACTCCTCCGCTGAGTTTCTTAACTTGATCTAAACGAGCAAAGAAGTGAGGTCACTGTTTGCCATGTCTCCAGGCAGTTGTCAATGTGCCGCCGGTCGGCCAATAACAATGAGCCAGCTTGAGTCGACTTCCTAGTGTATTTACTTGACAGTCATTTCACACCCAAGTCTTCCCGCAAATCAAACTAACATACCAAAAACAGTCAGCTTCAGTTCTTCAGGGAAGTCAAGGCTGAAAAACACAAACATGAACGCTTTTGTGAGCTAATTTTATTCATAATTTCTGACTCTAAATCCAGCATTGTATTTTTTCTGTGGTAAAATGACCAGTCTAAAGCAATGGCCTTTAAATACTACATTTGCTCGTCTGTTTGCCTGCATCTCATTGATTGATCTGTCATGACCACAGCGTGACCTGCAGAGCTCTAGACTGAAGCGCCTCTATGTTTAATTGTCACATTCTGCAGGTTGCACTGGCTATACTTCCCAATCTGTAACCTCTGACCGCAGCTCCCATTTCCCTCCCATCCCATGCTGTGTCACTCTTTTAGAGAAAATTATTTTTGCCATGATTTCTTCTTTAGTAAACAGTCATTTAGTACCTCTGAGACACAGTATGAGTCAGAATACACTAACACAATCTCCATGGTAATACCATGTTTTTTAGCTACCGTGGTTTTACAGCAAGCCCGTCAATCACTGCACGTCAACTACTAACTACAAAGTCATGTTTTCAGTGCTCATGTGTTGTATGTTTTCTGGGCTATCTCAAAAATACTTTAAAATCTTTTTATGGCAAAAATAACTTAAGTGTAGAATTATTTTATGATAAAATGATTATCGTAATATAAAAATGAACTCTATCATTATTGATACAGGTATTTTTTATATTTGAGATGTAGAATTGATTTTTAGTTATTTAGTAAATGTTTTCTAAATTGTGACCAGAAATTGAATTTTTTTTGGGGGGGGGGGGGGGAGGGGGGGGTAGGTGTACCATTAATAAAAATGCATCAGGATACAGAATTGTATTTAGTATCGTGATACTGAAATGTATTTAATGTGGTTTTACATGGTAGCCCAAGAATATCATGGGTCACTGGCTGGGGGGGGGAGACATGTAAAAACCCCTGTAGGTCTTAACATTTAATACCATGGCATTATCATTTGATTCCATCACTTTACCTTGGTACCACTTTTTGTAAAGGTAGCTCGCTACTAGTAACATACAGAGCTGTTTTAGTAGTTGTATCTCTCTCTACACACTCATACTTTACTCACCTTCCCCTTTTCTGTTATGTCTTTTTGTTCCCGTCTATCTTTTTATCTGGGTACAAAGAGGGCTTTGTTTTCATGGCCTTGAACGCACCGCGCTCTGGCGCCCGTCACGCGTCCTGCTGCTACGTCATAGTTTCCGAACGCAAACGCAAAGCGGCGTTTCACGTAATGGCCGCATGCTGCCGCCAGAGGGAGCGTCGCGCCACTCGCGTCGCGTTACAACCATAGACTGTACAACGCATTAATCCAGCGCGTGGTGCTGTAGCGGGACAGGCCGGTGGAAGAACTGAACGGATTTGCTTCGGGGCGAGGGAAGAGGGAGGGCACTGCGGGCAGCCCAAACAACGGGAAAGAGGCGAGTGGACGGAAGAAAACTGGATAGGTGAAAGCCACGGTCCAATATAAATCGCTCACAGCAGACTTAGTTTACACACATCTTAATCGCGACCCCCCCCTCGAAACCCCCTCTCGGTATCCCCCTGCAAAACAAGTTAAGCTGTCCAATGAATGGAGTTGCATTTTGCCTTGTTGGAATACCTCCGTATCCAGAAAACGAAGTAAGTGCAAGACTTTTCCTCCTTTTTCAAGTCGAGTTGAACATCAGTGTGTGTGTTAAACAGTGTAGCATTAGTCAGAGAGCATGATTTCCTAAGAGGATTTAGTAGCGCGGCTACAGTGTGTAACTTACAAACAGATGACACCGCTATTCCTACTCAAACTCGTTTTAACCGCCCGCTTGGGTAAACTATCGCATTTTACACTTCAGTGGTTTATGAAGCGTGTATGAACGACTGAAATGGTAGTACTGTAACATAAAAAAGCACATTGTTGTTGTTGTTGTTGTCAACGCTGCTGTGAGCTCGTGATTCAGCTGCACAGCCTGTCAGTCAATCACTGCACACGTAATTCACGGTTTTATCAGGGATTCAACTCTACAAAATCACCAGTCTTGTTTTTCTGTGCATGTGCGGTAAATCTTTTTTTTTTATGTGTGTGTAAACGATAAAGTTTAAGTTAAAATGCTCGTCATGATTAGAAACAGGCTGATTGTTTTTAAATATTTGATACAGATAATTTTTTTTTATGTCTGATGTGCAGAATCGACTTTTATCATTATTAATAAATGTAACCGTTATAAAATTGGTATTATTAACAAAATTGTTTCTCATTTTTGCATGTAACATGGCTGTTGCATTATATTATTATTTAAAAAGTATTCCTTTAGAAACCACCTGAATGCATTTACAGATGAATGCATTTAACTCTAGATCTGATATTAAAGAACTGATATTGGTGAAACTGATTATTGAGTTAACCCATAATATCGCATAATGTATTCTGTTGTTTTTAGTATAGATATTATATGAATTGTGATTCAAAATAATTTTGTAAATGAGTTCTTTGCTGTTTCATGCTGTTTGATCTGCTTGACTACTGACAGGTTTAAACCTAGAAATGAATTGTCTATTTTCTTTCTGGACATTTCTTTCTCCAAGCAGGTTAGTCTCCTTCATCTGTATGTCTGTTTTTATTTATGAGGAGGGAAAGAGGAACCATTTATTTGTAAACCACTGTATATTTGAGTGAGAGAGTGTGTGTGTGTGTGTTGTCCGTGTGTGTAACCGCATATTACAACATCACCCAGGGCAACAGCTTTACTGTATGTCTCAGATCTTTTCTTCATCATAATTCTTGTTTTACAGTCAGAGGTTTTCCTCTGCTCTTTTATTGGACTCTTTTGATGTGAAATGAGGAAGGAAAGAATGTTTAGGCGTATCAGGACTAAATGGTTTTCGTGCATCGTTAGCAATAGATTGTATTCTATAATTTCTCTTATTATGTCTGTTCAGTTACCTGTGTCTTCTTAACTAAAGATTTTACCACACTGTTCAGTGACATACACTCTTAAAAATAAAGGTTCTTCACAGCGATGCCATCGAAGTACCATTTTTGGTTCCACAAAGAACCATTCAGTCAAAGGTTCTTTAAAGAACCATCTCTTTCTTACCGTTTTATAATCTGAAGAACCTTCTTTCTCCACAAAGAAACTTTTGTCACCTTATTTATATAGCGCTTTTAACAATACAGATTGTGTCAAAGCAACTTTACAGTATTAAATAGGAAAATAGTGTGTCAATAACACTTTGTGAAATAGAAAGGTTCTTCAGATGTTAAAGGTTCTTTATGGAACCATTTAGACAAAAAAGGTTCTTCTATGGCATCGTGAAGCACCTTTAGTTTTAAGAGTGTATAAGTAAGGTCTTGAAATGCACCAAAATTATTGTGACGCTTAAAATGTCTAAATTATCAAATCTGGAAGCTTCTTTTGTCACTGAGACAAATTCCAAGTTTGTGTAAACATAATTGGCAATACATTTCTTCCTGATTCTTTTCTGAGCCATTTTGGTGTCAAAAGGATTTTTAGTAGATGTATGAAGTCGGTTCTTCTCAAGTTAACACAGGTGTCCTGTCAGGTTAACCACAGGTGTAGTTCAACACTTTGTGCCCTACAAGTGGAGATGGAAATAGGCCTGTCGCAATAATCAATATATATCAACTTATCGCGCAATATATGTACATGACCTCAATAATTTTTGGTGATGCAATATATCGCCCTTTATATTTACTTAAAAATTAATGTCATTATGTTTTGTACATTCCACTTGTGCCTTTGTGTTTTGCATCTTCTCGTACATAACGTGGTGTAGTCATGAGTTGCTAGTTCAAATTAAAAAAATGCTTCTACAAAAAACAAAGTTTAATCTGCAGATATGATCTTGTTTAGGGATCTGTGCCTTTGTGCATACGGACATCTGACTGCTGAGTGCTGAGTAGTGATTGTGTTTTTCAGCAGTAGTGTGCACCCTTAATTTACAGCGAAAAGAAGGTCAGGGAAAAATCTGTAGATGGAAAACTCTCCATACAAGTTCTTTGTGCATTTTTCTTTTTTTCTACTTGTTACGTTGCAATTTTTTTTAGAAAATGTTTATTTACTATTTATTCAGTTTTTTTTTTTTTAAGGTATCTAATATTTTGAAACTTCATTTCCATGATCTAAACATTCTTAAAAATTAAAAGTTTGTTGTCATTTGGAAGTGTGTAGGCTTATGATTATGACATTATGATTATATATTCAGTGGCATAAAATGCTCTTTAAAATGACAATAATATCGCTTATCGCAATTATTTCTGGTGCAATATTTCGCATGACTAAAAGTTGTTATCGTGACAGGCCTAGAGGGAAATATTGAAACTAGTTTGATATTAGTTCTGAGAATATGAATGATAGACGAGTTGCTGATCTATAATATAGACACTACAATATTATATATCTATAATCTATATTTAGATGTCAGTGAGCAAAAGGCAAGTCTGTAGTGAATGCTGTGAATTTAATGGTTTGCTTTAACAAAAACAACTAGTTGTGACAAACCTGACAAACTGACAGACCTTTGTGAAGCGTTTTGCTTGAAAAAATGGGCTTGTTGTATCTTTATTTAAAATGATTGACATTCGCTTTAATGTTTCAGAGATTCTGTATGTTAACAGACCTATTAGGCTTGTTGTTGATTTGTTCTTTGTTTTTTTCGTTTGTTTTTTTTACTCACTTCAGCATCCATTATGTGACAATGTAAAAGTTATAATATTATTTACAGTGGTGGCATTATAATCTCTTAGAGTGTGACAGTAAAGTAATTTATTTGAGGAATTCTGTGTGAAAGAATATGACATGAATCTAACCCCTGTCCCCAACCCACACAGAGAAAGAGAGAGGGAAGATATTTACAGAGAATAAGAAAAGATCAGGGAGGGAGATTAGAAAGAAAGATGCTATTTTCTCATTATGGACCCAAATACACTTGATAAATATAGTCTGGTGTTGTTTTGCTCAGAGGGTCTGGTACGAGTGTGTGTGAGAGAGTGAATGTGCTGCTCTCTCTCTCAGTCATGCCTTATTGAACCCTGATTCAATTATCACAGAGCGGTTAGGCAGAGAGGAGGGGAGGAAAGATGGAGAGGGAACAGAACATGAGAACACACTTCACTTCATTTAAAGAGATCAGCAGTCTGCATTTAGTGTTCACAAACATCATGAACAGACTCCAATGAACACATTCAAAACAATTGTTTTGTCAGTCTGTTACTTAATTATTGCATGATCGATATTATTTAATTAATTTGCATGATCTATTAATCATGCAAAGAAACATTACACAAAGGTGATTTCCTCCACTGCTTTAAAAATGCCATTAATTGCTGTTTCATTAGAAGACTTCAGCCTAGATCTGACTCAAGAAGGTTCTCACAGTTGTACATGAGCAGTTTGTGCTTCCCGACCTTTCTTGTCTTATGTATCCTCACTATCCTGACAGTCCCATCAGGATCACTTGTAGTACAGAAAAAGTGTGTGTTAGAAAGCGAGAGAGAATGTATGCAAAACTACAAACTCAAAGCTTAGGTCTATGAGAGAGGAGAGGGTGAATGTGAGAGTAGAGTTTCTTTAGCACTCAGACTCTGTTTGAAACATCATCACACAGGCCTCCAGAGCTGCTCTACACACTCAACTCACTCTTTTTGCTTCATTCTCTATTCACTACTTTTAGTTTGGTATGATTCTTTAAAAGAAGTCTCTTATGGTCATCAAGGCTGCCATTTATTTGATCAAAAAAACAGTAAAACAATAATATTGTGAGATATTAGTACAATTTAAAGGAACTGTTTTCGATGTTAATACATTTTAGGGTAATTTATTCCTGTGATGCAAAGCTGAATTTTCAGCATCATTACTCAGTGTCACATGATCCTTCAGAAATCATTCTAATATGCTGTTTTGCTGCTTAAAAAACATTTCTTATTATTATCAATGTTGAAAACTGCTGCTTCATATTTTTGTGGAAACCATGAATAGGAAGTTAAAGAGAACACCATTTATTTAAAAGACAAACTTTTTTTTTTTTTTTTTTTGCATTATAAATATTTTATTGCACTTCTGATCAATTTAAAGTGTTCTTGGCAATATTCAGTGCGGTCTAAATGCCTATAATCATATTCAAAAACTATGATTTTTAAAATTTCAAAAATTGTAAGTCATTAATTATGTAAAATAAAAAAATATTTCACATTCTACAATATGCATGGGTCACTAATCACTAAAGAAAATGAGTGACATTGATCGCTTTTTGTACAGAAGGTCAGATGTTCTTCCACTTAATCTCAAGATGGTCTCTGAATCACATCTAATCATGCAGGAGAACATGATCATCAGGTTTGATACAAATAGAAGGATGGATGGATAGATGGTTAGATGAAAAGAATGCAAAGATAGCCTGATAGATCTCCTTTTAGAAGATACTCAAATCCATTATGAGGGATGTTCATTAAGAGTGATTCAGGATTTCAATTGGTCAGACTGACACAGAGGGGAGTGTTTTAGATCCTCTCTCATCTCATGCCAGTTCAATGCTTCTGTGAGTTCAGGAAATTGTGCGGGGAATCAGGAATTGATGTACACCGATCCATGACGCTACAAACCCAAATTTAGAAAGGCTTCCTTTCTGAGAAGCCCGATGGTCTGGGTGGGGCGACATGACACACACCAGTGATTTATAAAAACAGAAGAAGAGAATAACAGTTGATATAACTGAACTAATCGAACAGTTCTCCTCAATAGCACAACAGTGGCTTCCTGTGACATACATTAAAACAGTGCTGAGCTATAGTTATGAATCTGCTTCAGTAACGCTCCACCCTTCAGATAACGCTGACTCATTGTATTGAAATGCAGGGGCACTGTATAAAACATGTGTGAGCAGTATGCTGTTATTCACTGCAGTAGCCTATTATTGGGACTGTATTTGAAGAATGATCGCTGTAGGCTTTAGATGTTGAATGCAGAGTCCCAGATGGGCGTTGGCCTCCACCGCTGTTCGCAGTGGATGACAGCACTCACATAATGGCTGCTTATTGATCTCTTTCTCTCTCGCGCTCTCCTTCTCCCCCTGTGTCTGTCTGTATAACCTAAAGTGAACCTGATGAACCATTACAGAAGTGCTCTTGTTAGTCATTTGACTGTCTCGGTAGCCTGCAGTCAATCCAGTGTCCTGTGTTTGATGGGAATAGCCATGACAGTGACCCAGTGACCTTGACCACCCATCTCTATCAGCAGCTCATCGGACTGATGGACTCATGAGTTTATTTTTTGCAAGTGTGTTTGTGTATACGAGTTTCCTGTTGAGTTACAGTCATTCATACTACATTCCCCTTACAAAAACGTACCACAGCAACTATTGTTTCTACTAAAATTGTTATTTTTACAGTCACTGCTGTAAAATTGTGGTATTAGGGTAGCTGATTTGAAATGTCAGGCATTAAGCATCCTGTAGTGTGATGTTATACTTCTATCTAAAACGGTTTCAAATAATGGTTTTCTACAATGAATATTCATTACAGTTAGTAGGCTATATTTTTAATGAGAAATTCGCCCTAAAAAATATGGTAACAATGTTTCTGGTATTAGGCTACAAGATGGCACATTAGGCTACTTGAAGTACCAAAATATGCTGTGTACCTTGAAAAGCACCTATAACCCCCATGATAAATTACTAGTAGTAAAATAAAAAGCCATATGAAAAATTTGAGTTAATCATAAGTGGCCTGTTAATTAGGGATGCACCGATATGAACATTTTGGCCGATACGATAATCCTTTATTTTTGAAAGCCAATAACCGATATGTTGGCCGATAAATCTATAGCCAAATTTTATTCCTTTTTGAGAGCCTGATTACAAAAAAGGTCTCATCATTAAAAACCACATCCCGAACACTTCAACATAAGCAGCCTAGTTTGAACGGTGTATGTTTTAAAAATAATTTTACTCTCCCATTACCAAATTTAGTCATAAAAAAGTCTTACAAATAAAATAATGCATAAATAATGCAAACAAGTCATTGGAGATCATTACACGTGTAAAGAATCAAAATGAATGCGCCATAGATCAATCAATTAATTACTAAACCATATTGCTGATGAAAATAATAATAGAAAAATACAAGTGGTTGTTATTATTAATAATGTATCAATGATTTTGAAAAAGTAACAAATTAATACCACTGTTTTAAATAGCAGCCGTTTGAGCTGCGCGTGCTGAAGCTGAAGAGCTGAATGAATACGGTAAACTGAAGCGTTTTGCTGGCAGCTTATTTAATTCAAGGAAATGCATCCTGAGATTAATATTAATACAACATAAACATAATATTACAACTTATATATGTACAAAATGATGCAGTTATTGCATGCTATAGTCAGAATGTGTGATCCTGTTGTGGATGCGCTCTTCCCATATCAACGCGCTGAAACACGGCAACTAAACCCAAAGAATTCACAACGTTTTATTATAATAATTTTCTCATTAGAATGTTATATACACGACATTCCCAATCATAGTTATTAATGTTGTGCACTGCTGTTTGAGTTTATCACTGGTAAACTAAAGGGCTCTTTTAACTTAACCAAACGCATTCTATATGAGATAAATCAGATATACATCAAATAAACACAATATTACAACGTACAATTGCACAAAAGGCTGCAAACGAACAGCGCGCATCTGAAGTGTCTCTGAAGGAAATAATGCATTATTTATCGGCTTTAAGATATCGGCCAAATTTTCTTATTGGGCCGATACGATAACAGAAAAAATGAGCATTTATCGGCCGATACCGATATGGTGGCCGATATATCGTGCATCCCTACTGTTAATGAAATATGGCCACTACTCAAATATAAATACAAGAACGCAACACTGAAATAATGCAATAAACATTTACTACATAACAGAAAATATAACAGGTGTGTGTGTGTGTGTTTAAGCTTTCTACAATTTTGAAAATTTCAGTCCATAAAATGTTTGATTGTAATAACAGAGCAAAAGCCAAAACTTTCCATTTCTGTCAGGACAGAGTGGGCAGAGGGCAATTTTTGTAAGTATGATGAAAATGCCTCTCTTCCCACTGGAGTACATTCCTGTGAGAGACTGGGAGACGAGAGCAGAATTAAAGGAATAGTTGGGCAGGGCACAGGGCTGTTGTGCTGTGAGGAGATTCACACAATGACTCTCTCTTTCAGCAGAACACAGCAGCTAATGCAGCTCAGCTTGTTGATGGTACACAGCTGGTGTGTGTGGAAGAGAGAGAGGAAGGAAGAGAAGACAGATCAGACTGTGTATTTAGCTATAACTCTTTGGGCATGAGGTCATTTGTCCACAGTTTATTCATTCTAGTGATTTGAATCTTTACTGAAAAGATTTGTACAGAGATTTGTTCAGTAATCCTTTCTGTAGGTTATATCAGTAGATGGCAACAAGTCTGTCTATTATAAGGGAATGATTCACTTAACAGATTAGTTCGAACAGATTCATTTGTTAAAAAAAACTGATTCATTCTAGCATCATAAGCAATTTCTCAATCTTTTCTACAAATTGTGCCAACTTTTTGACATTTATCAAGCTTTAGATTAAGCCAACAATAGCCTAAATAATGAATTATGATTTAAAATAACATCTTCTTTATTAATTTTAATGTGCTTGGTTATCAGTAATTTTTACACATTGACACATTGAAAAAAATGACAGAATGAAAACAAGTGTCGTTTTTATTCTTCGTTCAAGATGGTGGAACAAGGCCGGTTAGTCCTTATCACTGTCCATGCACTGTCTGACTTTTTTGCATATCTTTGTGTTTGGATATTATGGGTTTATTGGTTTCCCCTTAACAACTTGCAAACTTGTTTATCATTATTAATAGTTTAACAGGCTCACATTCTGTATATGAGTGAACATGCAACCCTTGCCCTGTAAGCACAAACATCGCTCTCTCTGAGTGTATTAAGGGATAAGATGCTTTTCCCAAGGGAAGCGTGTCCAGACAGGCCGGGATTGGAGCCTGGGACTTGCCTAGCTGGAGTGGCTGATGAAGAGAGAATTTGAGCGTAGGGTAACACAGCAGCAGCCTGAGGGCAGGGAGGACAACTCTCCTAACACAACTAATTTTTCTCATTTTCTCACATGTCTACCCGCTACTGTCATATTCTTCATTAGTTATCCATCAGAATTCATGTTTTAGTTTTTAAAGGACCCTAATTAAGGACATAATACTAGAAATAATATACAAAATGAGTGAAAGTTTTTTTTTTTTTTTTTTTTTTTTGTTTAAAGAACTTCTAGTTTTATTCAGCAGAATGCATTAAATTGATCAAAAATTGTAACAGTTGTAATACATTTTGCTAAATTTTTGATCACATAAATGTAGCCTTGGTGAGCATAAGAGACTTTCAACAATATTATCTGGCACCCTCACTTTTGTATGGTAGTGTATGATATCAAGCAAACATGGCAGCATCCAGATAGATCTGGATCTATCTGTTTTTATAACTGCATGAGAGGATAATATATGAGCTGTAAGTTTCCTGACATGTTGCAAGTTGACATGTTGCAAGCTTAATTTAACATCACAACTGACAAATGTATGGAATACTCGGAGTCAGATATGCAAATGTTTATATTTTGACGTCACTACAGGGAAATAACCTGATTTATGAATGAAGTCATGTAAACGCAGCTTACTTGCATTGTCAGGTTACTGATGTACATGTAAACGGGGAAAACTGGTTATTTTAATAAGCTGATTTTTGTGAGTTATCAGCTTACTGGTGTGCATGTAAACGTGCTCAGTGAGTCAAAGGGAGTCCTACATTACATGACAATATATCCTGCTTAACAAACATTTTCAGAGACAGTTGTGTAAAACATGGTAAATGAGCCTCTCTTTTGATAATCGGACATCTAAAGACAAATGTTAGCATTGCACAGCATCATTTATCCTACACAGATTGTTCTTCTTTGTTGACCTGCAATGTTTACAGTAGTGCTGCCATTTTGTTTCTTTATATGTCTTGTTCCAAGTAGGGCTGCACGATTAATCAAATGCAATTAATCGCGATTGTCATGCACATTTTATCAGTAAAGCCGGTTCTGTAATCAGCAGGAAATCATCATCGTGCTTTCAGATGGAGCAGAATTTACTACACATAGCCGTAGTTCACTGACAAGTTACGCAAAAAAATCGCAGACGATTATGCGCGATTATGAAATCGAAGAAATCATTCTGTGATTATGAAATCTGTTTGCGTAGCTTCTCAGTGAACTACGGCTCTGTGAAGTAAATGCTGCTCCATCTGAAAGCATGTGAAAATACCACATTTAATAACATGTTTTTACTCCAAACTCACTTCATAACGTCAGTCGAGTGTTTGAAATAAATCCTTCTGTGAGATGATGTGGCTTCTTATACAGAATAAGGCACGCAACATATTTCATAGTATTCTGAGCAGCGATAAAGGCATTGCATTATAAATATACTTTATTTTAATGAAAATTATAATAATAAGAACTCCGATAAACCATATATTGCCGTAGTCGTGTGTTTATTAGTCACATTGAATCAATGAAAGCAGTTGAATCTTCTGTTTATTCAGCTGCAGGGATAGGCATTTTCTGGGTTTCTTCTGCGGGGTGTATTTGGAGTTTCAGCGCGAGGGCGCCCTCTGGCCTTTGGATGGAGATTTACTGCTGATCACAGAACCGTGCTTCACTGAAAGATACGCATGACAATCGCAGCTTTCCATTTCGATTTATCGTGCAGCCCTAGTTCCAAGCATTGGGCAGTGGAACGAATTTATGGGCGTAAGTAGGAAATGTAAAGTATCCCACATCCGACTTTGAAAGGAGTGCAGGATAGCTTCCACATACGTGTTTTTCATCAGTCTGGGCCAAACGTGGGTGGTCATATGTTAAAGTGCTCATGGATTGTGACGTCAATATCATCATGATTTCTGAATGACCCATTTTTGCAGCTTAGTTTCCATAAAGACTGAGTGGACTGGATAAGGTGCTTTGCTTCGTGAACATTAAAGTATGTCAATGTACTAGTACAACATCAAACTCTTATTTTTAAAGACCAAAGAAAGTTCCGCTTTCCATGATATGGCCCCTTTAGCAAATCTCAGCAATTCGTGACCTTTCTTTATCAGTTAATCATCTCTTCATCTTGTGTTTTTTTTCCCCGTTGTTTCGTGCTGTTGTTTGTTATTCCACCATACCTCCTCTGTCTATCTTTTCAGCTACTTTCTTTCTCAAGATCAGTCTCTTCTTTACACTGTTGCCTTATTTGGTTATCTCTCTGCTGAAATCTATGAATACACATTTCTCTTCCTCCCTCTTTCTCCTTCCAGTCATCCTCTCTCACTCTCTCTCTCTCTCTCTCGCTGCTTGGGCGGTCTGACAGTTGTGTTTTTTTAACACAGGAGTGTAGATGAGAGGTCACAGGAGGTCCACAACCTAGTGAGCTGCCTACTTAGCACAAATTATTGATCATAGTGATCATAGGTATGCTTATGATGCAAAGGTGGTTTAAAAAAATATATACAACAATAGCAAAATTGGTTTATTGCGTTACATATCTGTCAGACAGTCTTAAGTGGGCAGTTTTTTTTTTAATAATAAGCTACAAAGAATATCAGAATTTATTTATGCCAATGAAATGATGCTTTTTATCGGATCTATTATGTCATAAATATAATAATAAAATAAATAAAATAAAATAAATAATGATGGAAATTCTATCATAGAGAGGGACAATGCAGACCCCTCAGATTGGGTGTCAAGGTCAGTGAAGTCGCTTAAAATTATTAGTCATTGTAATTTTCAGGATCATTACTCCAGTCTTCAGTGTCACATGATCTTTCAGAAATCTCAAATTATAATTTTGATCTGATTGCTGCCAAGGAATTGTTTTTTAACATACAATGTTTTCAGGATGTTCTGAATTCAGGAATTCATCGTTGCCCAATAAAAGTATTAAAGTCTTTTTAAAAAATCTTACTGACCCCAAACTTTTGAACGAAATTTCAAAATGGACCCTCTTCCATGGCATTGACCCTGTAGTCAAAAATGTGGCCCCACAAAACCAATGAGAGACTGTCATAAGTTTTCTAACAAACAAAAATTCCCCATCAGCCATAAGACACAGAAGGAGAGAGCAGGAAGTGCTGCCCACATCTGTAATCAGCATTTGCGTGACTCCTTGGCTAGTTCGGCTAACATGAATCTCACATGACAACATCAAGAGGCAGCGGGACAATACAACTTTCACAGAACCCCATTCACTCGCTGCTCTCTCTCTCTCTCTCTCTCTCTCCTCTCTATCTCTCTCTTCTATCCTCAGACAGCAGACGACAGAGTATCTCTGCACAGTCCTTACAAAACAACAGGAAGGGAGCCCAGATGGGTGATAGTTAGAAGAACACATGGGTTGTAATAATGTCTGGAGCTTTGTGAGTGTTTATGTGAGAATGTGTGTCATTGGGACAGAAAACCAAAATGATCCGTACATGAATGTGTGTGTTTGAGAGAGAGTATGATTCAGTCAGTATCATCGAAAAACCTGCAGAGGGTTGATTGATATCTGTTTCAAATAGGGTTGGGTACCGAAACCCGGTACCAATATGGCACCGGTACCTATGTAACCGGTATGTAATAGAACCGATTCAGAACGCAGATTTCGGTGCCATGCTTGAGTGATTGATTGAAATATTTGTCCTCTGGTTCTTCGAAACGGACGTGAGAAGCATCATCACTGGCACCGCACGTGAAAATAATTTCCCTACTGAGAAACTGCACGTGAACTCAAGTCGGAAAACTCTAATAACACAAATCCAACACGAGTGTCCATGTTGTTTTCACATTCCGACTTAAAAGCACAACTCGGGAAATGAGAGCATCCGAGGAGCACGTGAATGCAGTAATTACACTTGCTCTGACGGCAGCAGGTAGCCTTCCGTTAACTAAGCTAAACATGCTTAAATTAAAATGTCTAAAGCTAAACTTTCCTTGTATTCACATTTCTAAACTTGTAGGGAGCACATCTTACAAGATCAGATACATGTCAATGAGCTCAGGGTCTGTTGAGCAGCAAATACTCAAGCAAGGTCTTGTCAGCCATCTCTCCTTATTCTCGACCTGAGATCAGTCAAAGCTGACTTCATTAGCTCTTGTTGGATGCAGGGTTGCCAAGTCGCGTTTTTTCCACAGAATTGGGCTATTTTTAAACTGTTGCCATGGGTTAATTTCCCAAGTGGGTTAAAGGTTTGAATATTGTATAAATTACATTTGACTGAAATGCATTTACGCGAACATTTTGCATTCTACCTGTAATAAAACTGTTTTGGACGTTAATTACCTGTGCAAACCTGGGGAGTGACTGCCCGCTCCATCCAAGCAGCTGGTCGTAATATTTTCAAGAAAGGCTGAAAACACATTCTTTCATCTCATTTGAACCTTAACTATAGCACTCGCTATCTAATGCTACTTATAATTTCTGCTTGCCATATTCGTCTTTCCTCACCATTGTGTTAATTAAAAACTGGACACTAAACATTTGACTCTATATTCTATTTCGATCTAATGTTCTAATACATCATTTTTGGGGGGATTATTGATTTAAGTAATTTTTTTAAATAAGTATCGGTTCAGGCACTGTTTAGGAACCGGAACCGTTTTAAAAGTATCGATTTGGCACCTGTATCGAAAAAAAACCAAACGATACCCAACCCTAGTTTCAAATGAGCTGTTATCTGCCCAGAGCCGGGCTGGAAGCTCCTAGGGAGTTTGTTATGGTTAAGTGTCATCATCTGGATGATTTTGGGGGGCACTATTGGAATATTCCCAAGTCCCAGCCTTGTATTTCAATTCAGGGTCCAGAATTAACACTTGGCGAGTTGCTAATGCGAGAAAATGGACATTGGCAAGTGAATAAAACTACCTGTCAGTTGGCTGGATACTTTATTAGGTATCCAGCAACACCCTATCATATACAAAAACATATATAAATATTTTGTGTGATCGTAAGCTGACAAGCATGCAAACTAATAAAATTTTTAAAGTATCTATAAATTATATTCTATATATAAGTCTGGCGAGTAAAACAAAAAAAAATAGGCAGTGGCGATTAAATTGCCAAGGTGTGCACGGAGGTTGGTGACCACTTGGGTCACGGATAGTCATCTTCTATAAGGCTATCAAAATCTTCCGCGACTATCCTCTCCTATCCTCTCCTCTCCTCTCCTCTATATCCTTCATCGCCTATATCTTATCCTCTCCTCTCCTCTGATTCTCTTCTCTTCTCTTCTCTTCTCTTCTCTCTCTTCTCTTCTCTTCTCTTCTCTTCTCTTCTCTTCTCTTCTCCCTCCACCTAATTTCATCCCAGTAGAGGTTTGAGTTTCAACTGCTGGGGTCCACACTACAGTTCTACAGATGTGAACACACAGGCACACACACACACACACACAAACAAAAAAAGAGAGACGATCCTTGCAGTCTAACATTGTAATTTACATCTGCTAACAGGGGTTGAGTGAACTGAAGGGGCCCAGCAGATGTAGAGAGTCAGTCCTGTAAGGGAGGGTGCTGGGCCTCTTCTGGCCACAAGCCCCTCTCTCTGCAGCTCTCCACCAGCCAGAGAGACTCACAGTGTAATGGAGAGCAGGAGATGACGAAAGAGAAGTGGAAATTTATTGTAAAGTCAATTGAAAAGAGAGTGAACTTCATATTGTCAGATGTGACCTTTTTATTTTTTTAATAGTTTACCCTTTAATAGGGAATATCTAAGAGATCTCTTAATGAGAATTATTTGCTTTTAATGAATTATTTTGTCTTTCATATAAACACGTATTTCATATATTCAGTATTTGAGTGTATTTTTTTCGCAAAAGATCTTAGTGGCTGTTGGGCACTGATCTCTATATAGAAATTCCTCTAGAAACCTATGCAGATATTATGATAATAAGGGAATTTGCTCACTGGTTATGGAAGTTTAATGAAGCGTTCATGCTGAAACACTCAGAAATAGCAGCAAGAAATTAAATACCATCATTACACATGATCAAGCAAGCTGCCCAAAGCTTTTCTTAAAAAGGTTGTCAACTTGAATGCCAATTGTCTTTAAAATAGTGATGCACTGATATGAAATTTTGTCTGATATGGCAAGGCTATAATTATTTTCATTCATATTTTGTACTATAAAATTATTAGTGTTTTTAAAGATTAATTTTTGGTGGGTCTCCCAGCCATGATGAGCTGGTTTTAGCTGGTTGATCAGCTGGTCTCCCAGCCTGACCAAGTAAAGAAGTGGTCAAAACCCCTCTAAAACCAGCCTGAAAACCAGCTATGAGTATGACCATCTAAAACCAGCCACCCAGCCTAGGCTGGTTTTAGCTGTTAATTTTTTTTTCAGCAGGGTAATGCAATGTCAGTTCATACTGAATTAAAATATATCTAATGTTGTTTAATAACCTGTATGTTACAAAAAAAAATCATTTGCTGGTGGTGAAAAATAGATAAACCTTCAAGAACTTTAGTTGGTTAATAAATGGCTGAAGTATACATTTGTGTGTGTGTGTATAAAATCACACACAAACACACATCAATTTACTGGCAAACTTGTTCAGACGCAGTCGAACACAAATGAGTAAAGATGAATGATCTCAGCATTAAGAAATAAGTGTCAGAGAATCTCATTCATAACACTCAAACACAGAAATCATTCAAGATATTGCTTTATTAAACAAGAACACAAACTCCACCCCATTGATAAATAATTGGGTTGTGGTTACAGGAACATCCAGTTTAAGTTGCTGTGTTGTTGCTTAGCTCCCCATAACCCACTGGACTGTGGAAACATTGATGGTTGCCAGGAGGCACGGTCGCCATGGTGATGGGGTGTGGTTGTTAAAGCAGCTGCACTGATGTGGAATTCAGCAATGCAGAAGGGAAACCACACACACTGAAACACACCATTCACACAGACATTAACGTTCAGAGCCATGGAGGATGTATTTTTAGAGCAGAACAATTTCACAGTTGACTTAAAAGGGGTCAGTGAGGAGAATGTCTTCAGGTATCTGACACATACGCAACCATCACATGTCAGGTTATGTTCCTTTGTTGTGTTAAGTAGTATACTGTTGCAAACATTTGTGAAATTTTAAATTGATATATAGAAGTTGCATATTCACTTGTATATGAGCATACACTACTGTTGAAAAGTTTAGGGTTGGTAAGAGTTTTTAAATGTTTTTTTTTAAAGATTAGTCTTTTAAAAAATGCAAGGCTGCATTTTCAGCATCATTACGCCAGTCTTCAATGTCACGATCCTTCAGAAAATCATTCTAATATGCTGATTTTGCTGCTTGAGAAACATTTCTTATTATAGGTTCTAGATGATACAATAAGTTATTTGAAACTGAAAGCTTCTGTAATGTTTAATGTCTTTACTGTCACTTTTGATTAGTGTAATGCATCCTTGCAGAATAAAAAGAAAAAAAAAATCATGCTTACCCCAAACCTTTGAGCGGTGGTGTATGTGTGTGTGTGCATGTGTTCGCGTCGGCACATCTGCTCTGTGTTCAGTTGCTGCTCTAATCTCTCTGGTCTTCATGTTGAACAGGTGTGATGGGCCTCACACCCCCTTTTGACGTCCTCTCATGCACATAATTCAGGTCCAGTCATACACATGCATACCAGTTGTGTAGATACTGGACAGTATTATCCTTGATAAATATACCTAGTTAGTGTGAATCTGAGAGTTTCTTTCTGGCTGTGGTGTGTCATAAACCTAAAGCAGCCGCCTTTCTGCCAAAACTTTTACTATGAAGGAAACTGGTTTCAGACTTCCTTCCAAGGAAACCATAATGCCATATCTAGTGGCCTTGAGCAAATTCAAGTGAGCTTTAGACATAACCTAGTGAATATTTCATGACTTTGGTGAAAATGTTCGAACAATTTGCTATTAACTGAATTGTATTGTAATGTAATTTGTAATGTTTTTTTCTCCATATAATGGAAGTCAATAGTAGTAACCAAAACTGTTAAGAAAATTCTTCAAAATATCTTCTTTTAATAGGCTGTTGTATATTTTATGAAGAAAGAAAGTAATACATGTTTTGAGCTGACATGAGGGTGAATGATAACAGTATGTTCAGTTATGGACTGAATATCCCTTTTATATATATATATATATATATACATCTGTGTGCAGTAGTTGCCGAGCTGATGTTCCTTGCATGCAAGTCTAGTTCTTCCAAAGTTTTTTTCCTCTCTAAACATCTTTTAAATAGTTTTATCTTGCAGCCAAACATTCGCATTGAAACTGGACCTTCAACTGTTGGCTCCCATGGAAGTCCATTGTATGGAGAAAAAAATTCTGGAATGTTTTCCTCAAAACCTTAGTTTATTTTCGACTGAAGAAAGAAAGACATGAACATCTTGGATGACATAGAGGTGAGTAAATGATCAGGATTTTTTTTTTATTCTGAAAGTGAACTAATCCTTTAAATTCCAATGACTAATTTAACTGGCTTGAATTATTGATGGAATGGATATAACAACCAGAAACATTCCTTGGAGAGTCTAGTCCATACTGACATGAGAATATCACACATTAGCATCGGCTGCACATTCATGCCATTCCCAGGAGGCAATTGTACTAAACTCAATGACATCACCTGTCTTTGTGACATTGGCATGTTATCATGCTGGAACGAACTATTAGAAAATGGGTAGACTGTGCGTGTCCATAAGGAGATGCACATGGTCAGCAAGGATGCAGGATCACAGCAGGTTGGACGTGGGATTTAAATGATGCTCAAAAAGCCTGGAAAGGAAGTGTTCCAAGGAAATATTCACAACGTTTTACCAGCAGCAGGCAGCCTGATTTCAGACAAAAAAAAGGCAGGATGGATCCATGCTTTTATGTTGTTTACACCAAATTCTGACCCTACCATCTGTATCACAACTGAAATCTTGATTCATCAGACAAAGCGATGTTTTCCAATTGTCTAATGTCTAGTTTGGCGAGCATATGCCCACTGTAGCCTCCTGTTCTTAGCTGACAGAGGAATCTGCTGTTTGCCTGCTGCTCTGTCCAACCACTTAAAGGTTCAAGGTGGGTAGCACTGTTGTCATACATTGTTATTTTAGTTATTGCCACCTTCCTGATAGCTTGAACCATTCTAGCCATTCTCTGTCAAACCCTCTCATTAACAAAGCAGTTTCACCAGCAACTGCTGCTCATCTGATTTTCTTCCCCCTCCAAACTCTAGAGACTGTTGTGTCTGACAATCCCAGGAGATCGGCAGCTTCTGAGATGCATTCTGAGATATATTTAGTGGCGTGAAGAAGTCTGAGATGACATTGAAAGTCTGGGATTCAAAATACAACTCCAAGGTGAAAAAGTTTTATGATTTCAGAAAATAAATAAATGTTATGACTTTAAATAATAAAACATTTTTATACGACTGTTCCCTTTTCTAGGTCACTTATCAAATCAGCACATTTGACAATATGTGAACTGCTTGGTCAGATTTGTATTTTTTTTGCTTATTATTATTAAGTTATTTGGAACATTCTCAAATGATGCCAGATAATGAATTATTGTGAGTATTGCATATACTTATAAAATCCATATCAGCTGGAGAGGGCTGTCATCAAAGAAGAACATACAAAAGCCTAAGAAATACTATGATACGAAAATCCTCAAATTCATTTTATATTTAACTTTCTCTCAGATTGCTATGTCACCAAACAGGCAAAAAGGGCAGTTTGAGATGATAGATGATAAAATAATAAACAAGTATTCACTAAAAAGAAAAGTGTGACAACTAGTCCCAGCCACTAATATTAATCTATAGGCCTAAAGGCTGTGGAAGAACAGTGAGCGGTATTAATTGCAGTACATGATCATAGGTGTCAGTTCCCCATTTGCACTCTATGAGTAGATCTCAATTATCTTTAAAACAAGACTGGATTTCAGATGTTAGGTTAAAGAAGTCCACCCATTGAGATAGACAATGAGGGTAACAAGCACTGATTTGTCGTGACTGCCTCTTTTCAACATCTTTCTGTTTCTCTGAATGGGTTTTTTTGAATAGTCCAATTGAAATTAAATTGGTTAGCATTCCCAATTAAAGAGTGGAAGAGAGCCTGCATTGTCTCTTCACCCAGACCGTCCCTTCAGTCTGAAGCATTCACTGTGATTAATTCACAACAAAACAGGATGCCACCTCCACAGCCTTCACTCGTAACTGCACTGAGAGATAAAGCTGACTCCGTCACTGACAGACTGCAGTCTCTTTTGTGCGTCTAGCTAACAAAAGAAGCGGGCAACTAAAACACAAAGAGAATTTATGTGTCTCGAACCTGTTTCTACAGATCAGGAAGTGATGATGCCGGTTTTCCATTCTAGCCTTGAACGCCATGCTTTTTCTTTTGATATGGTCTTTGGACTAAAGGGCTTTTTTATATCTGTCATCCTGATTCAACAGTGCCACAACTGCAGAGCAAGTCCAAAGGAGTCAAAAATGCCAGGATGGTCCCATATTACACAGGATTTTGAAAAGGGCAATTTGGAGAGCCGAAGCATGATGGGCAGTTAGCGCATGAAAGCTAACAGGGGATGACCGACTTCAGTACGGCACAAAAGAGGATTGAATTTCAACATCACAGAAGGGACTTTTTTAAGCAAAACTGTGGGCTGTCACAATATGCTGACACATTCTGTTAGAAATTTACTGCACACTGGTGCAGCAACAGTCATGGATTCAGAGGAATACAGTAACTTTGATTTCATGTCAGCAACATGGAGTTACTCCAAAAAGAAAAAAAAAATATATATATATCAAATTCCAAAAAAAATTTATATTATCGATTTTAGGTTTGAGATCGCAGTAAATACTATTATAACAAAGCACTATGTACTGAGCAGCAAGATTCATACCTTCAAGATACAAATTCTCCCCAAATGGCTGAATTATCGAATCCTTGGCAAAATGTTTCATCTTGATGATGTACAATAATACGACAACAATAATTTGAAGATGCAGACATGGCTGCTCCACTCTTTGAGAGATTTTCATTTGCAAGTCAATCTCTCTTCCTTAATCTTTCAGTCCAGTGACCAAGCTAAATTTAGCACACTATTATGCAATTCAAGACTATAGGACATAATCTCAAACAGCTGAGTGCTATCTGTGAATTGTTACTATTATTTACGGTAACACTTTATTTTAAGGTGTCCTTGTTACACAGGTTATATGTATTTACTATTATAATAACAACAAATTATACATAATTACATGCAAGTAACCCTAACCATATAGTAAGTACAGTACATGTAGTTAATTAATATTACTCAGTACTTAAATGTATAATTATACTGTAATAAGGACACCTTAAAATGGTGTAACCTTATTTACACTTACATAACAGCAACTTTCAAATAAAAAAAATAAGTATACTATGCTGTACTGTAAGATTTACAGTAGCCAGGACATGCAGGGTCAACATTATTAAAAAATAAATAAATTGTAGACTGCCCAGCTAAGATTCTGGACTTTTTTGAGATGATAATAATCTAAATGTGATGGGATATCTTGCCACTTTAGTATAGGGACCAATTCTCACTAATAACTAGTTGCTTATTAGCATGCATATTGGCTGTTTATTAGTATATTAGCATTATCGGCGGGACCATTTTAAACATCCTTATACACAATACCTAAATTTATCAATCTTACTAACTATTAATAAGCAGTATTAGAGTTATTAGGCAAAAGCAGTTAGTAATAGTGAGAACTTGATATAAAAGAAAGTGTGAGCAAAAGGTTGAAGTCAGCAACAAGTAGCGGAACTTGGAAAATCTTCATAGATCAAGTTGTGATGATGCCAACTAAGCAAACTAAGCTGCTAAAAACAACTGAGATTAACCGCATCAGCAAACAAACAATGAAACTTGTCTAGTGGAAAACGATATACATAAAATTACATACCATCCTCCGTGGGAACATAAATGTTTAAGTACAGGCAGTCTTCGCTTTGATCTTGTACGTAGGTTACAACGGTATCCAAGTTGGCGGTGAACCATACAGGTAACATATCATTGAGTAAAAACCGATCTTCCAGAAACTGAGGACAAACGGGAGCAAACTGTGTGGCATTTCGAATCCCTGGCCATGACATGGGGGGCTCGGGGGGCTGAAACCTTCTCTCCCCCGTGGGCGGGAGGGCATAGGGAATCCCAAGATACTGTTCCACGGGACCTAGAATCTCATTGGGCAGAGCCGTTTTCAAGCCTCTTAGCTTGCCGTAGTTTGTCGTGACAATAGGGTGCTGCTGGGCCTGTGTAATGGCTAGCCAAGCAGCCGCAAGCAGAATCCAGGTAAAAAGGCGTAGAGTAGCCAGCGGATGAACCATGGTGAGTGGTATCCATGGGGTTCCTCTGAGCCGTGACATGGTCAAGCTGTGGTTAGCAGAGCTGATTGAATTCACAGTCCTCCACTCCTTCCACAGCCAAGGTCAAATCCCGCCCTCAGGCTGCAAAGGACAGATGATTGACAGCGCGCCCACCAATCAGATCAGCGATCATGTCATTCCCCCATGCCATGAGGGCGATTCTGGATCTCAGTTGTATTTTTGTCGTTCTTTACCTGCTATCCTTTTGATGAGAAACAAAATGCAGTCCTTTCCCCCTGAGCTGTCCTCTGGTGTAACTACTCCCTCATTTCAATACCTCCTTTATTGGTTTGCCTGTGGGAAAGAAAAAACAGCCCATAAATTCTCGTTCATTGTCATAAACAAAAACAGAGGAATTCCACTTCCATCATTATTTTGCATGCTTTGTGTTAAGCTTTGGAGGCACCAAGGTAACCTTGCACTGCAAGAGAAAAAATATACAATAATAGACGTAAATAGCAAATAAATGCTAACACTTAGACATCATTATACTCTCGATTCAAACAATAGCTGTTTTGAAATATGACTCTATGTTTCCATTGACTGGGCCACAATTTATACAGTAAGTGTTCTGGTAAATTGATAGGCTCAAATAACTGCGTGCGTAGCATTGTAGCGTATACACAAAATATTGTATAGTATATCCATTTGTGAGGTTAGTTGCACCAAATAAGGCTGTTTAGAACATATCGATCTATTTGCTTGGAAACTGTCTATATATGACCAAAGCAGGCACTTTGATTGAAGCAGTTATATTTTAGAACAACAATTGAGTTCAATATATATACATTCTCTCTTTTCTTTCGCATCACTTGGTGTAGAAATGCCCAATCTATGACTTTGAAGTGTTCTGATGACTTGGTCCTAAAATGGAAGCTTTTAGTTGTCATTGTGAAGTTCCAACATTCATGTATTTGGCAGACACTTTTAACTTACATTGCATTCAAGGTATACATTTAATCAGCTCATGCATTCCCTGGGATTCAAACCCATGACCTTCCATGAGTTTTGTATTGCTAACAATTTGAGCTACATAATTACTCTTCATAGTCATCATCAGTAAAAGCATGAGATGTAAAGTCAATGAGCACGATCAGAGCGTGAAATTCATCAAGGTCTGTCATCTACACGAATCCAAACATTTATCCATTATCCTTTGACTCTGGTCTGTTGTTCAAGTACAATTTTGGGAATTTAGCAATAGGAAAGCTTTTGTGTAATTATGAAAGAATGAATGTCATGAAAGACATTGGTTTGAGACTCCTCTAGATTTAAAGGCCATGGTGTTTCCAGGAATCTTTCCAGGAAGATCATCTGGAACAAATAAAATGCATTCAAAAGAAATTTCCTTAGAGACATATATTGGAATAGACATGAATACAAATTTGCCTCTGATTTAAATATATGTGAATTGTAAAATGGTATGTCTGCATCACATTTACTGGCTGAACAAATGATAATCTTTCCACCTGAATGAACAAACAGAAGAAGCGCACAAAGCTGAGAGCAGATTATGCACAAGAAATGCTACCCAGCGTGTGAATTTGAATAATGAATGCTCCATGTATTTCATCCACATACAAGAAAGAGGAGGAAGAGAGTGGGTGTGAAACAAGAATCGAGAAGATCCTCATCAGTTGGTGTTTTTGATACTCTTGAACTTCAACACAGTCATACAACACAAACAGTAGCTCTGACTTGTTTAACTTCATATACAGTTCAAGATCATCACATGGATTGCTCATGCACATTTGCCTCAAATTACTGAACTAGGGTCGCTGGAGCCTCTGGAGGGAAACTTTAATGACTTGAGTCCTTGAGTAAATCTGCAAGTGATGAACTGTTTGGTTCGCTCTGATCCCTCCATTAATAGCTCTGTCAGTGAAAGCTAAGCGAAGTTTCCTATGAGACTGTTCTTGATTCAGTACCTCTTATTTAAATAGTCATAAAAGGGCATCATTCCGCCAACATCTTCAAAATATGGTGTGTTTAACAGATGTCACACCCAGCGTTATCTGTGCTGTCGTTTTCAAAGCCTGTCTAAATAATTATTCAAGAATCTAAGATTGATTGATGTAACTTTTTCATTTCACAAAGCAATTTCAGCAGAGATCAGATGGTAGATAGTATAACCCAAGGAAAGTTAATTGTGCGAGCAAAGCAGTGATGATATAATAGACTCATTGAGACAGTCACATTAACTGAAATTTGTGTTGAGCAATGCTAAATTACAAAAGGATTAGGGTTATCTTCCCTTTCCTACTTCAAACAGTACAACGGCAGGATTTTTTAAGCACTGCCAGTCACAAGAGAAAACTAGGAAGCACAATAAAACAAACAACACGGAAGCATTATCTCCTTTAAACAATGCAGAGAACATCCCCAGATATAGTACATGACTGTAAAATATTATTCTGATAAATATTTAGTGGGTGTTTAGAACATTTGAAAGGTGTGTTTTTTTTTTTTTTTTTTTTTCCTCTAAGGCAGCATTAATGAAGGAGTACGACTTTAATAAGGCTTGAGTCCCAGTGCACATGACATGCTTTAAAAGATCTTTATTGGTGGTCTCAGAAAGACCCATCCCGTAACACCCTGGGGTTTTAAGTCCACTCTTTTTTAAAATTAAAACCATCATTTAGCTCAGATATCAAGACATGTGCTGTGTGCACACAGCAATGGCTTCATTATAAAGAGATACAAAAAAAGTGAGAAAACTTGTTCTCTAAAAATAAAACACATTTTAATAGACTCTGTATACAAATAACACTTAAGACAGCATTATCCATCAACAGGCCTTTGTTGGTCTAAGAGGGAAGGCCTACTGATTTTTAAGTCCTAAGCTTTCATTAGTTCCCTCTTTGCCATTTATCATTATATATCACGACATTGAGATGGGCATTTCAGAAAATCTTTCACGTACATATTTTGTCCTCCGAAGCAGATGGGCCTGCATGTCTGGCTGGCAATTTAATTTCCAACGCAGACAAAAAGCTATGTAGCATCCATCAGTTTGCATGCACTCTCATCTGATGTCCAGCTAGACCAGCCAAGGTTTATTCAATAACTTTACGCCAATATTGCTACATCCTCATGCAATGCTTACATTTAAGAGGCTCAGTATATGAAGGGACTTTCTGCCAAAATACCATATTACAACAAAGAAGAACAAAGAACAAAGTTGTCCATACTGGCTACCAGCCCAAAGAGATACTTCTTGTCTGAGAAAACATTTTGTAATTCATTCACCCTCATATAAATAAATAAATAAAACAAAACATGCTGTTTTCTAGTATTAAATGTGTAAAATAGTTTAGGAAGAGAGAATATGTGTTTATGTCAGTTATATTTAGATAAAGGTGATTGGGTTGAATTTCTATTCTAAATGTTCTGCACACTTCACTTAAATGCACCCTTGATACATGAGTGAGTATGACAAATAAAAAGGAGAGAAATGAGACCAAAGAGAATAAAAGCAGAGAAAATATAGCATTCACTGCCTGTGTGATCACCGAAGATAACTCACGCGAATCTCAATGAAGGTGCCGGGTCTCTCTCTGAATTTTAATTATAATAAATGATCTGCTTGAAGGAGGCTCTAACAATTGCACTGTTCAAAGAGTGACTCGTGACGCAAAGGATACAGTATTGATTCGGTCCAAGCGATAGACAAAAGACCATGGAATAAAGCATAGAAACCGCTGTGACCTTTGGGTGAACTTCGGATAAACGTGCCGCGATTCCACCGCAAATGCACCTGCTATGACTTATTCAACATGGTGTCTGGGCTGGCAAGTCAGCTGGAATTTGTTTTCTCAAGCTGTATTCTCTCCTTCTATCTTTCTGTCAGTTGACGGAGTGTGGACAGGAACCCCAGAAAGCAAAGAGAGGTAGTGCAAATGTATTCAAAGGTGACACTAACATCCAACCACTGATCCTATGAGCTAGTGAGAGAGAATGGAAGATAAATGAATACTGAACTGGACCTCTAAGCCTCAGCGATCAAGCCCAGAATTAATTTTGCTTGTGAAAGCACCATGCCTATTTTTAACTACAATATATATATATCACATTTTTGTGATTACAAACTCAAAAGTAGCTTCATCACACTTACTATAATTATTTGTGGCTTATTCAAAACAACTGTGATGATTACAAGTATGTTTGCATTTTCACAACACAAAACATAAAAGGTATTTCCTATTGTCTATCCAACAAAATATTTTCAGCCACATAATCAGGCTAGGCTTAGCCCTGTCTACACCATGCCACTTGTATTAAAGTTTTACAAAATTGACAATTTGTTTCCAAGTTTGAACACACCTTTGTGTCAGAATATGCATGTTTTGTATTATATAATATGCAACAAGCAGTGCATCAAATGATTTAGATATTACAAATATTCATGAAACAGTAGGTGAACAATACTAAGATGATGTTTTTTTTTTTCTTTCTTTTTTAAAACAATTTTTGTACAAGATTACGTCTACTATCCAAAAGTAGGCCTACCACAGGAGCTAAAAAAAATGGCAGAAACAGCACTATTTTGTCAAATATATGTCCTTCTACATTGTAGGTCAACTTAAGTCACAGCACACAATTAAATTACTTTCATTTTATTGTTGGAAAGTTTCAGGTCAAAGAATATATTGGTCAAAGAACAATGCCAACATTGTGGATGAAGTATGTATGTATGAAGCCTATTGCACAACTTAGCCTACCTAAAAAACAAACATCCTTTATCAGTCAGTTTTTCTAATTCAGTTCCTACTTTGAAAGTACAGCTAAATGACTGTCTTTAGGGATTAACATTATAGAGACACTGAACTTGTTCTCACTTTTCAATTTACGTCAATTATGAACCATATTTCGCCACTTAAAACGACATAATGTCATGCAGTTGCCGCGCATTCTGACAAAGTGAAGGTTAAAATGCTGTACAGCGCGAATGTTCGAGAGGCGGCCCAATTTCCCCTCCTCACTCCATCCCAAAAAACACGCACGTATGCAGGAGATGTCCACAGTACCACCTTGTGGATCATCGCTGTATAAGCGGGACAGCTTGGGTTGAAACAGTGGTCCCTGTGATGAAAGTCTGGACTCACCGCATCTTTTGAGGAGAATGTGGTTCGTCTGTAATCATAGCAAAGCCAGGCGAAAGTTAAGTAACAAAACACGCCATATAGCGTCTTCAGTCTCAGCGCACCTTCTAAGTGTCCCAGCACAGACTGATATTGTATTTTATAGCAAACACAATACGTTTTAATAATAACCTCGCATTTCTTTCAACCCCCTGGCCCTGGACTCTGAAGATTTATCGCCACCACATATTTAAGCCGAGTGAGTGATTAACACGCATGTGGACGAGATCCACTATTACGATGAGGAAAACATCATATCGATCAACATTTGGTTAGCCACAGGTACGTAGATATACCGAAATACTTCTGCCACTGCTAAAAAAACATTTCCCCTCATCTGCTGAGTGTCTAAGTGCGTACATATATTTACTATGAATATGAAAGACTATTTTCTTGCAGTGTACTTGCGGTTCATCTTTAAATGTAGATTTCTGACACTAATGATGGACAGTAGAATAAGGGTTTTATTGAGCATAATAATAATTTCGATGAGGAAAAAATGTCTACGCAAATTGTATTGCCCAAAAACTACTGACACAGTTTGTAGGGTCAGTCTTTTTCATGCAAATAAGCGCGAGTAGCCGGCGCGAATTAAACACTCAAAGCAAAATCGTTGCATCGTTCGTCCGGATGGATGAAGCTTTCAGAGAGCGAGAAAGAGAGAGAGGGGGGAAAATCCTGGGAACCAGCTGGAAATAAGCGTGTACGCGGCGTCTGGCAAACAGTTCAACTCTGTATAAGCACAATATAAGAGATACGTTCACTTCCAGGGCTGTTCTTGTGGCTTACCTTTGCGGTATCTGCATTGTACGGCTTCTGTCCTGCCGCCGCGACTTCTTGAGGTACGGTCAAAATGTATATGCCACACAAGGGAAAAAATCAAACTCCGTTCTGCCCCTGTTAAAATCCAACGTGATGCTGCCGTCCGAAAGAGATGTGGCACACCGGGGACTATTCAACTGAGACGCGGCAACATATCTGATGTAAATGACCCACAT